>CM021106.1:507863472-507965526 GCA_007115665.2 Sequoiadendron giganteum | reverse complement strand
TCAGTCCGTACAGTACGGAAGCCAAGTGGATGAATTTGGATGAAACACATGGCAGATGAGTTAGATTGTACATACCAATGGGAGTGCAACACGTGGCATCCGTACGACACGTCATCGGGCAGGTGGCAGGCCAGTCAGCACACGTCATCGGCTTTGTCAGCGTACGGGCTTGCCTTGTCAGCGGACACATCTGCAGATTCTGGCAAATCATGATTCAACACGTGTCAGGTCATTTGCATTCGGGTTTGTTAAAGAAATGGTAAAAAGGGCGGACGGGTTTGAACCCGCGATCTCCGCCCAAACAGCCGGGCCGTTAGCCGTTGCACCAAACGCAGCGGTCGGTAATATATATGGAACTATTTGTTTTTGTTGTTTAAAAGTTTGGTTTTATTGTTAAAAGCAATGCCGGCGGGGTTGGAACCGTCGACCCCGCGGCCACCAAAATACTATTTAGCCGTTCAACCACCGAACATTCCTTGTTAAATATGGGAGCTCGGTCGGTTTTGTTAAAGGTTTGAAACCAAAACTTTAACCAAATGGCCAAATAAGGCCAAAACAAACAAAACCCCCTAAACCACCTGAAACCAAAAGAATGCAGAAGCTAAATTAGACCTGATACGAGCTAATCAGGGAGGTTATGCAATTAATTGAGTGGTTAGGCCTAATTAGGCAAACTTTTTGTATAAAAAGAGGTGTGTAGGCCTTCATTTTCCAAGTCCAGGTGGAGAACGAGAGAAGGCTCGGGAGATGATTGTAATTGTTCCTGTAGGTCGAAGTTATGCTATGCTATCGATGTGCTTGAAGGGGATGATGTTGTCTCAATTGTAACTGTTTTGGAGAATAATCGGATCGGTCACTCCGTTGGAGAGGGGCCCGGAGACGTAGTCACGTTTGTGGCGAACTCCGTTATCAATTGTGGTTTCGTCTCTCTATTTCTTCTCTCTTTCTGTTGTTATCACCTTGTCATTTTAATTATTTCCATAAGTTAATTTTGATTTAATTAACTTGGAATAATCATTGTAAAAGCATTGTAAAAGTAAAGCATTTAAATACTGCAATCTAGTCTAGATCCGTATACAGATCAGGTGGTGTATAGGTCCCATCTGGGGGGACTCATATGCCCAAGGTGGCATATGGATCCCACCATATCTTTTTGGGCTAAGGAAATGTCGAGGGGTTAGAATATTAAGTGTATTTATTGACTATGTCAGGATTTCGGTTGAAATGAGCCTTGGGATGCATAATAAAGGGTCCTAAGGGCCTATTAATGATGTTGTGAAGGTCATAAATGCAAGAGGGCACAAAACTTAGTGTGAAGGTGTAAATAAATACACTTTACAACACTAAATTAAGGCCAAATTAGGTCTATTTAGTTTAAAAGGTCCCTAAACTTAATGTGAATGTTTGAAATACATTACAACACTAAACCAAGGCAACATTAGGCTTAGTTTAACATTAATCATTCCCAAATTAAGTGTAAAAAGGTATAATTTTTCCTACACTATATTTAGCCCCCACTTTAGTGAGAGAAGGAACTTGCTTCAAACTCACACTAAAATAGACATTCAAGAGGGGTCCAAGTGTACCGATGTGGATGGTCTAGGATAACAAAGATCAAATGGGGTAGCCAAGGCCCCAATATCCAAGATCCTATGTCAAACCAACATAAGCACAAAGGGACACACACAAGGTGTATGATTTGCAGCATTAATATACACAAACATATAATGTCAAAGACCTAAAGAAAGAAAAGAGAAAAATAAAACAAAATAAAAACCAAATAGAAAGGGGTGGATCAAGCCTCAACCATTTATTCAACATGATGTGGATCAAATCTAAGTTTTTTGTCCAAAAATGCATGCTAACTCTAAGGCAACGAAATCTCGAGCTATCTATTGGGTGAGTATCCAAAAAGGTGAGACACATACGCACATGGCCGCTATGCGCTCACAAGCAAGTGGTTATGGGAAAGTCATTCCTAAGTTTGGCTTCCCATACGCTAACCATACCAAATCTATACCTCTTGATAACTTTGATAAGGCGCCACACAACACAAATAGAAGGATTCACAAGGAAAGAAAATCTTCATATGCTTGACACTCATGAACAAATAGGATGGCTCCACACGAAAGAAAAGTTTGTTAGGAAAGGTATCCATATAACAGTTATTGTAAATGAAAAATAGTGTAAGGTACTTAAAAGGGGTTTTTCATAGTTCATGTAAGGTCTTAACTTAGGGAACATTGTGTCTAATTTCTACAAGAGAGGACCAATCGAAGAATAGAAGATTCACAACTTAGGGGATGCAGTGTGTCACATCAAGACACTAAGAGGAATATAATATGCTAAGAGATATCACGCTATTGAAGGACATCACACCCAATGTCATCACAAAGAAAAAGATGCATTGCATGATGTAAGAAGACTACATAATGAAATATGAGTTGTAATTGAAATGAAAAAGAATAATGCTAATGTATGTCCCCACTTTAAACAAATTGCTAAACACCATGTTGTGAGAAATTACTTTAAAATATAAAATGATAAATTATAAAAAACACATGATATCTTATTTGGAAATCCCTATGACAAGTCATATGTTTCCAATAAGCTACACCATGAAAAAGAGGTTACCCCCACAACTCAATGTGTCGCATGGGATCCAACTTAAAGCATGTCATCCACATCCCAAGCTTGCTCCTATATATACATGGAAGGTGGTCAACTAGCCAAAAGACAAAAAAAAGTGTCATATGAGAAGAAGGCTACCTAACCCCTTTCCCCCACTTAGTGCAAGACAGGGATGAGCCAAAATTATTGATGAGAGACATAATAGGATGAAAATAAGTATCAATTATAGGAACTAGGTGCATCAACACAAGGAAGAGCACCACACTCCTTAAGTTGTTGAATTTATTACCCAAATCCTTACATTCATTTACTAGAATGACCATGAACTCTATGATATGCATAAAATGAACTTTTGTAGTAAAAAAAATTTCATGTTCATGGAGGGAGAGATATCAAAAGATCTTGGAGGAGTCTTGACAAGATACTCTATTGATCAAAAGTAGAAGATATTTCTTTATTTTGTGACAAAGATATATCTTGCTTAGTACAAGATGTCATACCTACCCAAGACACTTTAGATTGAGATATTTTGTTCTCTCCTTGACAATAGGGTGACAAATCTAATTAACTCCAATCGTTAGTGTTTTTTGTGATGACATTGATATCAAGTAAATATTTCTCTATTTCTTTCAAAGCATAGTAATGAAGACCACTAGTGTCTATAAATTTAGGATGCACTAATGTTAAAGTTGGCTTAGAAGAATTTTTTTTAAGAGTGCTGATATTAAGTGAATACTTGTTTCTTTCTTTCGAGCGACGATAACCAAGACCACTAGTATTTTCTTGTGTATTAGGTTGTATAGGGACATGGATGCCTTGTTCTCTAGCACCACATCCTTTTCCACTATATCCAAATTGTTTCATAAGTTCATAACCTTTTCCATAAAAAAAAATCATTTCTTTTGGAGTCAGTGGTTGTTCATAATTAACTTCATCAAAGTTTGTTGTGTAATTTATTTTTTCTTCTATAGTGGTTGAGCTGGATTCTTTCAAAAGATCTTCCAAATTTTGTGTTGACATTACCTCTTTTTCTTTGCTCTTTTCAGAATATTTTGTTATAATCTTATATTCTTTGATGAATTTTATGAAATCTAAGGAACCCCAATCATCTTCTAATAGTTTTGTGACTTCCTCAATATGTTTTTCTTTGTCTTTATATTGCACATGTTCTAATTGTGTGGTTGTTTTCAATATTTTCAAAGGACTTTCCTTTCCTTTTTCAATGTTCAAACAATTGTTTGGTTCAAGGTCGACATCAATTGTATACACTCTATTGTTGTAGACATACTTCATTTTATGATGAAGGGTAGAAGGCACCCCATTGAAATGCATGGATCCAAGGCCTTCCTAAAATAATATTATATGAAAGATCATGAGGCATAACATGAATAGGAGTTTTTAATGTGGCCTTTCCAACTGTAATAGGAAAAGTGATCACACCAAGCAATTTTTTTCCTACATTATCAAATCCACGGATAGATAAAGAGTCAAGTTGAATTTGTCTTTTGTCTTCTTTAATCTTGTCCAAAAATTTTATGCTACATATGTTAAGGGTTGAACCATTGTCAACAAGAGTTCTCTTTATCCCAATCTGATTATGATAGCTATTATCATGGAAGCTTCATTTTTTTTTTCACTTCCAAAGGAGGTAACTCACTTTGGTGGAAAATAAGGTTAGCATTCATTCCTTGAATCATGGATACTATGTCATTTGGTTGCACATTAGGATAGATAATAACTTGTTGTAAGGAACTTTTGAATCATGTTATGATAATGAGGGGAGGCTTGAATAAGGTCCCATAATGATATTTTAGTAGGAGTGTTCTTATGTTGTTCAACAAGATCATACTCCTTTCCACTTTTCTAAGGAAAATGAGGGGCACTAGGCAAGATTGGGTTGGGCAATGGGAGGGATGTTGAAGGTGTTTTTCTTGGTTGTAGATTGTTTCTAGTGTTATATGTATGACCAACAGTTTTATAATTCGATTGTTGTGAAACATTATTCTTAGGTGGTTCAACGACAAGGACAAGTTTGTTTTGATTTGATGGTCATTGTGAGGGTGGATAAATAATTAGAGGATTATTAGGATGTCTCACAATTTATTTAGGAGGCCCAATAATCGAGGGGGATCTAACAGAAACTAGTGCATTCATAACCTCAACAGTTTTAGTTTGATGTATTTCTAATGAAGGGGAGTCTAGTGTCATCTTTTCATCATCATCCAAGGAAGTCACATAACTATTGTTTGAAAGACATATGTTACTAATCTCATTTTTTTCCACCATGAAATCCTCCCTAGTAGGATATTTTTCAGGAGAACTACAAACTAGGTGTTCATAAAATTCAAAGATTGATTCTTCTAAAATAACTTCATCACAAGGAAGTTATCAATGGTTGGATTTTCGTTCTTATCAATGATGGCATTATTTTATTCAATAATTATTTTCCCAGGGGAAGAGAGGTAACTAATATTCTCATGAATTTCATCAATAGGATTTTCTAACATCAAAGTATCTTCTTTAGTAATAGTAGAGATATTATGAGAAGAAAAAATGTGATTGTCATCATTGTCCATAATTTTAGTTCTTTGTCCCATAATGTCTTCTAAAATAGGATAGGTAGGGGAATAAAAATAAATAGGGTTATCATAGATCTTAAAAATTCGATCATCTAACATCAATATCTCATCCTCTCTTACAACTGCATCCTCTCTCACTAAAACATTCTCAAAAATAGGAGAGATAGGAGGGGGTGTAGATTTAAGGAAAACATCAACATTTTCACTCTCTTGCACTAATAGACTCCCATAACTAGGAAATATATTGGATGAATGAATAGCATGCTTATTGATGAAATTTTTCTTTGTAAACTTGGAAAAGACAAATAATAACATTTGAAAAGTAATCTACACAAATTCAAAATGGAAATAAACTTAAAATGCAATGTGACATCTAACCTAGAATGAAATGTGTAAATGTAATTTTCAAATTCTAAACAAGGTAATTTTCTAACTACACTATGAAACCATCTAAGAATGAAATATTGTAAATGCCATTTTGAAATTAAGTAATACAATAATTGAACCAAAATAAGCTATATCTAATGAAATGAATGAAATAGAAACTCAACAATTTGAAACATAAATTTGACAATAGCATAAAGAAGCACAGAAGAAAGGTTTTTAATGCTATAAAAGGTAGTTTTAGGTCTAATCCAAGACTAAATCGCCCAGAGGGGCATATGAGTCCCAATTATGGTTTTTGAAGGGTTGAAATGCTAAAAAATACACAACACAAAATTCCTAGAAAGTAGGAAAAACAACCTATACATGGACTAAATCACATAGAGGGGCGAATTAGTCTCAAATTAGGGTTTTTGCACCAAATTCAGCAAATTATGGATGAATGTTAAGGTTTCTAGTTTTATGTTGACTTTATTGTTTGTAATTGTAGAATTTTAGTGAAATTGAATGATCTAAGATGAAAAAATGAAATATATATGTACTTTTCACTAATGCAAGATTTACAAGACCTAAATACAAATTAACTAATGCAAAACCTAATGAAAAGTTAATGTAAACTAGATATAGGACTATGATGTACTCCAAATCAGAAAATAAGGTGTCCAAAGGCTAAGTTCACAAAAATTAAAACATGTAAATAGGGTTCCACCTTTTGGGAGATGGAACTAGGGTTTTAGGTCCTCCCATTTCACTCTAGTTCATTCAAGGAAACCCTTGAGATCCCAACTTAATGGTGAAATTGAGAAAATGGATATTCTAAAAGGTCTCCTAGGGGTGTGATTAAAGAAAAAAGAGGGTTCACCACTACGAAAATTCTTTGAAATAAAGAGATAAAGTAATGTGCCAATCTAGCTATGAAACCTAGAAAATTAAGAGCATGAAATAAAATTGATAAAAGAAGATGAAACAAAAAGGAACCTAGAAGAAAGATGTGGTCAAAAAAATCTCTAAAACCTTGAAATTTTGAATTTTGATGCTCACTAGGACTCATACACCAGATTGGGTGATTTAGTCCAAAAATAGGGTTTCTGGGCAGGAACTAGAATCTCTTAGTGACTAATCTGGATCTTCTAAACATTGGAAAAAGTGTTGTACTAGGACTCATACGCCCAAGGTGGTGATTTAGTCCTAGTATTAGGGTTTGGTTGAAACTCTGGTATGCTCTAATGATCTAATATATCTTCTCTCCTACCAAATATTCAAGTTTAAAAGCTTGAATTTTGGCCTATAGGTGACTTTTTGTGAATATGAAAACTTCTTGACAACTTGACAACTTTCCTCAATCTTGCAACTTAGTCTTCAAATGATCCTCAATCTCTAAAACACCTAGATTTCCAATCACACAAGTAGAGAGAGAGAGAAAAACTTATTGATTGTTAGGGAATAGAGTTTTTCCTTGGTCAAACCCCACTTAGGTAATTAAACCTTATGATGAAACAATGAAACATGAAAATGAAGCATGAAGCATGAACAATGATACCTTGAATGATGTCTTGAAATGTAAACCTACAATATAACATGAAGTGACCATGAATAATGTAGATCTTGATCTTGAATTAGATGTGGAATAATTCTTAACTTGGATCTTGAATGCTACATCACAATACTAGCTCAGCAACATGCTTAATGGCTTATTCCTTTGACATGATGATGGATCTTGAATTGCTGCAATAACCTTCCACAAATTTTCCCTTGAATGCCTTAGAAATACTCTTGTGAAGTATTAGGATGCTTGATTCTTGATTTCTAGGTGAAATAATGATTTGAAACCTTGTTTATATAGGCATTCCATCTAATTTACCATTTATTAGATCCCAAATTTTGGAATTCATAAAATTTGAGTTCAAACCCTAATTTCCTACTCAATTCCCTAAAAAGGGGAAAAATGGAACTCATACACCCAAGGTGGAATATAGGACCCAGCTAGGGGGGACTCATATGCCACATATGGGTCACCCCATAGCCTTTTGGGCTGAGGAAATGTCTAGGAGTTAGAAAATTAAGTATATTTATTGACTATGTTATATTTTGATTGAAACAAGCCTCGAGATGCATAATAAAGTGTCTTAAGGGCCTATTAATTATGATGTGAAGGTAATAAATGCAAGAGGGCCAAAAACTTAGTGTGAAGGTGTAAATAAATACACTTTACAACACTAAATCAAGGAAAAATTGGGTCTATTTAGTTTAAAAGGGCCCTAAACTTAATGTGAATGTGTGAAAAACATTACAACACTAAATCAAGGAAAAATTAGGCCTAGTTTAACATTAATAATTCCCAAATTAAGTGTGAAAAAGGGATACGTTTTCTTACACTACAACACATTGTACACAACACTAGGTATAAACCTTTGATTTCACATGGACGCTACTCTCTAAATCATTTTTGGCCTGCCCTTGTTGGTTCACTTCCTCCAAGGATGGACCTATTGTACTACACTTACAATTAATACAAGAATAGGGATATAGTGCTAAAAGTGACCTACCCTCCTCCCTATGTTATTTCAGTTAAGGCTTTTATGATTGCATAGTAGTGGGTTTCCTCTTCCTCCTCTCAAAATGGAAAGGGGAAGTCTTCTCACACCCAAGATCCTTCCTCTTCTTCTATTGTTTCATCCACTTCCACCTCCCACCCTTCTATGGCACTTTTGAATTTTTCTCCCATGCCTCGTATGGGGATTCCAATGGTTCTCGCCTGGTAGAAGGCCAAGCGTCAAGTTTTCAACCTTCTTGTCTTACCCATGGTGCCTCATCCCATTTTCTATGGTAAGGGGAAGGTCCCCCATGGATTTTCCCTTAAATTTCAACCTTCACAGCCTCCTACTACTCCTTCCCCTTGGGTAGTGAATGGGAATAGGCCCATCACTGAGTCATATGAGTCTTCTTCTCCACCTGTTTCAATTTATGATCCTACACTTCCTACTTCTTCTCCTATCTAGGAGGTTTCCCTTCCACTAGCTACGATTATGGAGGACATGCCTATGGAAGAACAAGAGCCTCTTTCTCCTTCTCAGGAAGTGATCTCTAGTTCTCGAAGCTAGAGAAATTGGCTTGCACATGAGTGTAAGCATCAAAGGAAGTCTTTGGCTACTGAGAAATCTTCCTCATGGAAGGAAAAATAGGAGCTGACAGCTCCTATCTTGGCATCTCCTACCGCACCTCCCTCTTTTGCTTCTTCTTATTTGGTTCTCATCACCTCGATCATGCATTTGACTTCTCCTACAAGCATGGATGACCCTCAACCTAAAATTATGTAGGTGTTCATCACTCCCTTAGTAGAGCCTCCTCTCTTGATGTCCCTTCTAGAAATCCTACCTTTTCCTAAGCTTACAGATATGTTGAATACCTTAGTGGTGTCTATTGTGTCATTTTCCTCTTCATCCTCGCCTTCTACTTCTTCTGTGGGGATCTCGCATCCTTTGATGAAGCGTAAGTTGGAGGATGAACCTGCTTCTAATTGGTTCAGAAGAAGGGATCACCTTCTTTGGGAGAGGGTTCTGCTTTGGCTTGTACCATCCTAGTGATAGAGGTTGCCCTGGCATCCCTCAAGTTTGTCACTACCCCTAATTCTTTTGATGATGTTTGCAATGGATCATGGGCGCCTCCTTCTTCACCTGCTCGGTTGAAACAAGGCACTCTTTCCAAGTTCATGTTCAACTTGATGGATAATTTCCTAGCTCAGTCGGTGATATTTGCAATATCAATGACATTTACCTCACAAGAGTTGAGTGAATAAGATATCGAGGGGCCCTCTTCCTTAGCTCTTGTCGTAGGAGAGTTAGAGGGTTCTCCCCTTTCTATCCTACCTTTTTAGATTTTTTGACCCTCTATAATGATCTATATTGGGAGAAAGATTACCTCCTAGTTGATGAGGAAAAGGAGAGAACCTCTTCTTTATCTATAGATTAGATTTGTATGTTTTTAGTGTTCCCCCTATGCTTATTTTTTTGTGCTCCTAGAGTACCCTTGTCACTCTTGTAGGTGCTTGGATATAGGAGATTTTTGTGTTGTAAACTTCCTTTATTTTTTGCATCATTCTTCTATTTGTTGTACCTTGATTTTCAACAATTAGGAATGATGCAAAGTGTTGGGGGAATTTAGGCCTCCCTTCCATGTTCATCCAATTTATATTTTTATTTTGTTTTCACATACCCTTCTTAATGATTTGATATAGTAGGGGATTGATGAAAATTCATATGTATATTATATTATATTTATCTATCTATATATATGAATGATTCAGACCCCAAAATGTCATATCCCCATATCTCTTGATTTTTCCATCTTTGTTGTTCTTTTCTTTCTCATATTTCTCTCTTCTTTGCTTACTTATTGATTTTGTGGTACCTATGTTTTGTCCCTTACATGTACGATAATATTTCCACGTCTACATCTCATCATCCATCATGGGCCACAAAATCTCTACATGTTCTTCCTTATCCTTAGGATGTCATGTGCTCCTTTGATTCATATGCACCATCCTAAGGGGGGGCTCCTACATCTCCAATTTTCAATAAAGTGTATTCAGTCACCAATGAATCCCTTGCTAGAAATCTTTACATTTTTTTTAAAATTGCATTCTTCACCAAGGATCCCCTTAGCAATATTTTCTTTTGAAATCGAATTTGTAACAAAAGAATTGATAATTTTCCTTCAAGGAGGTCATTCTTGTTTTCAGATTCCTTGATGAAAGAGAATCTTTGAAAATGATTCCTTGGTGACAAGATTGTTTTCAAAAGTTTCATCACTTTTTAAATAGAGCATCCCCTCGAGCAGACCCCTCTTTTTTTTGAAGGGCTTATGAGGGATCCCTTTGAAATTTTCCACTTCAATTGATTGTTCAAAGATATGACTATTGTTTTGTTTGTGTGACATTTTCTTGCCTAACATTTTTTGTTTGTGGATTAACATGTTTCTTTGCAAGACCAAGCAACTGTGAAGCTACTTTTACAATCAAGCTTGCCTTGCAGGACTAAAAACTTGTGAGGGTCAATCAAACTCTAAGGATCCTTTCACTATTGAAATTAACAAGACAACTAAGAGGGTGGGTGAATTAGTTGTAGAAACTTAAACCTTCAAAATCCTCAATAGTAATCAAATCCACATGCATTCATTAAACCCGTATTCTATTAGTTTGATTAAACATGAAATACAAATAAAAGAAACTAAAATAACAACACCACACACAAGAGAATACCTGATTTACATGGAAAATACAATAAGGGAAAAAAAATAGTGAGGATTAGCTCACAATATAAGTAATTGCAAGACCAATACAGGGGCTCCCTACTAGAATAAGACACATTTTCCAAAAGGCTCACAGCTAGGGCTCACTACCATAGAAAGAATACAAGAAGATAGAAGAATAATGTTACATGGAGAACACTTCTCAATGCAATAAGGAAAGAATACAAGAAGATAGAAGAATAATGTTGCATGGAGAACACTTCTCAATGCAATAAGGAATCCACCATAATTGCTCACACACTTTCACAGTCTTACATGAATTATTTAAGATGCCTTCAAGAACCCTAACACTAAAATTCATACTACTCTGCTCAAATTTCCATCACTCACATCAATCTTGCATCTATATTTCTTCTCACTTCTTTCATACATCAACTCACAACAACACCATACATATTTATATCAATATCAACCTCGAAACCCTTCTCCAATGTCGACAACTATTTTTTATACATAAAAATTCAAAATAGGACAGTACCTAAACATTCTCGTAGTGGATAGGAATGAAGGAAACCTAAATAAACCCTTAATTAGGATCCACATATATCCCAACACATCTCATCATTCTTTCATAAGCTCACATGTAGTGTTAAACACAAGGTCAGACAACACCTATGTTAAACACCATAATCATTAAGTGCAGGCTTCCTTAAATCAATCAAATGCTTTTAGAAAAATAATTCATTTGAACACAATCCATAATAATTCATGAACTACTTAAGATTCATCAAAAATTTCATCCAAGCTCGCATCATACAAACACCTCATCTCAAGACAACTGGTAACACTTATTCGCATAATAAAAAATGAAACTCACTTTTTACTACACCAAATCAAGTAAAAAATTGAATAAAAAAATATACAAGCATTATAAACAACTTCCCAGGTTCGCACAACCTAAAGCCAAACAACAGAGAGATTCAGAGCAAATACATTTCTCCTGAGCCACAGAAAACATTAGTGAACAACTAGCTCACACACTAGTGAAAATATATCTCAGTGTACAATGATCTAGAAACCCAAATTCTAAATATAGAAACCTTTGACAACCTTGAATAACTTGTAAGATCTGTACAAGTATAGAATCAACACAGAAGAAACACGGAGCACAATATCGAAGCACACTATGAACACTTTCACAAAATAGTTTACTCTATTTATAAAATTTTCTCAAAAGCGCTTGGAAACTAAGTACCAAAGACATCATCTCATCTCATTACTTCATTCCAACTCATCTTCAAACTCTACAACAAAATATAGCTCCATGTACTCGCAACACTTCCTCAATAGCTCAACTATACATGCACAACTTGTTTTCCACTTTTTCACAATTTTCTCAATATCCTCGACATCTTCATCCCATAGTTGACACCAATAACAACACCAATCAGTAGAATTCATATTGACATAAATAACAATACCTTCATACTTTCAAAAATATCCCCCTTTCTCATTGATGGCAACACAAGATGTGAAAAACCATCAAAGACAACATACACACTCTCATTCTTTATGATTTGACAATATACATAACTTTCTCCCCTTAATACCTTTCACTTTTTTACATGATACTTTCTCCCACTTTGATAAAAATTGAAAAGGATAAAAAAAAATTGCATTATTCTCCCCCTTTGACATTGAACCAAAATACCTATTCTGAATACTCCCCCTTAGGAGTACACCTAACTAAATCAACAACTCAACAACAATGACAACACATGACACTACCTACTCCCCTTGAGAGGTAGCCACCAACATTAGTCCAAAAAAGAGAAAGATCCATAGATCCACTAGACTAATGCATCTCCATATGCATCTAGTTCAAGAAAGGAGGGGAAATAACCCCCAACTTCTCCAAGAGATGCTCAAAATTATTTTTAGGAAGAGCCTTAGTAAATATGTTAGCAATCTAATCCTTTGTAGGTACATACTCAAGCTTCACTTCATTCTCCATAACCTTCTCTCTCAAAAAGTGATAGCTGATAGATATATGCTTTATCCTTGAATGCATCACTCAATTTTTTGAAATGTTAATTTCACTTGTATTGCCACATAAGATAGATATAGGGTCATTATATACAACTTTGATATCCTTCAATGTTTGTCTCTTTAATAATACCTATGTACAACATGATATTGTTGCAATATACTTAGCCTTTGCATTAGAAAAAAGAAACGAAATCTTATTTCTTTCTCAACCATGACACCAATCTACATCCAAGAAAGAACGCACCACCACTTGTACTTTTTATGTCATCAACACAACCATCCCAATCTACATTTATATAAGAACTTAATATGAAACCAGTATCCTTAGGATTCCACAAGCCATAATCTAGAGTGCCTCTTAAATATTTGAATATCATCTCTATTAGAGTAATCGGGTATTTACTTTATTAATTAAATAATATTTGTTTAATTACGTAAAGTTCCCTTTTACCTCTTTTCACTTAAGCTAACATTAGGTACATAATAATTAATTACTTTATTAATTATTATTGTGCAAGCCTAGGGTTTTTCTTTTTAGGGTTTTCATCTATATGTAGTTGAAAACTATCTTTTGTATCATTATTCATTTTACATTATCAAGTGAATACATTGCTCCACATTCTTGAGCATTTCTTTTGTTGCTTATCTTTGTTTCTCCTTGTAACAGGTTATTTGCTTGCAAAGATCTTTTGGACTTCTGTGGTGTTGTATCTTCTCAACTCCAACATGGTATCAGAGCTTCAGATCTACAGCTGCTTGTTCTTATTTTGAAGATTTTTGGAGCTACAAGGGTTTGTTGCAAGCCGTTTTTTATTGAAGCTGTCATTATTTTTGCTTCAAAAATTCAGTTTTCACTCATTTGCAGGAAAAATGATTTCTGGGTTTTGTAGCCAACGTCGAAATCTAAACAGGGTATCTTTTAGATTTTGCATATCTTGCATAGATCTGGAGAAAATCACTGTTGAAAAATGGCGTGCGTCATTTTTCTCCTAACTAAAAGTTTTTAAAAAAAAAATTTCTCATATTTTGCTTGTTGGATCAAGAAACGATTTATGGGTTTTGTTTCTAGCATCAAAATATTTCTGGGTTTTTATTTTTGTCTACAAACAATGAGTAGATTTTCCAGAAATCAAGTTAGAAATAAATGTTTTTTGCTAGAAAATTCGTTTCCTGCAAGCTAAATTCAGTTTTTGAAAAATTCATAACTTTTGGCCACAGTGTCCGTTTTGCGCAAACGAATAGGCATTGGAAAGGTGTTATAGTGCTCTTTCCAGATCTATAGTCTATTTTATTAGAATATTTACCAGGTATTTTTATTCAGCTTTGTGTGTTTTTACACTTTGCTCAATTACTTGGTCATTCTAGCTCCTTCATGGGTTTTGTTTGCGTGGAATGGGTTATATTAATTTGATCTAAATGTTGTAAGGTTAGATTTCTCAATTTTTTGTCATTTGAAGAGTTATCATGGGTTTTTCTACTCACCCTTCAGTTATTCTTCTGGAACAGGGTAATTATGAGTTATGGGCAAAGGGTATACTTACACATTGTAGGTGGCTTAATATTTTGCCTTATTTGTATGATCTCATACCTGAACCAACAATTTTAGAGGGAAAATTAGCATGGGATATTATTAGAAATCACATTGCAGGAGTTATATTGTCTAGTGTTGATCATGACATTGTGTTGGTTATATCAGACATTGATTGTCCTCACCCACTTTGGACACGTCTTTGGGAGATCTATGGAGACCCTATTCTATCTCCATTCCCAGAGGATCCTACTTCAGATTGTCTCATACCCATTTCTTGGAGAGAGAATACACCATTTGATCATGATACTTTAGAGGAGCTTGAGTATTTAGACACCCTTACTTATTCCGATGGATCAGAGGTTTGTCTCATAGTTCCTACTCTTCAGATTGAGACTTCATCAACATCTCTTGTTGTTCTTGATTCAGTGCAGTAGGGAATCATACATCTTCTAGACATAGCTACTTTGGAGTCTTATGTTGCATATATTTTCTTCATTTCTATCTTCGTCAATACACAATTTATTGCATAGCAGCATTCAAATTAGCATGTTGATTGTTGTTTTGATTCAAACAACTTTTTTTCTACACCTTAAGCCACCTTCACAAACTAGGCTTAAAATGTTAAACGCCATATTTTTGAAGTATTTTGTTGTTGTTGTTCTTACCATCAATCAATGAAACGTGTAATCTAATCAAATTCTTCACTAATAAAAATTATCATGACAAGCATATGCCTATTCCTTAAGTAGAATAAGTCAACATGTTTAGGAAAATAATATTTAAGCATGATCACATTAGCTTGATTAAAGGAGTGATAAAGAGTTGATAAATTGGTGAAATGTACTCGATATCTTAGTAAGTATAAATGGGATGGAGGGATGTATTTAGCTTCATCATTAAATAATATATATCAATGGAGAAAAATTTAGAATATTTTTGATATATGATTTGGAAATAGTATTATCTTCATCACAGAAACATTTTGATGTCTATGTTGGTTCTTTGCTCTATCAAAGAAGTTTGTGGATCTAGGAAAAATTTATAGTCATAGATCACCTATATAATTTTTTTAATGAATTTCTCTAAGCTATAATAAATTCTTGGACAAAATATACTCTCTCCCATAGAGCCTTCTTAGTCTACAAAAGATATATATAAAAATATATAACTTCTCTTGATGTCCCATCCACCTTTGTATACCTCTTTGTTATGGATTGAGACATGCAAAATATTTGGTGTTGTGTATTGCAAGATTTTATTTAAGTTATGAAGGACTACTTCCATTTCATAATCATGTCTTGACATCCTTTATCCTTAGTGATCTCCAACAAAGTGTCTATGTATAGGTGAGTGTTCTTACCTACACTTCGTTAATAACAATCACACAAATCAAGCTTGGGAACAATATAAAATGTATTAGAAAAATCATTTTAGTACTTTTCTTTCAATTACTCACGAAATCTAACAATTTAAACACTCTTGTATGACCTCAAATAATATTTAAGTGTAAAATCAACAAATTCAAGTAGCATCTTCTTAGAGTATCACATTCACCACATTGAGTGAAGACCTCAAATCTTATTTTCCATATTTTAATCCTTCACAATGAGATAAGGCTTATCAATCCTAATTTTTTCAACATCCTCATCAAACTTGAGGAACTGATAGATGGATTCCTTTTGAATTTTTTTTTTTAAGTTTAATCATGATAATCTTTCAAGTGTCCCTAGATTTCAATTACAACTATCAATCTAAGAACATGGATACTAAGAAAAAATTTCCTATATTAGATCAAAACAAGAACATAGCACAAGCAAGAGAACAAGCCCTAGACATCCACAAATCACTCAAAGAACCAAATCAAACAATACACGACACCAAAGAGATCAACTATTGATGTATGGACCAAAAAGAAACATTCCATGAACATCTAGTAACAGTTCCATATAATTATTTCACACTTTCATGCAAAAAATAGTTAGCACAAAGCATAATAGAAACAAATCACTTCATCTTGAAAGCTTAGAAGAAACAATCATGCGATAAAACATTTACAAACCAACATGTGGTAAAATTCATCACATGGAAGTTGAACTGAGACACTACACAAACACTAAATGATGACAACCAAGATATAAGAATAGAAACAATAATATGAAGAAATACAAAGAATTTTCTTAACTAGTCTTGACAAGCAACCAAACTACCAAGCCACTGAAATTACTAGAGACCTCCTTAGCAACACTAGTGACCTGAAAAGATAAGAGGGAAAATACACAAAACATAAGAACTAAATCCAAAACCACAAGAATACATCTTCAAAGGTAGAGGAATGTGCAAAATTCTCCCAATCAGTCTACAAAGAAAATTCTTGTAGTAGAAACCTTCACCAACATCTGTAGACCAAAAATTTATTGTACCGACACATACTTCCTAAGAAACAACAAGAGAGAGCATGAAGCATACTAAATACCATCAACATATTCCAAACACTTGCATTATTTCTAATCCTCATATTAATATATCACCATGATATCATCTTTGTTGATAACAAACATACTTAATGCTACTTTAATTAACATCCAACCATGAACATCAACAACCCTATTAGCACATCATCATAGTGTATCATCAACAAATAAATATAAGCATCAATGCACTATCTATTTATCTAGTTAGAAGGAGGGGAAATAACCAATAACTTTTGTCGGAGATACCCAAAATTATCCTTTGAAAGTGCCTTAGTGAAGATGTCTGCAATCTAATCCTTAGTAGGAACATACACCAGTCTAACTTCTTTCTCTATATCCTTTTCCCTTAGAAAGTGATAACAGATAGAAATATGTTTGGTCCTTGAATACATCACTGGATTCTCAAAAGTGTTTATTGCATTGATATTATCACATAATATGGGAATGGGTTCAACATACACCATCTTTATATCCTTCAAATTCTGATACTGACCTTCTACTATGGATAAGGATATTGAGTCATGCTTCTTACTAAACCAAGGAACCAATCTGTCTCCTAAGAAAGATTTTCCATTGATGCTTCTATGGTTATCCTCACATCTTTCCTAATCAACATTAGTATAAATACTCAAAGAAAAGTTATCATCCTTCTTATACCACAAACCATAATCTAGAGTTCCCTTCAAATATTTGAATATTATTTTTACTACCTTCTCATGATTTTTCTTACATGATTAGGTTGAAATATCAAAACCAAACATATTGCATGCATAATATGAGGTCTAGGAGCAATCAAGTATAGTAAAATTTCAATCATAGACCTATAAAGAGTCTAATCAACCTCAGGTGACTCATCAACCTTTCTCAAGTGAAAACTGGTAACCATAGGAATACTTATTAGTTTGGAATCATCCATGCCAAACTTCTTCAACATATATCTAGCATATGTATACCCTGAGAAACAAAGATACCATCATCAAGTTGAAAAATTTGAAGCCCAAGGAATATAGGCAACACACCAATCATAAATATCTTAAAATATTTCTACATATCTTCTACCAACCTATTACACATATTATCATCTTCACCAAAGATGATATCATCAATATATACAAGAATTATCAAAATCCTATCTTTCTCTACCTTAATGTAAAGATTACTACCTTGCTAAAGTAAAGATGTAGTGACCCTCCTAATGATACTTTTATTTTAGTTGTTTTGTGACATAGTTAGCAGATAGACCTTTGATATTATGTTGTTTCGATGTTTTATGTCATGATCTACATGACTGGTTGTGAAACTCATTTGATGATACACCATATTATTTGATGCGATGTTTACTTTCATGAGATGACATTTATGATGATTATCTATGCTGTTATGTTTTACACATGATGATGTTATGATTAGTTAGATGTTTACATCAGTCGATGAAGAAGATGATTTAGCAATACTCATCAGTGAGTGCCCTACTATATCGTGATTCTTCTTCACGGTATGCTTTCATATTTATACATGTTGGATTAATCGTGCAGTGTTACGTAGCTTTCAAGTACAGGCATCGACTCCACCTACTTGTCAGCTCTGAGCGTGCCATGACCCAATGGAATTATCGATGGGAGATATAATTTTCCTCAGTCCTTAGCCTTTGTTCTAAAAAGAATGAGTATATGTCATCACCCTTTTTGTCTTGTCACCTGTTCGTCACGTGCTTGTAGTCATTTGTTAATGATTGAGTCTGTAATGTTTATTTTATGTAAATTTGAATTATTATAATGTTTTAATTAATATTAATGTTGTTTTATTTGATTTAATGATTTAATTAAATTAAAGAAGCTATTTTTAATTTGATATGTGATTAAATTAAAATATTAAAATACCTTGTTTCGAAAAGAGCATTGAATTGTAAATTGATTTCATTATTCAATTTTATGTTTCAAAAATAGAACTTTGAGTTATGATCTTAAGTTGAATATCTTGTTAATCTGTTGTGTCTATGGAGTTGAAAGCATGTGTTGCATGCTGAAACTGAAAGTTAAAATTGAGACTTAGGAATAATGGAAAAATAATATAATTGGGAAAAAGATCATTCTTTCCAAGAGAGTTTTTTGATATTCGAATAGTAGGAAGCAGAAATATTGTTTTCAAAAGATATTTTTTAGAATTTTTGGGTTTGAGGAATTGATCAAAGAAGCTGCAAACTTTGTTAAAGACTGTGTTCTGATTGTGGAAAGTAGAAATTTTGAATCTTCGGGGTTTTGCTGAGTCGTTCTTCATTTTAAGGGAAACGCTTTCATGTTCTTTTCTTATTAAAATTCCAAAGTTTATTTGTTATGAACATGTAAATTTTATGTGAAGATTTTGTCTTCAATCCCTGTTACACCATAGAAAAATGAAACATGTTAGTTTATGAATATTTGCAAATTATAGAAGTAGAAACATAGCCGATCTCTTTAATGTCTGATGCATGCACTGAATCTATAGTTACAATATCTTCCTCTGTAATATTTTGTCGATCCCCGAATGTTGTTTACCTGTTGACTACATTTAGGATGTGTATGGTTCTGGCTATTTGTGTTTTTCTTTGTTGTGATGTATTTTTTGTTGTTGTGGTCTGTTGAAATAGCTATGTATGTAATGCCCCACCACACAACCCTAGAGGAAGTTTCAATCTACAAAAAACGTACTAATTTTTTTTTTATTAAAGTGCATTATACATACATGTTCACCTAAAATTGACAACCTCCCCTAAGGCTACGTAACCAAGATTACCTAATTCCCATTCACATACATCATCTAAATTACATTGCAATAAACATCTCAAGTAATGACATACATCTAACATAAGTAAATACAAGATAGAATAGATTAACCATCACATAATTCCATTACAAGATTACAATCCTCATTCTCAGAATGAGTAAAAAATACATAAGTATAATAATTACAAGATCCACCTCATAACAACAAGAGGGGTAAATACAACTGATACAAGAAGAATTACAATAGAACAAGAAGAGAGTAACAATATCTGCAAGCCGTCCAACTGGATATCTCGCTTTCACGAACTGGAGAACAATGGGGGACCCAACGGTTTTGGTGCATGTTCCACCCTACCTAGTGGTACCTAAAGGACCACCCCCCATGCTAGGAGATAGTAAAAATACAACATGGACGAGAAATCTACTACCTCTAACCAAAGGTTGACTAACAGAACAAACTGACTCAACCATACATATGCACAATATAAATCTATCACTAACATGGTTACATTGCTTCCAGACATAACAAAATCAAGTGTGCTAAAGAAATCATACGCACAACATATACTCAAGGTTATCCTAGATAGAGTGTCATCGCAAGGTGCATCATGAGATCTCCTCTGGGCATCCTTCATAGGCTTCAGTAATCCTGGTGACCTCAACCGAACCCCGGCCCTCATACTCACTCAAGCGGAATCAACTACCTCTCGTATAGACAAGCTAGTTGATCTTGCCATTCCAGGCCTTCTCACTCACCCCAAGTCTGAACAAGCCCTTGTGTCTGCGAGTGAGGTTAAGTTTTATCTTGGTTAATGTGAATGCATCCTAGTAATCTAAGTACTTTGCTTTAATTATCACTTCTCAAAAACACTTTCGAAGGTTACCCGGTTTACCTCTTTGGGCTTCGGCCCCTAACAAAAGCCACTCCTCTAATGGATAACTCGCTACTCAAATCTAGACTCCAAGGGTGACTCCAGTATTACAAAACTGAATAACTCAATCTCTCCTAATCTAGGAGATGACAAATACAGAATCTCACTCCAACACTTGGAGGAAAACAACTCAAATAAATCTACCCAAGGAATAACGAATATCAACTAACATGGGAATGACGCACATACACTGGAAGACATTTCATTGCTTAACATAATTACCTATTCCCAAAGCATTCACTGGAAGGGAAAATAATATAATAATGCATTGATAAAGAGAAACACTATGTTTGGATATCTTAAATCCATATTTCTACTTAAAGCATCTCGCAGAAATTGAAATTAAAATAATATCATTATGACATTAAAGCAATTAAATTTCTTCATTAAAATAAATAATCTTCTAAATCTTGTTTAAAACAATAAATCCTTCATTAAAATAACTATATTTTCTCTATCTCACTAATCATGCACATTCTTAGTTTTTAGTCAAATTTGTTTTCAAAAATACTGGTATGCTCTCATAAGTCAAATACAGAATATTAAATGTATAATTTGTACTATAAGGTATATGCAGCATACTTATGTATCTAAAAACAGTTATTGTATTTTTATTCAAAACTACATTTAAATATAAAATCAAATCTACATTAAACATTGTATATATAAAATCTTCCTTTTTTTTTTACTGAAAAGAATTTACCAGATTGTAATATCAATACTTTTAGAATATTTATTCTTACCTACAAATCCATCCTACAAATACAAATATATATATATATATATACATTTAATATGATATATATATATATATATATATAAATATTTATAATATTAAAAAAACATATCTAATTTATAGTAACCTCATAAATAATTCCCATTTTAAATACACTGAAATCCTAACACAAAAAGCAATGAACTAAATTTCAGCAAAAAACAATGAATAGTGGCAGACGGATCCACACATTTTTAAAGTTTAATGTTTTTGACAGTGGTGCGTCGGCGGTACCTTGTACCAGCCGGTCGCATCCATATGCATACAGTGGGGGTGGCTCTGTCATGTGACAATGCGTCCCCCATAAAGGTGGGCGCGCTGTCCCATGGTAGTGCCCCTCCAGCAATACATGTGGGCGATGGGGTCATAGCCACCGTCTACTTAGAAAGTTAATTTTTATATATTTTATTTTATATATTTATATATATATATATATTTAATATATTTTACAAATAAAAAAACCCAATTCGAAAATGTTATATCCGCCATTATTACAGACACATTTTTCGAGACAAAATTTCAACATCAGTTTAATAGTGATATGGTTTAATATTTGTAGATTTGTATTATATATACAATATACAAACTCATACAATTTATAAACATATAAATGAACATATTTATATATTTATCAGAATTTCTAAAACTGGTCAAATTGAGAAAAATATTTAAAAACCTGTAACAAGAAAATTAACTAATTTTTTTTTCCCAAAATGTCTTTCAAAATTTCAAAGGATATTAATTTTAATTTTGTTTTCCAATCTATTCTTTTAGATTTTGAATAATTTAAACAAAGAATTTTGTACAGATCTAAATTTTGTTTAATTTTCAATGAAGATTTTCTATAGGGTTTGAATTTAAAAATACAGATCTAATTGTTTTCAAAGTAGAATTTCCATAATAAATCCTAAATGTTTGAGAACATTTTAAATTGAATTTACACAATGGATCTACAGGTTTTGTTTACTAAATAATCTCCTATAGTAAATTTGTCAAAATTTCCTCAACCATTAAATTAAAAATTGAAATAAACATCAAGTATAAAACCTGGAATGTGATGCTACAGAAGATGATGAAATTTCTTGATAGAAGCCTCCTCCAAGATTTTCCTCCAAAGTGCAACCAATTCCAATTCCAAAATCCAAAATTCATTTCAAAACCCTATCTGTGCAATTTCTTCAAAAATTCCCAAATTCCTCTGAAAATAATAACCTTCCCAAAAAATTTCTCCCCCAAAAATTGAAACATGCATTCATATTAAAACTAAAATATCTAATCTAACCCTAATTTCCTTTTGCATGCAAAGTGAAAATAGATATTTATTTCCTTTTCCCATTTTCGAAAACCCCAAATTGATTTTCAAATGCAATTTCATTATTCTTTCAATTCTTTTAATTTAATTTAATTAAATTTAATGCAATAACTCAATTAATTAATTTTAATTATTTAATAATTAAATTCAACCTTTTCCAAGATTAATTTAATTAATTAAATAAATTAAAATTTAATTAATACAATTTCATAATCAACATATATACTTCATCTAAGCATAGATTTCACTTAATATTAAAATAAACTCTACTTTCAACAATACAATAATTCTAACATAATGATTGAATAATAAAGCATCTTAATAAAATCATATAACATTAAACCAAGTAGACACGACTCACAAAATAGGACTAACGACACACTAAGGCTAGGGCGTAGACCTGACACATGTTACCTAGTTACTATCTCCCTTTCAACTTAACCGTTGGATCGACACGCTCAGACCTGTGAAACCAAGTGGAGTCTGTGTCATGTACCTGCAACCTGCAACCAAGTAAACAACATAATATAGTATATCCAGTATATAATACACACTCTGAAGAAGGAATCACGGATTCATAGGGCGCTCGCAAGCGAATGATGCAAACCGTCCTCTTCACCAATACACTCATCCAAGACTGACATTACATCATAATTAGAAATCACATAATACAATATCTCATGCTAACTCTACTAACATCAATAATCCATAATGCATGTGAACCAATAGTCAGATAATCCACATCACACAATAATCAATGTCGCTCAATAGTGGTGATCAAAACACAAACAACCAGGTGTGTCTAGTATAACAGTAGCTGCATCCCAACATAACATAAAGCAAACACACAAAGCAAAATGGAGGGGTATTACATTCTCCCCCCAAAAGACCAGGCTTACTCTTGGAAGCCTTCAAATAAGTGGGGATATAACTCCCTCATCCTAACTACATCCTCCCAAGTGGATGAAGTATCATCCCTGGGATCCCACTGTACTCTGACCTGCTCAATATCTCACCCTCGAAGAGCGAGCATTCTACGCTCCATTACGGCCACAGGCTCCAAAGCCAGCTGCCCGTCCTCTACCTGTAAAGAATCCCAATCAAGGACATGAGTAACATCCGGATGATAAGGTCGAAGAACTGAAACATGGAAAACATCATGTATACGTGCAAGACTAGGTGGCAAAGCAAGTCGATAAGCAACTGGACCAATCTTTTCGAGTATCTCGAAAGGTCTGACAAAGCGAGGCGCCAACTTAGAACCCTTTCCATATCGGATAGGACTCTTTCGTAGACGCACCCGGAAAAATACTCTGTCGCCAACAGAAAACTGACGATCCACCCTATGTGTATCCGCATACTTCTTCTGCCTATCCTGAGCTGCCACCAAGTGCTCCCTAATCCGATCCACCTACTACTCCATATCTTGTAACATCTCAAGTCCTAATAACACTCTGTCCTCCAATCGATCCCAACTAAGAGGAGTATGACAAGGACGTCCATACAAGGCCTAAAAGGGTGCCATGCCTATGGAACTCTGGTAGCTATTATTATATGCAAACTCTACTAAATAAAGATAATCCTCCCACCATGTTTGCTGATCCATGACATACATGCGTAACATATCTTCGAGGATTTGATTAACCCTCTTTGTTTGTCCATCTATCTCAGGGTGATATGCTGAACTAAAGTTCAACTGTGTCCCCATAGCATGCTGTAATGATGTCCACAAAGCTGAAGTAAACACTGGATCCCTGTCAGAAATAATCCAACGCGGAATACTGTGCAACCTCACAATATCCTCCATGAACACTCGAGCAACTAATGATGCATATAGGAAGCACGCATAGGCGAGAAGTGTGCTACCTTCATCAACCTATCGACCGTCATCATAATGGCATCATGTCATCGCGAGGAGTTGGGTAAACCAACAATGAAGTCCAGTGAGATAATATCCCTTTTCCACTCAGGTACAAGGTGTGGTTGAAGAAGCCCTGCTGGATGTTGGTGTTCAGCCTTCACTCGCTGATACTCCAAACATCGTGCTACAAAATCTGCAATATCCCTCTTCATCCCTGGCCAGAAATATAACTGGCGTAGATCTGTGTGCATCTTCTTCACCCCAGGATGGGCTGAATAAGGAGCACGATGAGCCTCGATCAAAACCAAAGATCAAAGGTCACCTACTGAAGGAACGTAAATACGCTCTAAATGCCTAAGTAACCCATCTGACTCAAGTGAATATCTTGTAAATCTGCCCTCAATGGGGCCTACCTGCCTCAATCTCTGCTCTCACATCCCGGTACCAACTATCTGCTGGAAGAGTAGCAAGGATCCGACTTCGTAAATCTACCATCAGAGTCATCTCAGAAATCTCATTCCTATGTCTGCTAAGTGCATCAGCTACAACATTCTCTTTCCCCTAAATATACTTCACCTCGAAGTCATACTCACAAAGGAACTCCATCCAACACCTTTGTCTAGTGTTAAGATTCGGTTGAGTGAAAATATACTACAGACTCCTATGATCACTGTGTAACTCAAACTTGTGCCCAAGTAAGAAGTGTCTCCATCTAGTCAATGCATGGACTAATGCCGCTAACTCAAGGTCATGTGTGGGATAATTAAGTTCATGATCTTTAAGTTTACGCGACTCATAAGCTATCACTCATCCCTCCTACATCAAGACTGCACCTAAGCCCTCCAAAGATGCATCAATACATACCACAAAATCTCCTGTGGGATCAGGTATCGCTAAAATCAGTGCACTAGTCAGCTTATCCTTAAGAACCTGAAAAGTTGACTCACACTGCTCTAACCATTCAAACCTCTTCCCTTTCCTCTGAAGAGAAGTGATAGGATGACCTACCCTGGCAAAACTCTGCACAAACCTCCTATAATATCCTGCAAGCCCCATAAAACTATGGATCTCTGCCACATTCGTGGGCGTAGGCCAATCAAGAATAGCTTGAATCTTCGAAGGATCCAAAGATATTCCCTCTCCTGAGATCACATGACCAAGATACTTGATCTAAGACTTAAAGAACTCACATTTCGACAAGTTGGCATAAAGTTGGTTTTCTCGCAAACACTGCAAAACCTGTCGCAAATGCTCCTCATGTTCCTCTACTATCCTGGAATATATCAATATATCATCAAGAAACACAAGAACAAACCTATCAAGGTATGTGCAGAATACTCCATTCATCAAACTCATGAACACAGATGGTGCATTCGTCAACCCGAATGGTACCACAGTGAACTCGTAGTGACCATACCATGTCCGAAACGCTGTCTTATGTATATCTGCATCAAAAATACGAAGCTAATGGTATCCCGACTTAAGGTCTATCTTTGAAAAGATGGTAGCACCTTTGACTTGGTCAAACAAGTCATCTATCCTAGGAAGTGGATAACGATTCTTGATCGTTACCTTGTTCAATTGTTGGTAGTCAATGCACAACCGAAGTGAACCATCCTTCTTCTTCATGAAGATGACAGGTGCTCCCCAAGGTGAAACACTAGGATGAATAAATCCCTTCTCTAATAACTCCTCCAACTGCAAGCAAAACTCTTTCAGCTCCTGAGTAGTCATACGGTAAGGTGCTCATGAAATAGGCTCTGATCCAGGTACTAAATCAATCTTAAAATCTATATCTCTCCTAGGTGGCATCCCTGGAATGTCATCAGGAAAGACATCAGTGAACTCCTGAAGAACAGGATGACTATCAAGAGATACCTTCTCCTCTCCATCTCCTAAACCTAAATCCTCACTGTAACTAGAAACAACTAACATCCACGACGAACACATCTCCTCAACTGCATAGCTGAGATGATCCTCAAAGATATCGGTCTCTGTACTCCTATAATATCCACCTCTCCACCAGATGCATTAATGCACCGAATTGACTTATGTCGACAATCAATAACTACTCGGTGAGCCTCTAACCAATCCATACCTATAACAACATCATAGGATCCCAATGGTATAACTCGAAGATCTAAGGTAGTGGAAAGTGGTCCAATCTCCAACCTACAGTCAGGCACTACAGAATGTGATGCAACCTTCGCACCAGACGCTAACTCTACTTGCCACCTATCAGCTTGCCTTACGGCACCTAGTCTGCAATGTGACACGATCGATGAAAAAATGAAAGAATCTGATGTTCTTGAATAAAAAATAATAGTAACAAGGTTACCTAGTAACATACCATAGGTCTCTACTACAGTACCCTAGTGCTCTGCTTGGCAGTTATCAACCGCTGCAAACACACAATGTCCTCTACCAGCATCTCCCACTATAGGCTCTGACACTGCTGGTCTTTGTGTAAATCCTGACATGCCCTTATTGGGACACATCCTAGCAATATGGCCTTGCTGACCAAAAGAGAAGCAACCTGTGCCTCTACCATAACCTCTACCTCCTGCTGGTGCACTAGACTGTTGTACACTGCCTCCAAAAGTAGACTAGGCACTCTGAGCAGGTTGCTCAGCATTGAAACGCTTCATGCGCCTCCAGTTCCTATTACCCTGTCCTTGCTAGAAACCTTTCCATTTCCCTTGAAATGACCGCTGCTAACTGCCCTTTACTGATACCTGCTGAGTCTTAGGAGGCATAGCTCCCTGTGTCTGTCCCCCTCAAGCACTAGTCCCAGCTCCTATACCACCACCAATACTAACACCTGTATGACCTCCTAGCGCCATAGTCAGGTTCTCTTCCACCAGCCATTCCTTCTCCACAACTATCTCCATAGACTTGGGTTCAAAGAACCAAACACCTCCACTGATACGGGCGTTTAAGCCCCTGATGAAATGCTGCACTAGCATTCCCTCATCATCCCCTATACCCACGAACTGCTTGAGTTTGTAGAATCTCCTCTCATACTGATTAACTGTCATGGCTAGCTGATGTATGGCATGGAACTCATCGCCTCTACGCTGACGCCAATGATCAGAGAGAAAGCGGGCTCTGAATCTCTCAAGAAAAATCTCCCATGATACTGTACTCATGTATATATGGAGCTTCAGCTCCTCTAGCTTCCACCAAGTGGCTGCAAAACCTCGGAGATGAATTATAGCGCATCGTGCTTTGGTGTTACTATCAAACGGGTGCATGGAGAAACATCGGTCAAGTCCTATCAACCAGGTTTCGGCCTCAAGACTAGTACCTACTTCATCAAATCGAGGTGGCTATGATCGAATCAAGTCCCTCATATAATTCACTGCTAACATATCAGACTGAGCTGTAACTGTCACAATCGCAGGGTTACCTACTGGTACCTCCTATCGTGGTCCTAATAATGCCATAGCCTCCTCAAAGGCTTTGCATCCAACTTCGACCCTAATAGGATCTATCTGTCTACCACCACCTCCTAGATCATTCTGTGAAGCTTGATGCTCCTCCTGCTCTGGTATACGTGACACATGAGGTGGTGAGTCATGCTGACTCTCCCCTCGACCACCTACCTGGCCACATCCACATCCTCTCCCTCGTCCGCGTCTAGGAGGCATACTCCTACACAGACACAAAAGGGTATTAGACAAGGTCTACTTAAAAACCTATGCAACTAAGCTTAATGGGTACATCATAATCCTAGAGCAACCAGTGTTTAAACCTTTGCTCTGATACCATGTGTAATGCCCCGCCATGCAACCCTAGAGGAAGTTTCAATTCGCTACAAAAGTGTACTAATTTTTTTTTTTAAGTTGAATTAAACATACATGTTCACCTATAATTGACAACCTCCCCTAAGGCTACGTAACCGAGATTACTTAATTCCCATTCACATACATCATCTAAATTACATTACAATTAAACATCTCATGTAATGACATACATCTAACATAAGTAAATACAAGATAGAATAGATTAACCATCACATAAATCCATTACATAATTCCATTACATAAACCATTACAAGATTACAATCCTCATTCCCAGAATGAGTAAAAATACATAAGTATAATAATTACAAGATCCACCTCATAACAACAAGAGGGGTAAATACAACTGATATAAGAAGAATTACAATAGAACAAGAAGAGAGTAACAATATCCGCAAGCTGTCCAACTGGATGTCTCGCTTCCATGAACTGAAGAACAATGGGGGACCCAATGGTTTTCGTGCATGTTCCACCCAACCTAGTGGTACCTGAAGGCCCACCCCCCATGCTAGGAGATAGTAAAAATACAACATGGACAAGATATCTACTACCTCTAACCAAAGGCTGACTAATAGAACTAACTGACTCAACCATACATATGCACAATATAAATCTAACACTAACATGGTTACATTGCTTCCAGTCATAATCAAATCAAGTGTGCTAAAGAAACCATACACACAACATATACTCAAGGTTATCCTAGATAGAGTGTCATTGCAAGGTGCGTCATGAGATCTCCTCTGGGCATCCTTCATAGGTTCCGGTAATCCTGGTGACCTCAACCGAATCCCGACCCTCATACTCACTCAAGTGGAATCAACTACCTCTCGTATGGACAAGCTAGTTGACCTTGCCATTACAGGCCTTCTCACTCACCCCAAGTCTAAACAAGCCCTTGTGTCTGCGAGTGAGGTTAATTTTATCTTGATTAATGTGAATGCATCCTAGTAATCTAAGTACTTTGCTTTAATTATCACTTCTTATAAACACTTTCGAAGGTTACCCGGTTTACCTCTTTGGGCTCCGGCCCCTAACAAAAGCCACTCCTCTAATGGATAACTCACTACTCAAATCTAGACTCCAAGGGTGACTCAAGTGTTATAGAACTAAATAACTCTATCTCTCCTAATCTAGGAAACGACAATAAGAATCCCACTCCAACACTAGGAGGAAAACAAACTCATACAACACTACCCAAGGAAAAGACGAATATTAATTAACATGGGAATGACCCACATACACTAGAAGACTTTACAATAATTACACAATAACCCATTCCCAAAGCATTCACAAAAAGGGAAAATAACATAATAATGCATTGATAAATAAAAACACTATGTTTGGATATATTAAATCCATATTTCTACTTAAAGCGTCTCGTAGAGAATAAAATATTATCTTTCTAAATCTTCACTAAAACACAATAATTTCTTCACTAAAATCAATACTTTCACATTGTAAACCTTTCATGCTTCCTATGCTTTAAACAAAATGTTAAATCTAAAATTTACTCTTAAAATATACTCCATATGATTCATATATATTTAAATACAAATATCATGTTTATTCTCAAAGCTACTTTTAAAAATTAAAATCTACATTATACAGTGGCTATAACTTTCTGTTTCAATTCAAAAAAAACCAGTCAGATAAATAATTTATCTAAATTTCAACAATTTGTACTTATTTCTTAAAATACAATATAATAACTTTCATTATTATTCCTATTGATAATTGAAATAAGTAAAATAAAATCTTTTCTACAAAAAAAATAAAATCTAATAAAACTTCCAGATCATAACTAAATTTAATTTCAATAATATTAAATAAAAAACAATAACATATAAAAAAAAACAAAAAACAAAAATAAAATTAAAATTAAATAACAAAAAAAAATTAAAATATATAAAATGCAGGTCCGGACGGTACCCGTCCGGTGGATGGTACCACCGGCACCTGCGGCCTGCCTGTGCCAACTGTACATATGTATAGCAGCCGGCGCCTAGGGAGTCCGCACCTCCCATGGTGGGTGCGTCCCCCAAGGGTGGCGCACTTCCCATGGGAGGTACGCCTCCTTGGGAAGGATGGCAGTGGGGATTTGACCACCCCACTTGCCATTAACTCATTTTTTTAATTTTTTTAAATTTTTTTCTCCCTTCTAATTTTTTTTTAATTTTAACAAACATAGAACCCCAAAAAAAAAATGAAAAAGGGAAAAAACATATTTTTACACAGGCGCATTTTTCGAGACACGAATTTTCAACATTATATCTATAACAGGGGTTTAATAATATTTGAAGATCTAAAGTTTAAATATGTAATATAAAATACCAAAACATATATAAATATGTAGATATATTTATATATTTACCAGAATCTAAAACTGGTCAAATTAAAAAAAATATAAATATATATATTTTTTTTAAACCAGAAAAATCAGAAACAAGAAAATTAATTTATTTTTCCAGATTTCCTTTCCAAATTCCAAAAATTGTAATTTTAGTTTCCCACAACCTATTCTTTCAATTTTAGAAGAATTTAAACAAAGAACTTTGTACAAAACTAATTTTGGTTTGATTTTCTATGTCATTTTCTACAGGGTTTAAATTTGCACTTCAGATCTGATTGTTTTTCAACCTAGATTTTCTACAATAAGTCTTAAATGTTTGAGAACATTTTAAATTGAATTTACACAATGGATCTATAGGTTTTTTTTACTAAATAATCTCCTACAGTAAGTTTATCGAATTTTCACAACCATTAAATTGAAAAATTGAAATAAACATCAAGTATAAAACCCGGAATGTGATGCTACAGAAGATGATGAAATTTCTTTATAGAATCCTCCTCCAAGCTTTTCCTCCAAAGTGCAACCAATTCCAATTCCAAAATCCAAAATTCGTTTCAAAACCCTACTTGTGCAAATTCTTTAAAAATTCCCAAATTCCTCTGAAAATAATAACCTTCCAAAACTTCTTTACCAAAAATTGAAACATGCATTCATATTAAAACTAAAATATCTAATCTAACCCTAATTTTCTTTTGCATGCAAAGTGAAAATAGAAATTTATTTCCTTTTCCCATTTTCGAAAACCTCAAACTGATTTCTAAATGCAATTTCACTTTTCTTTCCATTCTTTTAATTTAATTTAATTAAATTTAATGTAATAACTCAATTAATTAATTTTAATTATTTAATAATTAAATTCAACCATTTCCAAGGTTAATTTAATTAATTAAATAAATTAAAATTTAATTAATACAATTTCATAATCAACATATATACTTCATCTAAACATAGATTTCACTTAATATTAAAATAATCTCTACTTTCAACAATACAATAATTCTAACATAATGATTGAATAATAAAGCATCTTAATAAAATCATATAACATTAAACCAAGTAGACACGACTCACAAAACAGGACTAACGACACACTAAGGCTAGGGCGTAGACCTGACACATGTTATCTAATTACTATCTCCCTTTTCAACTTAACCATTGGATCGACACGCTCAAACCTGTGAAACCAGGTGGAGTCGGTGTCATGTACCTGCAACCTGCAACCAAATAAACAACATAATACAGTATATCCAGTATATAATACACACCGTGAAGAAGAAATCATGGATTCGCAGGGCGCTCGCAAGCGAGTGATGCGAACCGTCCTCTTCACCAATACACTCATCCAAGACTAACATTACATCATAATCAGAAATCATGTAATACAATACCTCAAGCTAACTCTACTAACATCAATAATCCATAAAGCATGTGAAACAATAGTCAGATAATCCACATCTCACAATAATCAATGTCGCTCAATAGTAGCGATCAAAACACAAACAACCAGGTGTGTCCAGTATAACAGTAGCTGCATCCCAAACATACATAAAGCAAAACACACAAAAGCAAAATAGAGGGGTATTACACCATATATCTAAATTGAAAACATTTTATAACCATCTACTAAAATCAGGTCAGGTGCCAACAAGAGTCCATTTAAGATTTAACAACATAATATGAGTCTTAAAGAAACTAGTTGTAGTGCCCCTCCATCTGTGTTGCCTTTGGGTTTCTTTCAAATCGCTTGTAAAGTCGAGTTTTGATTGGTATTGTTTGACTATTCGATCATTGAGTCATGCTTGTGAATTTTGTTTTGTTCGATTATTTCATTAAATTTAAATTGTCAAATTGTAGGCTTTGACTAATGAAGATAAAAGCCTTTATTAAATCGAAGAATCAAATTAAATAAATCACTACGGTTACGTAAATCTTTTACTTATATATATATATTTTTTAATTTTATCATTTCAAACATAATACTTTATTAAATACCTCTCATCAAAATACTTTAAATTCAAAATAAACTTTATTAATAAGTGGATTATTAATCCACTATATTAAATTTAAAAATAAACAATATTTATAAATACCAGTTTATGTTTTATTTACTTTTTTCATCTTTAATAAAATAATAGTATAAGCTAATAAATCCTTATCCCCTTCAAATTAATTTAATAATTAATTACTAAAATTCTCTTAATAATTTATTAATTTAATTTATTAGTTTAATTTCTTTTTAAGTTTGTTTGCACAAACACGATAATATATATACATATATAATTTAAATATTTAATTTAAACAATAAATCTTAATTTATTATAATTAATTTATTAGTTTAATTTCTTTTTAAGTTTGTTTACACAAACACGATAATATATATATATATATATATAATTTAAATATTTCATTTAAACAATAAATCTTAATTAAATAAATACTTCCATAATGTTTAATTTAATATGATTCTTTGATTTAATAAAGGCTTTTATCTTCATTAGTCAAAGCCTACAATTTGACAATTTAAATTTAATGAAATAATCGAACAAAACAAAATTCACGAGCATGACTCAATGATCAAACAGTCAAACAATACCAATCAAAACCCGACTTTACAAGCGAGTCAGAAGCAACCCAAAGACAAAATAGATGGAGGGGCACTACATCCCCCCCCCCAAGGATTTGACTTACTCTTGGAAGTCGCAAGGCTAACACATTCGAAAACAACATCAACTCCAACAATAACATTACGACATAATCAAATAATGAAAGACACCCAACAAAACCATTGTCAACACATGAAAACCATACCGATGGATTCCAAGGTGGGGGCACTTATCCTCGTCAAGGATGATGGCAAGGTTGGGGACCCTTCTTGTCAACTCTATGTTTCCACGTCATACCCATTGGGATTTATGAGGCTCACCCTGTCCTGACAATGCAGGTGGAATCGAGGCTTGGATACCTGCAATCCTGCATAAAACCAAGTGTTAAAACAACATATCTATATCCAAAATATCCATATCATGAGAGGAAGTCATAGTGTAGTAGGCCGCTCACTTGCGAGTGATGCTACACCGTCCCTCTCACCTCATAACATCAATTATATCATTTATGACACTAATTGCATCACAACCAATTGTCTCATTAAAATCACAAATCAATGCATAACACTAAGTCCATAAGATAAGCATAACCAATTAATTTACCTCCATCATCGAGATTCAAAGCTGACAACCTGAAAAATCACAAACTAGGGTGGAAACATAACACATTAGTACTAATCATTCAAGCCGATTCATTATATTGAAATGCTACACCTCCATAAAAAACACAACATACTCACACACAAGGAGCACATATTTTCATTAATATCATCATTTACACACAAGGCATTCCACTTAATTCATTATTCAACACAAAATTTCACCACATATTCGACAAAGACCCTGAAATAACACCTCTTCAGAATCAACAAAACATGATGTATCACTCCCCAAGGCACAAAATCCCAAGTTTAACACACACTCATTACATTCACACACAAATTCACATCACCGAGAATCACATCACAATTCTACACAAGGGTCCATCTGGACATCGAAAAGTAGCATACTAATCCATGAGCCAAGAGCCAATATCCATCTCAAATTATCCATATCTCACACTCAGTGGCTTGATGGTGTTAGGCCACACACACACGGTGAGACCATCCAAGCAAGACCACAATGACCTATCCCTTGTTGTATAAGGTGGTTAGCCTCCAAGAGATAGTCATCACACATAGGTGGGTAGTGGGTCCTAGCTGTTAAACAAATTCACATACCCCCATCCTCAAGGTTCCCTATGTCTACTTCCTTGTATACACTCACCAAGTCCGCCTCATACGTCCTTGGAGAGGAATCACAATACGACACATGGCCGGCATTGAAAACAGTAAAGATAAACTAGTTTAGCCACCAACGTCATAAAATAACCATCAAATAAGATTCAATTTCAGAAATAAAGAAAAAAATGCGTGCAATATCAACAATAAATCAAATGTAACCATGAGGGCTATGAGAGAATAAGATCACAAAGTATGGCTAAACCATTACAATCAAACATAAACAAAATGTCAGCCTTCAAAGTCAATCTAAAATCATCAATAATCATATAGGAAGTCCTCAATCTTCAAAATTGCACAATACAACACTGCGTGACTAGATACTAGCCACCAAACGAGGAAGGAGGGAACATCATCAGGCTATAACAGTAGCCCTCATGTGGTGCAGAGTGAGCACGCCATCTACATGACCCAGAGTGTGCTCCTTGGCTACACCCTACACGTACTGGTTGTATGCCATATGGCAATGTGTCTGTGGCTCCGTGGAAGTAGACACGCGCAGACACACCCCACATAGCGATACCTCATGGAGAAGGCACACACAGTTACTCACCATCGCTAGAGGTATACATGGCTAGGACATACCCATATGCTAATTGACCCAAACATTGTCGAAAGCAAACATGAGTATCCCTCTACAAGTGTGCGAGGCCCCATTATGCTCATCACACAAGTAGGCTATCATAACACAATCTCATAGTGCACCTTCATGTGTCTATGCATGTGGCATCATGTCCTCGAGCCCAGCTCGCTACCATCATCAACACGGCATGATCACCAACACTATGTCAGAACATTAGTGGGGTGTGGCATCATATCCATTGCATCATGTTAGAACACATGCAGATACAATGTATACAATATATCAATATGGGGCTACTCGAGCTTCACCTCTCATATAGATGAGGTTGACTCGCCAATGCCAGCTCAACATCCCTATGGACGACTAGACATAAACTAACAACCAATGCTGTTGTACTCAAAATTGTGGGGTTTAAGCTAGCACATATGGATCAAGTACCCTGATCCATCATAAGGGGAAGTAGTGAGTAGGTTTCCTTGGGATCAGTTGAGCTAAGACATCTCTGCATCACAATGTGTGTACTCTACGCACTCCACCCAAGAAACTTTGTGACTGCTACTACCCCTTCACGGATCGAGGGGCTAGAGAACCAAAAGAAAAGAATCTATGAAAATATCTTTTGGCTACTCTTATATATATATATAGATTTTCAACCACACGTGGGTTGGCCCTCAATCAGGTAAAAAACATACACAACACATAATGGTACGGTTAATCCCACACCGAATACAACATATTCCGAATGGATGGGTACACCGTATCACCATCCCATGGACCCTATGGGTTATGGGCCCAAAAAATTAGTACGGGGTATTCACAACACTCAGCCAATGCACAGTTACTGGTTTCTCACATTTATAGGGGAAAGACAATTACATACAAAATTCCATAAGCATACTTATTTCCATCAACGGTGTGATTCATATCATTACATCTTTTCCACATATCACACGATGCAAAATATCAATGTCATGATCATCATGATCACTTAACAGATTCATTAGGACAACATAATGGGATCAGATGAAACCAGAGTTCCCAGTGTATGAACCTAGGCTTTGATACCAATGGTGTAACGGCCTGCCGTGTGAACCCCAATGGACAACAAACACTGCACAATTTTTTTTTGAAAGAGAAATATTACACAAGATGAATGTGAACATACATCACATATATAGAAGTTATACAGTTATAATACCAACAACGTCCTCTGGGGTACATGAGATGGCATTACAAAAACCTAAACTAATACCATAACGATAATGAACGAATTCCAAGATTACATTATAAACCATCCATTCATGAAATTACATAAATGAGAAGTATCCATATATGACACATAATCAAGAGAATATAAACATAGATACATTACAATGATCAAATTAGATTATACAAATACATTGATAATGATAATTTTTATTTCTTTTAAGACTACATATGCACAACCGTGCTTCCCAACACATAGTGGGAATAATAGATTGATACAAGAGAAATACAAAAACATACATGGTATAATTGAACTATGTGAAGATCTGGATTCTTTGCAATGACACAAACTTAACACTTCACAAACACTAACTGGGAACCCAAAGGGGTGCATAGCATGTTCCACCCAACCATGTGAGTCTGAAGACCCACCCCCCGTGCTAGGAGTTGACAAGAAAGACCCTCACCCAAAACAATCAAGTGAACAATGGCTAACAAGACTCCATGAAAAAAGCAACATCAAACACAAGAACATCCGCTTCCAGAGGTACAAGAACAACGAGGGGAAACAACAAACACACAAGGTTGCTAGAGGGTGGAGTGTCATCACATAGGCTTGATATGGGTTACCCAATGCAGATCTTCATAGGTTATCGACCCCCTACTAACAAAAAAAGACTCGTAATCACAAACAGGAAAGTCAACTTGCACAAAATATCCAGGCCAAAAAGTAAATACATCAAGTGAGGCATGCACCATCTCACACTAGAATTCCATAAATAAGCAACTTCCAAGTGCAAGGCTAAACCCACCAAAATCAAAACAAGCATAAGAGCAACCGTTCACAAAACTAAAATGTAAACCAACTATGAAGCAAAATATTCCTTCCCCTCCTTTGGAAGCCCAAGAAGAACGACTAATCAAAAAAAACAAACCCACAATCGAGGGTAAAATGAAGCAACACGGTTCCAACACAAAACTTTGATGTATAAAATCCCATCAAGACAAAATCAACTCAAGAGGAAAAACTCTTCAATTTGAAACCATCAATACATAATTAACTCCCACTAACATATTCAAGGTACAAGATATCAAGGAACACTCACATAATCGCTAACTTACTCGACTAATTTATAACACGTACTTAAGTAGCCAACATATTCATGAAATCAACAAATCATCTGATACATGATTATACACAAAACCACTTTTAAAATGATGATCCACTAACTTCTTAAATAAACCCTTCATTTATACATTTAATTTATATCAAATATAATCATTTATTTAAAGAGACCAAAATATTCTTTTCTAACATTTGACTACACAAGCCCCTTGATTCAATAAAAGAAAAACATAGAATATTGTCATATAAATTTCTTCAAATTTGGACTTTCCCTAAGCAAACCTAAATACCTCTCTAACAATAATTATCTGACCAATTTTATTAAATAATATAATTAACCAATAAATAAGTGGAAAATTATTAAAAGGAAAATATCTTACTATCTCAAGCTCTATCTATAATGCTGATTTCCTTTATGAAATAAAACACAATTTTAGAGAAATACAATATTTAATTAACACAGTTTCAAACTCTGTTTATGCTACTAACTCCCTTATAATACTATTTTCCTTAAGCTATCAAATTAGAGCTATTTTTTAAAATAATGTTTTAATCTTTTCTAGAATACTCTTTAAAGTAATTAAGTAGCACTGTTTCTTTTTCCTTCGCATTTGTCCACCTATAAAGAATCACTTAAATGAAGCAATATAGGAAAGTTTTTCCACAATGTAGATCCCTTCCAATTTTTTTAAAAAAGAACTTAAATATTTAAAGCAATTACTCAATTAACCAACCCTAATAGGAGGTCTATTTATAACCACAAATCTCTTAGTCATCTAAATATGCTTAAATTAATTCATTTTCTTAGCTACTCTATTTTCTAATTTATTCACCAACTAGTCACTTGTTACCGAAATAAGTTTCACCCTTTATTTTAATATTTTAACCGTTGACAATATGTCATATTTAAAAAAATAAAAATTAAATAAATCACTACGGTTACATAAATCTTTTACTTATTATTATTATTTTTTTAATTTTCTCATTTCAAACATAATACTTTATTAAATACCTCTCATCAAAATACTTTAAATTTAAAATAAACTTTATTAATAAGTGAATTACTAATCCACTATATTAAATTTAAAAATAAACTTTATTTATATATACCAATTTGTGTTTTATTTACTTTTTTCATCTTTAATAAAATAATAGTACAAGCTAATAAATCCTTATCCCCTTCAAATTAATTTAATAATTAATTACTAAAATTATCTTAATAATTTAATAATTTAGTTTAATTTCTTTTTAAGTTTGTTTGCACAAACACGATAATATATATATATATAATTTAAATATTTCATTTAAACAATAAATCTTAATTTATTATAATTAAATAAATACTTTCATAATGTTTAATTTAATTTGATTCTTTGATTTAATAAAGGCTTTTATCTTCATTAGTCTAGGCCTACAATTTGACAATTTAAATTTAATAAAATAATCGAACAAAACAAAATTCACGAGCATGACTCAATGATCGAACAGTCAAACAATACCAATCAAAACTCGACTTTACAAGCGAGTCGGAAGCAACCCAAAGAAAACACAGATGGAGGGGCACTACACCAATAAAAACAAAACCATACTAAACAATCCTATCATTAACAAAGAAACAATTCATCATTTTTTAGCAGTAATTATAAGCTCCCAATTATCCCCAATGTCAAAGATAAATTGCTTACAATTAGTATTCTCATCAGCATCAACTTGTTTTTCTTCCATTTGTTTCCCTTGGCGCTTGAGCTACTTCCTTATCTTCAACAAGCCAAAAATAATTCGAAGAATTGTGTTGTTCATAAGGCCATCAATAACTTTCATCAGGGATACAAAGAGCCTTCTCCATTTCCTCCATTTTAACCTACATGAGAATCATTTTTATTCAGATCACCATTAGAGGCAACATTAAAATCTTCCTTTGAGGGACCAAAGAGGTTCATATCCACATCACCATTATCCATCCTATCACTCAACTCTGAGGCCTCAACACCTTCCACTTTAACCTCTTTCTCCATCACATTTCCCCCTCCTCAAACTCTTCCTCCTCATCTTCTTGGTTAGTAAACCATCCCATTCATTCTCCCCACTTTCCTCTTCATTCATAAGTTCAAATTCTTTGTTAGGGGATAATTCTTCCTCACTAACAAGAGCAACACACTTCCCTTTGTCTTTATCCCCCTTCTCCATAGAACTGACTTTGGCCAGTTGGTTCGATCTCCTACCACTCTTATTGGACCCACTGAAATCTTCTTATTTTACCTCATGTTGTTCTTCTTCATTATCTTCAATGATAGTGATGAAAATTTCTTTCTTGGGGTTTCTTTGCAACTTCTTGCTTTTGGGATACTTAAGCAACAAAGGAGAATATTTTCTTTTTCCCGAGAGTGGTCTTCAGTAAAGCAAGGTCCATAGAATGAGCAATAGGTCTATGCTTAGGTTTTGGTTTTTATTAGCAACATTTTTACTTTCTAAGGCTAGGTCCTTAGAAGGAGAAGAGAATTAATCTCAATTGGCTAAATGCGGACACTAGAATTGTGAGATTTTTGGCCAGTTGGGGTTTTCACTTTAGCAGAGGCTTTAGCCATATTCACATTAACAATGTTGTGAGGGTTAGCTAAGCCAAGAGCCCTAGGGTTTCTATGAAAATTATTAGAGAGAAATTTTTTACTGAGCCATCATTAAACCTTGGTGTAGAGGAGGTGAAGCTCCTTTTTCAATATTTTGTTAAAGGGAGGAGAAAACATAAAACAAGATATTTATTTTCTCATTATGCATATTGTGGTTGAGAATTGGAAAATGGTAACCATGCACTGTCATATTCTACCTTAAAGGTAATGTAGCACATTACATACAAACTTACCACAACATACGAAGGAGGGAGCTTGAGGTGAGAATACCCATTTTGAAACCTTTTTTAGTTTCTCTCCTTTCTCGAAAAACTTGTTCACGAAGCTTTGGTATTTACCATTACTTTTTCTAACAATGTTCATACCATTGTTAGCCAAACCAGTGGCTTCCAAGATCACCTGAGTAACCTAAAATTTCATTGAACCAATCAACACATGACCATCCCGCTAGGAATTTATGAATTTTGGGGTCAATGTGTCATTGTAATTGTGTATTGCTTGGAAAAAGGATGCCAAGCAAGTTCTAACAAAAAGCACCCAAATTTCATCATTCTATTGTAGATTTCCATAGATAACAAGTTTAGTTCTCTTTTTGGGACCCCACATATCTATAGAATACTGGTTAAAAACACCAAACTTTCTCTATAAACCCTTGTTCAAGCACATATCCAGCTCACAAACCTTCAACTTGCAATTTTTATCACTAAAAACCTTAATTTTTAAAATTTCCATATTAATGCCAACAATCCAAAATATATCAACCAACAAGAAATTAAATAGGGAACACTCGAGAAGAAATTGAGGTCATTATTGATAGTATCAACCTTGCTATGAATAAGATCATAATCCCCCATACCATCCTTGAAATAGTAACTGAAGTGGACGTAATGCACACAGGGAATGAAAAGCATGTAATTCATTTATGATATGTAATAATTAGAGGTGATCATGATTATTGAAAGGTCTTTGATAATCCACACTTCAATAAATCTATCGTCATTTAATAAATTTCTATTTTTAGTCATCCTTTGCCAAGTACCATCCCCTTTATTATTACATTTTCTCCCATCATTGCATCGTACATTCCAATTCACCCTCTTCTCATTATTACTTCCTCTCATTTGAATACCTTAATGCATAGATATATCCTTCTTGATTGAGGGTCTAATACTCCTTAAATCACTCCTAGTCATTTGACACATATTTAGGTGAAGCCTCATATTTTTCCTTAATGACTAATTCTTTTATATGGTGTGGCAACACTGAAATGACCTAATGTGTCCATTATTTATGCTTAAGAGCTTCATTAGCTATTACATTAGTAGATAAATTCCCTTCTCTATACAAATTTTGTATTTTATAATTATGGAAGGACTTAAGGATATGTTTTTTTTCCTCCAAACTATCACATATCTCCCAAAAGAATAAATCCCCCCTTCAAATAATCAATGATAAGTTTTGAATCTCCTTCAATGATAATTTGGTAAATCCCAACTCCTTCAAATGCTTTAAACCTACCCAAATTGCCATAGCTTCAACCACATTAAAGGAACATACACCTAATTTATTGTCATATCCTTCTATAATATTACCATAATGGTTTCTAATAATTCCCCCAACTCCATCAAGTCTTGGGTTCGCCTTGGAGCACCCACCAAGATTGCATTAGAACCAGTCCATCTTAGGAGGATTCCAAACAATGTTTTTTCTATTTAAATAGTTAATCCAATTAACTTTCGTAAGATCTTGTTTTAGCCCCCATATCTATTTAATCCTAAGCGCTTTATAATAGGGCATGTGTTTTGAGGATCCATAGACCCCCACATTTATATTCTCCTGAATTTGATACATGATCGCCATGAAAATACATTTTTTGTTTCTTTCAGACTCTCGAAAGATCCTGCTATATTTCCATAAGCCCCAAGAAATAAAGGGAGGGACTTGTCTCCAAATATCCACAATAATGTTGTGAGAATAAGGACTGACATTCCAACTGTCAAGAAAAATTCTTATTGAAGAGGGGAAGACTCATTTGATCATGAGAATAGGAAGAAAATATGACCATACCTCTCTGGAGTAGGAACAATGAAAAGCAGATGCATATAGAATCCTCATATTCATTACAAAGGTAAAATCTATTTACAAATTGAAACCATTTTGTTGATGTAAATGAAAATGAAAACCGTTTTGTTGATGAAAATGAAGATGAAAATATAAATCATTTTGAAGTTGAAAATGAAAATGAAAATGAAGATGAAGATGAAGATGAAAATCTAGAATGTGATGTTGAATTTAATGAAAATACTTTTTTTTTAAAATTGAAAGTGGTGTTTTCGATAATCTTCCTAGTCAAATTTCTTGGAGGCAAATAAGAACACATGCAAATAAAATATACAACAAATTCTTTTATCTTAAAAAAATTGCAATTCAATGTCAACTAATGATGCAATTGATGAGAATGCAAAAAATGAGGAAAATAATGAAAAGGTTAGGCTTTTTTGTTAAACCAAAAAGAAAAGATCAATCATTAAAAAATGCTATGTGTACTATTGCTAGTGCCATTCAATCTATTGGGAAAAATAGTTGATCTAAAGATAAAAATGCAGCAAGAAGAGCTATAATAACTGCTATAGTTAATAAAGCAACTTTGAATAAAAGAATGGTAAGAAAGATTAGTGAAGTTTTAAAAATACATCCTAGAACATTGCTACGAGTGGCAAAAAGAAGAGAAATTATAGAAAATGATCATATCAACCAATGTTGGAGTTTCAGTGGTCGACTCCTGAGGTCTGATATGAAATTGAATGTTGAAATTAAATGTTTGATTGAAAAATATTGACATGATAATACTAGGGTTTCATCTAATGCTAGAGATGTTTTAAAATTAAGGTTGGGGTCCAAAGTTTGCGATCCTCACCCAAAACACCTATTAGATACAACACAAACTGAATTTTATAGAAAATTTTGTGGTGATTTAGTGTTACCCGGTAATATTAAAATAAGTCAAAGGTCTTTTGAAAAATGTAAACCGTGGTATGTAAAAATTAATAAGCAATGAATATCTTGTTGTAAAACGCATGTTCAATTTCATTATTTTTATGATGTTTTTTGATATATACGTTGTACCTTGCATACTAACATGATTATATAGGAATGCGGTATTAATATGCCACCTGAACCAATAAGGGAGTTTATTTCAAGTTTGTTTTGTGAAAGATCTAATGGTAAATTTTTTTATTTAAGTTCTTGTATTTTGAGACAATGCATTGACTATGGAAATATTTCATTCTTAGGAATTTGTATGCATGAAAGTGTTGATAATGATTTTGGACAACAATTAGTAGAAGTTAAAAAATTTAGGAATGTTCACTATTATTTAAAAGATGGAAAAATAGGAAAGCGTTGTGATTTAGTTACAAAAAAAGTTAGTGTGCATGCATTCATGAGTGAATTTAAGAATAAGATAGTACCAAAATATATCATGCACTCACAACATTCTCATGTTGGGAAATCATGTCTCAACTTCCAGTCTTCTACCTCTGTCTAAAAAGACTTGGCAAAAAATTAATTATTTTAGCCTTAAACCAATTTAACGCAGCGGTCATTTTGTGCCTTGGTGGTATTGCGGTGAAGGGCTGGCGGTTACTGCTGGTGATGCTCTACCTCACCGCGGTGGTTGCGGTAGGCGGCTAGCGGTCTGTAGTGACCATTTACCACCTTACTACGGGCGGTGAGATTGCTCACTGTGGTGGAGCCTAGCCATTACCACCCCACCGTAGGCGATGAGAATGCTCACCGTGGTGGCTGTGGTGAGACTGCTGGCAGTTACCGCCCCACCTCGAGCGGTGAGTTTGCTCACCATGATTGCTGTGGTGAGACCATTGGCGGTCTACCAAAGCGGTCACCACCCTACCGCGGGGTGGCCTGGCGGCCTGCCCTAAAATTACCGCCACACTGCAGGGTGGCTTAGAGGGCTCAGTGGTAGCGCGGGTAAAGCCAGGGAAAGCTTGGGCGAGCTCACCACCATACCACAACAGGGTAGAACGAGCTTGGCAGTGGTGCAGTGGAAGTAAGAATGAGCTCGGAGCTCGTTCAACTGAGCTTGACCGAGTTGGACTAGAAATTCAAAGCGATAGGCAAATAGAAAGTGGACACATGGCTCAATGTTAGTGATCTAATTGGCTAAAGGCCAAAATAGTAAAAGGAAGTTATTACAAGGCTTGTTCAATTGATGATAGGAACCCAATTTAGGCAATGAAATAAATGCCTAGGCAGCCCGATGCAAGAAGATCTGTCAATGAAGATCGATTTCTTGATTGGGCGATCGGAGCATCAATCTATCAGGTGATTGGTTGGAATGTTTAATGAAATGTATGACTTGTGTAGTCGAATACATTATTATATATTTCAATCATAGGTTGACGGTGAAGGAAGTGGTTGCCAATAGCAAGTCAAGTGGAGTTGTAAGACAATTCAAATAAAGAAAGTTGTAGTTCATTGTATACTTGAAACAGGTATTGTAACAGTGAGTGTAGAACTTGAGGTCTTCTATGAGTTGATTAGAGAGTGAAGACTGAAGAATTTGTATGTAATCTTTTTATTACCGTAATACAAATTGTCTTTGCTTGGTGTGGTGGGTTTTTACCTGAAAAGGTTTTCCCACATAAATACTTGTGTCAATCTGTGAATGCTTATTTCTGTTATCTCTTTTATGTTTTATGTATTCATCTTAGAAGTTTCTAAGAAAGCTTTAGAACTCATTTTTGCTCTTTTCCTCTGTTGTATTAGTGTTAAGGGAAGGTATTTTGCATTGTTTAGTCACCTTTCTTCCCTTCAAGTGGTATCAGAGCTTGGCTAGTTGTGTTATCCTTGATAGAAAGGTCAATTTTTTGTGCTAATACTGTTTCAATGGAAGTCTTGCATTGTTAAAACTTGTTTCTGTTTGAGATGGCGAGTACATCAGGTAGAGTAGAGATTGAAAAATTCATTGGCAGCAACTTTGAGTTATGGAAACTCAAAATGGAATACTTACTTATGGATAGAGACCTCTAGTTAGCAGTGTTTGGAACTATGCCACAAAGTATGAAGCAAGAGGATTGGGACCTTGTTGATAGAAAAGGAAGAGGTCTGCTAAGACTGAGTCTGGCCGATTTTGTACTCCTAAACATCCATGAGGAGAAGTCTGCAGCTTCATTATGGAAGAATCTTGGTGATATTTATTAGGGAAAGTCTCTGGTAAATAAGTTATTCCTGAGGAAGAAGCTATACTCCTTGAAGACGGAAGAAGGTGCATCTATTCTAGACCATCTGAACTCATTTAACATGAGTGTTACTCAGATGACATCTGTAGGTGTAAAGACTGAGGAGGATCGTTGCATGCTCCTGTTGTGTTCGTTACCTGACAGTTGGGATCATCTTGTGATGGCTATTAGAAGTATGACCACTACTTTCAAAATGGAAGACATTGTTTCCTCACTGTTGTCTGAAGAGATGCAAAGGAAGTCTTCAGAGATGGCCAAAGAGGCTCTTGTTGTTCGAGGTAGACCAAAGGAGAAAGGAAAAAACAAGAACAAGAAGTCCAAATCCAAATATGTAGGGAGACCAAAGTCTCCCGGTAAAAAGTCCAATGTTAAATGCTAGAACTGTGAGCAACCTGGTCATATTTGAAAGGATTGTAAGGAGAAGAAGAAGAAGAATGTTTTAGACAATGAATCTTCTTAGAGTGATGCAGATGCCTTCATTGCAGCCTTGGCAACTCAAGCATCAGATGATGTTTGGCTGGCTAACTCAGGTGCGTCCTTTCACATGACATCCCATAGAGAATGGTTCTCCAAGTACGAGAAGTATGATGGTGGAAAGGCGTACCTGGCAAGTGATTCAACGCTGGAGATTATTGATAGAGGAAGAGTCAAAATTCAATTTCCCGATGAAAGATTCAAAGGGATTGGTGGCGTACTGCACATACCAGGTCTGGCTTGTAATATTCTTTTTGTTAGTAAGTTAAATGAAATGATGTTGGTGTAGAAGTTTCTTTCTTAAGCAAAGGATTTATGATGGCTAGAGGTGCAATGGTGTTGGCTAAGGGTGTACGTACTGGCACTCTATACAAGCTGGATGCACGTCCTGTTCAATGTAACAGTGCCTCTGTAAAGTCAAGCAAAGCAGCTCCTGTAGAGGAAGATGAAGACACTTCTCTATCTGCAAATGCTTTGGAGGTAAAACTCCCAGTAGAGAAGACTATGCTGTGGCATCATAGACTTGGTCACATAGGTGAGAAAGGTTTAAAAACCTTGAAGAATAAAAATCTTGTAGAAGGGCTTGATGATTGTAACCTTGAGTTCGATTTTTGTGAGCACTGTATTTATGGAAAACAACACCGTGTTTCATTTGACTCGAGTCCTCATAAATCTTCCGGTATACTGGATTATGTTCATTCTGATGTGTTTGGTCCAGTTAATGTTCATTCGTTATCAAAGTCTAGATATTATTTTTCTTTTATTGATACTATTTGAGAAGGGCATTTTTATACTTTCTTAAAAGTAAATCAGAAGTGTTCAGTCGGTTTAAAGAATTTAAAACTTTGGTTGAGAATCAGACTAGAAGAAAAATTAAATGTTTGAGGATGGACAATGGCGGTGAGTTTTGTTTTGCAGATTTCAAAAGGTATTGCACAAATCATGGAATTAAAAGGCATAAAACAACGCCTTATACTCCACAGCAGAATGGAGTTGCTGAAAGGTTAAACAAGACGCTGATGGAAAAGGTAAGGAGTATGCTGAGTGGTGCTAGTCTGGAGTAGAGGTTCTGGGCTGAGGCTATGGCTACAACATGTTATCTGGTAAATCTTTCTCCTTGCTCTACTCTTGTTGATAAGACACCTTTGGAAGCATGGTCTGGTAAGAAGCCCTCTCTGAGACATGTTTGTGTCTTTGGCTATGAGGCATATGCATATGTGCCAAATGAGAAAAGATCAAAGTTGGATAACAAGGTTGTTAAATGTATTCTCATCAGCTATAGTGTTGGTATGAAAGGATACAAGCTTTGGAACCCTGTTACTGAGAAGGTTCTATACAATAGAAGCATGATATTTCATTAGTTGAAACCTTCAGTAAGTGATCAACAACTCGAGACAGATCATAAAGAAAAGAAGAAGGATGCAGTCGAGATTCCTCAAACTCTAGAAAAGGAAGAACTACATGGTGTACCTGAGACTAAGGAGAGTTCAAGCAGCTCTAAGAGCTCTGAAGATGAAGAACCACAACCTCAGCCATTAAGAAGGTCTACACAAGAAAAACGACAACCTGAAAGGTATGGTTTCTCAATGTTAGATTCAACATGTATGAAATAAAACAAAAGGGATCAAGCAAACTCTTGTAAATACACATTGATCGTAGTAGTGAAATAATTGCAAAGTTGTTTATATTTTTTAGACCAATCACCCTTCGCAATGTCATTTTTAGGATCATCTCCAATTTGATTACTAGGACACATAAGGTAGGATTTGATTGGCTTATCTTGGAGTAACATTGTGGCTTTGTGTAATGTGAGAAAATTTTGGATGAGGTAGTTGCTATTGCTAAGGTGGATCACTCCTTTCTACGAAGGCCATACACTTATGATTGTGTCAAGTGTTCTTTTCTTTAGAAAATTCCTATTGCCTTTTTGATAGGTTATGATTTGATTAGGTGGGTTATGAAGCACTTAATTCAAGTAATTTATGTCTATTTAATTTTTAATTTATTAAATTCAAACACATCCAAAATTATGTCCCTTGCTTTAATTGATTATTACGTTATTTAATTATTAACTCAAAAGACACCTCCAATTTAACTATATCTAATTGAATTTATCTAAAGTGTTGAATTTTTTTAGATCAAATTTAGTAATTAAATCAAACAAATTTGCCAATTTAACTATATGTATATATAACTTAATTTCCCCTTAGGTGGAACAACAACATACACATGTCCTGCAAACAAAAAATCATTTAATAACTTGTGTATATCAATATAAGAAAATTAGTATTACAAAATAACTGAATAAAGTGAAATAAATTGAATTAAATTACCTTCTTGTACAAGGTCTGAAACACGGTCATAGTCTTCAGATGCAAACACTTGATCATTTTCTTCAATAGTTCTTTCATATTGATCATGTGCTTGTGCAGGTGTCAACGATCTTTGCTCCCACTATTCAACCCATTATGTATTTTCACATGCTTCCCAATCTCCTGAGATACAAAACTTGAAAAAACATGCAAACTCCCTTATCCAGATAGTCCATGCATTATTTTTAGGCCCTTGATATCTTCTAGGAGGTGTTCAAATAAAGTTTTTTGTAGACATTTTGTGCTTCAAGTTTACATAATAATTAAAATGAAGGAAAATAACTGGACCCAAATTGTATTTGAAATTTGAAATATAAAATTCTCTTTTGAAAGTATAAAAATGAACTAGTCTATTTGGCTCCTATGAATCCCCCGCGCGCAGGAGCAGAGAGTTGGGGCTACGATCTGGAAGGCATAATGATTGCAAGGATAAATTGAAATACCAAGCTCTGATAACCAAGGACAAAACAAGCAGAAAACTTTGGGTAAGTTAGAGTAGGTATGTCAATACAGTTCTAGAGAGATTTAGTATGGATGACTGCAAGCAGCTAGTTGTTCTAGTTATGCAGGGAACAAAACTATCTGTTGAAGACTATCCAAAGTCTGCTACTGAGATGGAGGACATGACCAGAGTGTCGTATGCAAGTTTTGTTGGTAGTTTAATGTATGCTATGGTTTGTACAAGGCTAGACATTGCCCAAGTAGTGGGAGTTCTTTGTTGGTTTATGGAAAATTCAGGAAGATCCAATTGGGATGCTGTGAAGAGAGTGTTTAGATATTTGAAGGGTACTTCAGACTATGCTCTGTGTTACCATGGAAGTTTGGTTACATCATAGAGAACACTCAACATTCATGGATATGTTGATTCTGATTGGGCAGGGGACATTGACAACAGGAGATCCACCAGTGGATACACATTCATGTTAAATGGTGGAGCAGTCAGTTTGATGAGAAAGTGAAAAGATGTAGATGCTTTATCCACTACAAAGGTAGAGTACATGGCAGCAACTCACGCCTGCAAGGAAGCAGTTTGGCTGTGTAGATTGTGTTCAGATATTGGTTTTAATGCAGGGCATATTACGATCTACTGTGACAGTCAGAGTGCCATTTTTTGGCAAAGAACCCGACTTTCCATGCCTTAATGAAGCACAATGATGTGCAGTATCACTTCGTGAGGGACATGGTGGAAGATGGAAAGGTCTATCTTGAAAAATTTGACACTTTGAAGAACGTTGTAGATGCATTGACAAAGCCAGTGAGCACAAACAAGTTCAAATGGTGCGCATGATAGATGGGCCTTGGGGCCTATGATCGTCAGTAATTTTTTGAAGTCTAGAGGAAGCTAAGTCTTTGCCAAGTGGGAGCTTGTTGGGAAATCATGTCTCAACTTCTAGTCTTGTGCCTCTGTCTAAAAAGACTTGGGGAAAAATTCATTATTTCTGCCTTAAACCACTTTACCACGGTGGTCATTTTGTGCCTTGGCGGTACCACAGTGAAGGGCTAGCGGTTACCGTTAGTGATCCACTAACTCACCACGATGGCTTTGGTAGGCAGCTAGTGGTCTACAGTGACCGCTTACCACCTTACCACGGGCGGTGAGATTGCTCACTGCGGTGGCCTCGATAAGCCGCCAGTGGTGGAGCCTAGAGGTTACTGCCCCACTGTAGGCAGTGAGAATGCTCACCATGGTGAGACTATTGGTGGCCTGCCTAGTGGTTACTGCCCCATCGTAGTTACGGTGAGACTGCTAGCAGTCTACTAGAGCGGTCATCGTCCTACCGCAGGGTGGCTTGGCGGCCTTTGCAGTAGCACAATATGACCACTGGTGGCTTGCCCAATGGTTACCACCACACCGCAGGGTGGCTTGGAGAGCTCGATGATAGCGTGGGTAAAGCCAGGGAGAGCTCACCGCCATACCGCGATAGGGTAGAATGAGCTTGATGGTGGCGCAGTGGAAGTAAGAATGAGCTCGAAGCTCAATCAACCGAGCTTGACCGAGTTGGACCAGAAAGTCAGAGCGATAGGCGAATAGAAAGTGGACACGTGGATCAGTGTCAATGATTTGATTGGCTAAAGGCCAAAATAGTAAAAGGCAGTTATTACAAGGCTTGTTCGACTAATGATAGGAACCTGATTTAGGCAATGAAATAAATGCCTAGGCGACCCGATGCAAGAAGATCTATTAGTGAAGATTGATTTCTTGATTGGGCGATTGGTGCATCAATCTATCAGGTGATTGGTTGGAATTTTTAATGAAATGTATGACTTGTGTAGTCAAAAACATTATTATATATGTCAATCATAGGTTGACGGTGAAGGAAGTGGTTGCCAATAGCAAGTCAAGTGGAGTTGTAAGAAAATTTGAACATAGAAAGTTGTAGTTCATTGTATACTTGAAACAAGTATTGTAACAGTAAGTGTAGAACTTGAGGGCTATTGTGAGCTCATCAGAGAGTAAAGACTGAAGACTTTGTATGTAATCTTTTTATTACTGTAATACAAATTGTCTTTGCTTGGTGTGGTGGGTTTTTTACCTAAAAAGGTTTTCCCACGTAAATACTTGTGTCAATTCAGTGAATGCTTATTTCTGTTATCTCTTTTAAGCTTTATGTATTCATCTCAGAAGTTTCTAAGAAAGCTTTAGAACTCAATTTTTCTCTTCTCCTTTGTTGTATTAGTGTTAAGGGAAGGTATTCCACGCTGTTTATTCCCATTTCTTCCCTTCAACTCGATGGCTTGATGGCCAATTTCGTGCATGTAGAAACACATTTCCAATTGGTACTATACTTTCAGTGGTTGATTTTGTGGAAAATTATACTCTAGCTTCGTAAGAGGAAATTCAATCACAGTATTATAATTCAGTGCAAGTAGCTATGTTTGTCCATATTGTTTATAGACATGTAGATGATAGCACTGAGGATGATATAAAAGATCTGAGGGAGTATCATTTTTATTTGAGTGAAAACCGATTACACTCATCGGAGTTTGTTCAATACTGTTTTAGTATATTTTATATAAATTTAAGAGAAAGAGGAATCCATATGAAAGAACACCTCATATGGTCAGATAATTGTATGGGGTAGTTCAAGAATGCTCGAATGTTCTATTGGTTAAGTAGGATTCACAAAGAACTTAATGTCCAACATATATGGAGTTTTTTTGAAGCTGGGCATGGTAAAGGAGAACATGATGGAGCCGGTGCGTGTGCCAAAATAATTCTTGCTAGAGAAAAATTAAAATTAGAAGATGCAGTAAAATTTAAAGATGCACATGGGATTGTGGATTGGTGTAATACAAGATTATCTACACTTGGTTCAAGTGAGTACTCTAGAGTTCATCGATTATTTTGGCTAGTTGAAGAAGATAACATTGTACCTAGAGTTGACTGTGAGACAATCAGTGGATCTACTAAATGGCATTCATTTAGGAGTTCGACAACAAGCACATGGATTATCTGGATAAGGGAGTTTGCATGTTTTTTCTAGTTTTGTATCTCAGGAGATTGGGAAGCATGTGAAAATACATAATGGGTTGAATAGTGGGAGAAAATATCGTTGACACCTACACAAGCACATGATCAATATGAAAGAACTATTGAAGAAAATGATCAAGTGTTTGCATCTAAAGACTATGATCATGTTTCTGACCTTGTACAAGAAGGTAATTTAATTCAATTTATTTCACTTTATTAAGTTATTTTGTAATACTAATTTTTTTATATTGATATTGATTGTAAATTAATAGTTAAAATTGATTTATTATCCTTTTTTTGTATCCTTAATCCATCATTGCATTGATCTCATACTTTGAAAAAAAAAGGAGAGGATGCCTAGATTCAACCTACACACGTGTGGAATAATTTTAAATGCAAGTACTTGAGTTATGTACATATAGATAGTTTTATATAAATTAAAATATGTATGTTTTGATGATTTCATTGATATTGCTTGTACCTTTTTTATATCAGGCGGTATGAAGACCTAGTACATTTTGGGCATGAGTTTGAGATGTTCTTGAGATGGCATATCCAAATTTTGTAAACATTGTTTTGAAATGACATATATGTACATATATGTCCTACTATGTCTTCAAATCACTAAATATCATGCATAAATTATTGTTAAATCAATTATATCCTTAAGATGTTGTATTATGACCCCTTAAGACATTGTATTATAACCCCTTAAGACATCCCCTTTAGACATTGTATTATGAACCCTTAAGGAATCCCCTTGAGACATTGTATTATGAACCCTTAAGACATCCCCTTAAGACATAATATGATCCCTTAAGACATCCCCTTAAGATATTGTATTATGACCCCTTAAGACATCCCCTTAAGATGTTGTATTATGACCCCTTAAGACATTCTATTATGACCCCTTAAGACATCGTATTATGACCCCTTAAGAAGTCGTATTATGACCCCTTATTTGTTTTCAATGTACCTATTTGTTTTGACAAGTTATTAATTAGTATTGGATGCCATTATTTGTTTTGACAGCTTATAAATTAGTATTGGATGCCATTATTTGTTTTGACAACTTATAAATTAGTATTGGATGCCATTATTTGTGCTGACAACTTATAAAATAGTATTGGATGCCATTATTTGTTTTGACAGCTTATAAATTAGTGCTGGATGTTATTATTTATAGAATTTATTAATGCTTTTGTTCTCTAATCTTGTATGGTTTTTTTTATTTCTTAAAATTTCATCCTTTTTGGTATATAAACAAATTGCTTTTGTTTGTAAATTATGATTTATTGACTAATTATTGATTGAAGTGAATTGAATAAGTTCATTGACTAATCATAGCTAATTATTGAATGTACATATCATGTATATCATGTATGAGATCACTAAATTTGTAAACTAAAAATATTTAAATTTCCTATTAATTTCAACTTTAATTTCACATTAATGTCCTATATTAATATCTTGACTATGAACATAAAATGCATAAATGTATATGTGTAAATTAAAATTTCAAACAATCATAAAATCCATAATTTATGTAAATATATTAAGTGCATGAAACCAATATATTAAGCACATGAAAAAAAGTCCATCAGAGTACAACCCATGAACTAAAGTCCAACTAAGTACTCAACAACCATGAAATATAAAGTCCAACAAAGTACATGAAAAACTAGAAATATAATCCACGAAATAAACAAATATAACCCACAAAATCATGTTTCTAAGTCACGTATTGTCTCTATAATGAAGAGACCTCTTCACGCCATGCTGAATATGTAGATGACCTAAAACAATTTGTACAAGAGAAAGATGAAATCATATGTAAGGCAATGAAAAAATATTTAATGACAATTTAAGTTATAATTCATCATAAAATTAAATTACCATCATATCTGGGTCTGGATGCTCTACTGCACCTGAAGCAACCTCTACATTCTCTGAATCAATCTACATAAACAAGACAAATAAAGTTGAAATTAGTGCACAAGTCTACAATTAAATGATTTAATTGAAATTAATTTATAATTTATCATATTTTAATTGTACCATATCCATAGGTTGTGCACCCTCTTCTGTAGGACATGTTTGTACATTCTCAACTACTAGATGTGTCTCATGCTATAAAAGAAAAAGAATTTAAAACATGTATTAGCTCAAATTATTTATATATATATATATATATATATATATATATATATATTCAATTTGAACTTTGAAATTAAAGTTATATTCACAATATATAATTTATAATTGAATTTAAATATAATAATTTTTTAAAATTACCATTTGATTTGGAGCCTGCTCCGCATGCCCTCTTGGAGGTGTAACTATGTCTGGGTCAGGGCTGAAAGTCGCACTAACAAATTCCTACAAGATCAAAATTAAAGCATGTACATACTTGAATTAGGTATATATATATGTATTCAAGTTTGCACATTTTGTGAAGAATTTTTTTTAAACAACCTAAAAATCAGAGGCCTCACGAGTAGCCGCAACATCTAATGTTTTCCCGATGCCCATTCTCATTGTGGTATCAACCTAGACATACATGTAGATATGTAACACAAGCTTATAATATTTACAAGTGTACATGCACATTTCATATATAGTGAATTAAAAATTCATAATTGTAACTATACTAATGTAAGTTAAACAATTTACAATATAAATATACCTGCCCCTGGTCTACGACGACCGATAGTGGAGGAGTGCTCGAAAACCCCTCAGGTGGAATCAACGTGGAAGCCAATTGACTCGCCTAAACCAACATAAATATTTCAAAATTATAATTTAAAGAATTGAAATCAAAATACCCCATAAGGGCTGTCGATTAGGACTAGTGTCGATGTATGTACTCGTGGAATGGATGATTGCCCCATTGTTACTATCGTATGTACACCAAACAATTTGATTGTTAAAATGTATTACAAACTTTACTTTGATATATACGTTCATCAAAGTTCTTATATAATGAGCATGTAGATCTGCATATTTATACCTATGTAGCATTCTCCTCATGATGTTGGCCTGCTACAAAAAACTCTACAAATGAACTGATGTGACCAAATGAACCACCAGAATCTCCACGTCCACCCGAACTAGGTGTGGCCTGATCAAGTCCATAACATACTTGATGGAAACTAGTACATACATGTGGGGCGAGACTCAACACTCCTGGAGTGGTACTCAGACTAGGTCCATAAAACACTCCTCCATCATCATCATCTCTATGATCCCCACCTGCTATTGCAGAAGCATGTTGATCAAGGTCTCTTGCGAGTGTACTAAGGGAACCTAATGTCAATACCATAGCTCGATGATGCACAGATGCAGGAATGGGAGGACCAGGAGCAACAACAAGGGGTTGTGCATGCATGAGTTGTTGGGGATCAACCCTTGACCCTAACCTCTATTGTGGCATGGCGCCACCAACACTTCGAAATGATTTAAAATAAAAAAAATTGGGCTTTTGCCCCATAAAAAACTCTACATACAATTTCCTCAAAGAATACAATGAGCACTCCCAATTAGTGTGTGGGGGACTATCAAAAACCATATACCATCGATCCCAAAAATGTGCACTCATCTGTGGATGTATGCACCACCTCATGGATATTCTAGATTTGTTCATAGGAATGGGTTGTCAAGTAATGGGGTTGAGAAAGTAGGGGGCTAGGTGGGCTTTCATTATTTTAAGGTCTAATATTTTTTTATAAGAGAGACCATCAGCATAAAATTGTCTCATCTATTCCTTGTCTTGTCTATGCCTATCTAGATCAGAATCAATGGTCCTGATGGCATCCACAACATTTTGCATTGCAGATGCAAAATGTCTAACATGTGGTGGAATCAATGCTTGACTTTGCATAGCATTGATTTTATTTTGTATGGATGCAAACTGATCATTTATGCGTGCTCACAAGTGAGCCTCATCAAATGCAACAGGTTGTGGAGGTGGCATATTAGGTGGAGGGGGAGGTGGAGGTGGCTGAGGTGGTGGATTGATGATATCATCAATGTTAAAATCATCCATGATATGAGATATAAGTGTGCACCTACATTAAATTATACTAAATTAACATACAAACTTAAAAAATTACAAGAAATAGTTAAATTTGAAACACACATGCAATTTTTTTTAAATAGGATGTGCATACATATATTAAGATCATATAAAATTGAAACACACATATACATTGATTGAACTTGAGCATATGCATACAAAATTCAAAATTTAACATGTAAATACATTTAAAATAAAAAATACCATGCATAATTTGCATGCATACATCATTAAAGTAAACTATGTACATACATACAAATTTCAAAATTAAACAACTATGTACAATTTTAATAGACGTGTACATAGTAAACAATAAACTTGAAACATTCACAAAAAGCTCATTTTATGTCTAACACACACACACACACACACACACACACACACACACACATATATTACAATTTTCCATCATGATTAGACTAGATAGTCATAAAATATATACTATTATAAATTCATCATTATAAGTTCATAAATTCCACCAAATTCATAAATTCATGTCACTAAAAATATCCATCTAGAACCAAAATCATAAATTCAAGTCACTAAAAATATCCATCTAGAACCAAAATCATAAATTCACGTCACTAAAAATATCCATCCAACCAAATTTATAAATTCATCACACAAAATATCCATCGTTCACCAAATTCATAAATTCATAACTATTTAAGATCATTGTCTTAATTTAAAAACTATTGTGGCTCTCTATTGCATCTCTTCATTTATTTGTGTTTTCCTTTTCAGAATCAGAAGTTCTCCTCTCCTCTAGCCATTGTCTATGCTCATCTAAGATCCCATCCATAGCCCTGACACCATCAACAATGGTTTGCATCCTAGATGCAATCATCCTCACAGGTGGTGCGACAAATTCTTCATTTTGAATAATGTTGATTTGATCTTGGATGGTTCTAACATTGGAATTGATTCATTCTTGCAAACGAGCACCATCAATTTCAGGTGGTGGAGTTGGGGGGTTATGAGGTGGAGTGGGTGGAGGTGGAGGTGAAGGTGGTGGAGATGGATGGAACATAGGTGGATTGTGAATATTATTCAATCAATCCATGTGATCTCTAAGATATGAGTGAACCTGCATTAGATTTATAATTTCAAAATGTAAGATACATGTTTAGGAAATACCTTTAAACCATTCAATATAAATGGCCTAATTGAATACATATGATAAAATAATTAAGCCTCATTTATGTCTAAGGCATGTTACTTGAATGAAAATATAATTAACTATTAATATAGGACAATTTATGAATGTTATAGGGTTTACTGTTTAGAGTTTAAGATTTAGGTTTTAGGGTGATAGGATGGCTTAAGGTGTAATATCCCTCCATTTTGCCTTCTGGTTAGTCAGTGTGTCCTTATGTTGTTATATTGCTTTGATGTATTTCTGGATATTCATATACCTTTTATGTGTACTTTCTGTTAGTACCTTGACTATGGTACTCGGCTGCTATTTGATTGCTATCTATAAAGCGACGTTAATGTTATCTTTTGATGTGATGGTATCTTAATATGATGTTATCTTTATGTCATGTTTTGAATTAACATAAATGGATATTCGAATTAATGATGTTATGCCTTGGATTATAATAGTATGCTAGATTTGTCAGTTAGTTAGACTGTATTGGTGAAGGGAATGACATCGCATCACTCACTTGCGAGCACCCTGTGATCCCGTGATTTCCTCTTCACGGTGTGTATTTTATGCTATTCATATTATATGTTATTGTTTACTTGATTTTCAGGTTGATAGGTACATGACATCGACTCCACCTGGTTCCACAGGTTGAGCATGTTCAATGCCCAATGATATTCGATTGGGAGATAGTAGCTAAGTTTTTCGTGCCAAGTTGTCACCTTAGTCCAAGTATGTCGTCAGGTGTTTGTCGGGTTATGTGGCTTTGGATATTGTTCCCTCTCTCCAATTATTTAATTGCAAGTTGAAAGGGTAATTAAATTGCTTTATGTATTTAAGAGGTTGATTTAATTAATCTGGTAATGATGTTAGAAATTTTATTTAATTTATTAATTAATTTAATTTAATTAATAAAATGATTTAATCTTGGATTAAATTAATTTTATTGATTAATTAAATTGATGATGTTTAAATCAAATTAGTATTTCATTGTGAAATTATGGATTAATGTTTGAAAATTGGAAAGATTAAACTTGGAAATTTAGAAAAGAATTTAAATTGCATTTTTTATAAAAGTTTGAATTCAAAAATTGAAAAAAAATATATTTTGAGATATTTTCCATTTTCTGTTTTTAGAAATTGATGAGGGTTGTTGTATGGATATTTTTTGGAATTTTCATTATTATTGAATTTCTCTTCACAATTTTGGATCATGAAATTTTGGAAAAGTTTGAAATAGGAAGAGGAAGAATATTTCAATTTTGTGGGTTTTTGGATTTAGTTGTGAAAATTTGTAAAGTTGAAGTGGGAAGCAAGGTTGGAAGCTGAGCACCATTTTAGATCTTCTCAACTCAAAGAAAAAAAAAACCAGGTTCATTCTTTGTAAATTTGATTGTTTAAAAAAAATTGTATTCACTTATATTTTGATGTTGAAAATTTCATGTTGATTTTGTTGGCAAAACACAAACCTTTGTTTTCTTTATTGGGGTTTTCTCAAGAAAATAAAAATAGTGTTCTTGGCTATAACTGGTTGTTTTCAGCTTGGTCTTCTTAATTTGTTGCATTTTTCTGTTGTGAAAATAGATATATAAGTATATATATATATATATATATATATATATATATATATATAAATATATTATATATCTATGTTTATTTATGAATTTTTCTTTTCCTTTGAAAATGGTTGTTGTTAAAAAAAATCATAGTTAAAAGCTCATATGAGTGGCGCGGATATCAAAATCCGTAGGAAATCGCAATAAATTTTTTTTTTTTTTAAATAAATAAATAAATAAAATTGGGGAGGGCGCGGTGGGGGGGTGAGAGGCACGTGGGGAGGGAGCCACGCCTAGTGTGGACCCCCCGACCGCCACTGTGGGACGGTTGTGGTAACACAACCGCTGCCCACTGTGGGTTCGGCTGTGTTTACACAGCCACGCCCACAGTGAGGGGTCGGCTATGTAACACAGCCGATCGCCCACTCCACATCCACCGGCCGCTCCTCCCAACCCACCACCCTGGTAAATCCACTGCCGCCGCCCCCTGCAAAAAGGAAAACCGTGGCCAAAGAAAAACATGCGGCCACCCAACCCTAACCTCATGGCGTGTGGCCCGAAAACCGGCGTGCGGATCAATGCTCTCACCTTCTTTTTTTAGATAATTCAAAAAAAAAAAAATATTAATATTTATTTTAATATTATAATATATATAATTTTAATATTATTATATTATAATATTAATTTATATATATTAATTTTTTTTTTATAATTATAAGATATATATAATATTATTATTATATTATAATATTAATATATTAATATGTATTATTTTAAGAATAATATGTATTAATTATTATTATTATATTGTATAATATTATAATATTATATAGATAATTTGTTTCTCTAATTATATGGATATATACATAGATTTTGTATTTTTGTATTTAAGTTGAGTTTTTTGAAGGCATGATTTAAGTCAAGATGGGAAAGTTGAAAACACGATAACTTTAATTAAATCATTGTTTTATTTTAAAATATTTTATTAAGGAAGAAGTAGTTTTGGATTTTAAATAATATGATTTTAAGACATGTTAAACGTTTTAAAATAGTTATAAGGAAAAGAGGAAACAATAATTATTTTATATCATGGTATTTTGATTAGTAGAATTAACTGAATACTTTATTATTATTTAAATGCAAGAAGGGAATTAAATAGTTAGTATTAATTTCTTCCTTATCTGAATAGACGTATTTCAATTCAGTTTATTTAATGCAATAAATTACTGAATGATAATGAGGAAATGGATTTAGTGAATCCGAAGTAGAATTTAATTTTCATCTTCTTGCTCGTCGTGATTGTGAATGGGTTTCGTCTTCATTTGAGGGAATTGAGTTATAAGTTTAATAAGTCTTCCAGATAGGGATCTTTTTATGTGGGTTGTCGTGTCATGTTTGGCAACTTATTGTGAGTTCCTTAGATAGTGCATGGTGTCTAGTCAGTGTATACCTGGTTTCCACGAACGGGAATGTTTTGTGTCTCCTGTGAAAGGAGTGGATTATGGGATACGCGTCTCCTTGTAAGGAGTGACCTTGTTATGTGATTTGTTGTCTCCAATATTGGAGTGATTTTCTTTTAGGTATCCTCCTAGAGTTGGAGTGGTTGTAACATCTGTTGTGTATGCACTTGGGTTCCCTTGGTTATTGGTTCGATTGTGTGTTGTCAAGTAGAAGAGTGGCTTCCGTAGGGGCCAGAGCCCAAAGAGGTAAACTGGACAACCTTTGAGGGTGGTATAATCAAGTGATAACTAAAACAATACTTAGAAGATTAGGACTAACTTCTCACTAATCAAGATGATTTTACCTCACTCATAGACACAAGGGCTCGTTTAGACTTGGGATGAGTGGGAAGGCTTGGAATGGCAAGGTCATCTATCTTGTCTGTAAGAAAGGTATTTGATTCCCCATGAGTGAGTATGGGGGCTAGGATTCGGTAGAGGTCACCAAGATAACCCTTAGTGGGGGCCAGAGCCTATGAAGATTCCCAGAGGTAAACTCATGATGAACTGTGTGATGACACTCTGTCTAGGACAATAGTTGGTACTTGTTTATTGTGGGTATGGGTTCCTTAACATACCTGATGTGACCTTAATTGGTATTTGATTGTTATGTGTATGGTTCTCATAACATACTTGTTCTACCTTATACCTGGGAGCAATGTAACCATGTTGAGTTGTGCTGAGGTTATACTTGTGTTTCATTGTGTCAGTTGGTTCAGTTATGTTTTAACCTGTGTCTAGAGGTAGATGGTCTTAGCTAGGATTCCTTGTTACTATATCCTAGCATGGGGGGTGGGCCTTTGGGTTCCGCTAGGTTGGGTGGCGTGCACCTAAATCTGTTGGGCTTTCTTCGTGTTCATATGGATGAGACTTCCAGTTGGAGATCTTGTTGGATTTAGTATCAGTTCTTGCTTTATCTCATTTCAGTTGTTCTTGTGTTTTATTACCCCTCAGTTGTTATCGAGGTGGAAGTTGTAATTGTAATTATGTTAATTGGACTTACCTCATTCGAGGAATGAGAGATGTAATCTTATTATTTAATTTGGATAAATTGAATTGGGAGTTATCTCTTATGCTTGTTGTAATTTATCTTATTTGGAATGTATGCATTTAATCTCATAAGTAAATAAATGTTATGGTTTATATTCATTTTTTTGTTGAGGTTCTATATAACCTCTATCTTGTAACCTTAGAGGTTGTTGGCGATGGGTAGTGAACTTGCTTATTATTTGTTCTTAAATAAATAAAAATTTAGCCTGTTTTATTAGTTGTTTGCAACTTCCTCTAGGGCTGCATGGTGGGGCGTTACACATGGTATCAGAGCCTAGATTTAAATGTTGGGTACTTTAGGATTATGATGGAGCCATTAAGCTTTCAGTTGTGTACCTTGCCTAATACCTTGAAGTGTTTGTGTAGGATTATGCCTCCCAGACACGAAAGAGGTAGAGGGTGTGGCCGTGGCCGTATAGGTGATCGTGGTGGGAGTCAATATGACTCTCCCCTCATGTATCAGTTGTTCTAGATCAGGAGGAACATCGGGCATCATAGAATTCCCCAGGGGTCAGTGACCGTCAGCAGGATCCAACAGGGATTGAGGCTGTACGTAGAGTGCTTGAGAAGGCTTTGGCAGTCCTTGGTCCGAGGCAAGTAGAGGCATAGGGTAATCCTGGTGTGAGAGTAGCTCCAGCACAGGCAGAGACAATAGACTCAATGCATATGATGGATTTACTCAGGACATGCCCACCTTTATTTGTGGGAGCTGGAGGTCGCTTAGAGGATGAGACTTGGCTCATTGACCTCGACCAATGTTTTGCTTTACACCCATATGGTAGTAATACCAGAGCATGGTGCGCTATTGTACATCTATGGGGAATCGCGTCCACATGGTGGATGCTAGAGGATCAGAGGCTCCATACTGATATTCACTCAGTATCTTGGGAGACCTTCCTAGAGCGATTCATAGGCCGTTTCTTATCTGACCACTGGCATCACCACCGAGGTGATGAGTATCACGCCTTAAGCTAGATGGCATTGTCGGTAGCGAACTTGGCTAGGGCACTAGGAGACCACACTGATGTTCAGTATGGCAGTGGTATAGCCGCATTGTCTAGTGCTCCAGGAGGTCAGCCTTAGGGAGGTGCACCTTCTAGGTCTCAGTAGGGGCCATCTCAGGGTGGTCAGTAGTAGCAGTAGGTATCACAAGGGAAACGTAAAGGTTTCCAGCCGAGGCAGGGGGACATAAATTGGAGGCATGCGAACCGCTTCAATTTTGGTCAGCCAGTCCAGAGTTCTCAGTCGGTGGCTGATTGGAGTAGTCTGCAGCAGTCGACTACACCTTTAGGAGGCATAGGGGTTGGTAGTAACACGAGGTGTTACTCTTGCAGCCAAAAGGGCCACCTTGCTAGGGTTTTTCCATGACAGAACACTTCTGGAGTTGGTCACTCAGTACAGGATACTCACCCTCAGGGGTCGAGGTTTTGAATTGTATGTAGTTGATGAGGGAGTTATATCCCTACTATTTGTAGGCTTTCTAGGAGTAAGCCTAACCCTAGGGGGGAAGGATGTAATACCCCTCCATTTTTGCAAGCTTCTAGGAGTAAGCCTAACCCTAGGGGGGAGGATGTAATACCCCTCCATTTTTCCTTCTGGTTAGTCAGTGTGTACTTATGTTTTTATGTTGCTTTGATGTGTTTCTAGATATTCGTATACCTTTTATGTGTACTTTCTATTAGTACCTTGACTATGGTACTTGGCTGCTATTTGATTGCTATCTATAAAGCGACATTAATGTTATATTTTGATGTGATGGTATCTTAATATGATGTTATCTTTATGTCATATTTTGAATTAACATAAATGGACATTCGAATTAATGATGTTATGCCTTGGATTATAATAGTATGTTAGATTTGTCAGTTAGTTAGACTGTATTGGTGAAGGGATGACATCGCATCACTCGCTTGCGAGCGCCCTGCGATCCCATGATTTCCTCTTCACGGTGTGTATTTTATGTTGTTCATATTATATGTTGTTGTTTACTTGATTTTCAGGTTGACAAGTACGTGACATCAACTCCACCTGGTTCCACAGGTTGAGCGTGTTCAATGTCCAACGGTATTTGATTGGGAGATAGTAGCTAAGTTTTTCATGCCAAGTCGTCACCTTAGTCCAAGTATCTCGTCAGGTGTTTGTCAGGTTGTGTGGCTTTGGATATTGTTCCCTCTCTCCGATTATTTAATTGCAAGTTGAAAGGGTAATTAAATGGCTTTATGTATTTAAGAGGTTGATTTAATTAATCTGGTAATGATGTTAGAAATGTTATTTAATTTATTAATTAATTTAATTTAATTAATAAAATGATTTAATCTTGGATTAAATTAATTTTATTGATTAATTATATTGATGATGTTTAAATCAGATTAGTATTTCATTGTGAAATTATGGATTAATGTTTGAAAATTGGAAAGATTAAACTTGGAAATTTAGAAAAGAATTTAAATTGCATTTTTTATAAAAGTTTGAATTCAAAAATTGAAAAAAAAAGATATTTTGAGATATTTTCCATTTTCTGTTTTCAGAAATTGATGAGGGTTGTTGTATGGATATTTTTTGGAATTTTCATTATTATTGAATTTCTCTTCACAATTTTGGAAAAGTTTGAAATAGGAAGAGGAAGAATATTTCAATTTTGTGGGTTTTTGGATTTAGTTGTGAAAATTTGTAAAGTTGAAGTGGGAAGCAAGGTTGGAAGTTGAGCACCATTTTGGATCTTCTCAACTCAAAGAAAAAAAAAACTAGGTTCATTCTTTGTAAATTTGATTGTTTAAAAAAAATTGTATTCACTTATATTTTGATGTTGAAAATTTCATGTTGATTTTGTTGGCAAAACACAAACCTTTGTTTTCTTTATTGGGGTTTTCTCAAGAAAATAAAAATAGTGTTCTTGATTATAATTGGTTTTTTTCAGCCTAGTCTTCTCAATTTGTTGTATATTTCTGTTGTGAAAATAGATATATAAGTATATATATATATATATATATCTCATATATATATTTTGAGATATATATATAAATATAAATATATTATATATCTATGTTTATTTATGAATTTTCCTTTTCCTTTGAAAATGGTTGCTGTTAAAAAAAATCGTAGTTAAAAGCCCATATGAGTGGCGCGGATGTCAAAATCCATAGGAAATTGCAATAATTTTTTTTTAAAAAAAAGTAAAATAAAAAAAATTGGGGAGGGAGCACTGGGGGCTCACCCCCCCACCGCACCCCCCATGGGAGGCACGTGGGGAGGGAGCCGCGCCCAGCGTAGACCCCCCAGCCACCACTATGGGATGGCTATGGTAACACAACCGCCGCCCACTATGGGTTCGACTGTGTTTACACAGCTGCGCCCACAGTGAGGGGTCGGTTGTGTAACATAGCCGGCCGCCCACTCCACATCCGCCGATCGCTCCTCCCTACCCGTCGCCCTGGTAAATCCGTTGCCGCCACCCCTTGCAAAAAGGAAAACCATGGCCAAAGAAAAACATGTGGCCGCCCAACCCTAACCTCATGGCGTGCGGCCTGAAAACTGGCGCGCGGACCGATGCTCTCACCTTCTTTTTTAATTTTATTCAAAAAAAAAATATATTAATATTTATTTCTATAATTATAAGATATATATAATATTATTATTATATTATAATATTAATATATTAATATGTATTATTTTAGGAATAATATTTATTAATTATTATTATTATATTGTATAATATTATAATATTATATAGATAATTTGTTTCTCTAATTATATGGATATATACATAGATTTTGTATTTTTGTATTTAAGTTGAGTTTCTTGAAGGCATGATTTAAGTCAAGATGGGAAAGTTGAAAACAGGATAACTTTAATTAAATCATTGTTTTATTTTAAAATATTATATTAAGGAAGAAGTAGTTTTGGATTTTAAATAATATGATTTTAAGACATGTTAAAAGTTTTAAAATAGTTATAAGGAAAAGAGGAAACAATAATTATTTTATATCATGGTATTTTGATTAGTAGAATTAACTGAATACTTTATTATTATTTAAATGCAAGAAGGGAATTAAATAGTTAGTATTAATTTCTTCCTTATCTGAATAGACGTATTTCAATTTAGTTTATTTAATGCAATAAATTACTGAATGATAATGAGGAAATGGATTTAGTAAATCTGAAGTAGAATTTAATTCTCATCTTCTTGCTCGTCGTGATTGTGAATGGGTTCCGTCTTCGTTTGAAGGAATTGAGTTATAAGTTTAATAAGTCTTCCAGATTGGGATCTTTTTATGTGGGTTGTAATGTCATGTTTGGCAACTTATTGTGAGTTCCTTGGGTAGTGCATGGTGTCTAGTCAGTGTTTACCCGGTTTCCACGAACAGGGATGTTTTGTGTCTCCTGTGAAAGGAGTGGATTATGGGATCCATGTCTCCTTGTAAGGAGTGACCTTGTTATGTGATTTGTTGTCTCCAGTATTGGAGTGAGTTTCTTTTAGGTATCCTCCTAGAGTTGGAGTGGTTGTAACATCTGTTGTGTATGCACTTGGGTTCCCTTGGTTATTGGTTCGATTGTGTGTTGTCAAGTAGAAGAGTGGCTTCCGTAGGAGCCAGAGCCCAAAGAGGTAAACTGGACAACCTTCGGGGGTGGTATAATCAAGTGATAACTAAAAAAATACTTAGAAGATTAGGACTAAATTCTCACTAATCAAGATAATTTTATCTCACTCATAGACACAAGGGCTCATTTAGACTTGGGATGAGTGGGAAGGCTTGGAATGACAAGGTCATCTATCTTGTCTATACGAAAGGTATTTGATTCCCTATGAGTGAGTATGGGGGCCGGGATTCGGTAGAGGTCACTAGGATAACCCTTAGTGGGGTTCGAAGCCTATGAAGATTCCTAGAGGTAAACACATGATGAACTGTGTGATGACACTCTGTCTAGGACAATAGTTGGTACTTGTTTATTGTGGGTATGGGTTCCTTAACATACCTGATGTGACCTTAGTTGGTATTTGATTATTATGTGTATGGTTCTCATAACATACTTGTCCTACCTTATACTTGGGAGCAATGTAACCATGTTGAGTTGTGCTAGGGTTGTACTTGTGTTGTACATGTGTTTCGTTGTGTCAGTTGGTTCAGTTATGTTTTAACCTGTGTCTAGAGGTAGATGGTCTTAGCTAGGATTCCTTGTTACTATCTCCTAGCATGGGGGGTGGACCTTTGGGTTCCGCTTGGTTGGGTGGCGTGTAGCTAAATCCATTGGGATTTCTTCATGTTCATATGGATGAGACTTTCAATTGGAGAGCTCGTTGGATTCAGTATCAGTTCTTGCTTTATCTCATTTTAGTGGCTCTTGTGTTTTATTTACCCTCAGTTGTTATCGAGGTGGAAGTCGTAATTGTAATTATGTTAATTGGACTTACCTCATTCGGGGAATGAGAGATATAATCTTATTATTTAATTTGGATAAATTGAATTGGAAGTTATCTCTTATGCTTGTTGTAATTTATCTTATTTGGAATGTATGCATTTAATTTCATAAGTAAATAAATGTTATGGTTTATATTCATGTTTTTGATGAGGTTCTATATAACCTCTATCTCGTAACCTTAGAGGTTGTTGGAAATGGGTAGTGAACTTGCTTATTATTTGTTCTTAAATAAAAAAAAAATTAGACTGTTTCAATAGTTGTTTGCAACTTCCTCTAGGGTTGCGTGGCAAGGCGTTACATAAGGGGATCTATGTAGTAAGGTACTAGTACAAAATGAAATGGCTTTTAAGTGAATAAAATTTGGTGAAGATGCCCAAGGAAACCAAGTTTCATTAAGGTCTGAGATAACTTCACCAAATTTTATTCACTTAAGCCATGCCATTTTTTCCTAGGAACTTACTAGACATAGATTCCCTTAAGCCATCCTATAACCCTAAACCGTAAATTAATCAACCTAGATCATGATTTATATCATTCATATTATAATCTTGCATGATCTTATTATTGTTAAATTTGGTTTATGAAACTTAGGGTGAAGTTTTGGTGTCCCTTGGAATATAATGAACTTGCAAGTTAGTGAAGAACATTTTCTTATGGAATAGTTGATTGAGATAGGTCTTGTTTCAACTGACCAACCTAGATCATGAAATATCATTCATATTATAATCTTGCACAATCTTATTATTGTTAAATTTGGTTGCCTTGGGCAACTTCACCAAATTTTAAGAACTTCTTTGATCCCATAAAGAAATGTCATATTAGGACCCCTTAAGACATCGATTTACGATTTATGGTGATAGGATGGCTTAAGGGGATCTATGTCTAGTGAGGTCCTAGGACAAAATGACATGGCTCAAGTGAATAAAATTTGGTGATGTTGCCCAAGGCAACCAAATTTCATTAAGGGCCTAGGAAAAAATGATGTCTTTAGCCCGTTTAGGGTTTAGATTTTTGAGGTTAGGGTTTACGGTAATAGGATGGCTTAAGGGGATATTTGTAGTAAGGTTCTACAACAAAATGACATCGCTTAAGGGAATCAAATTTGGTGGAGTTGCCTAAGGCAACCAAATTTGATTTTAAGTTCCTAAGACAGAATGAATGCTTTAGTGAAGAACATTTTCTTGTGGAACAATTGATTGAGATAGGTCTTGTTTCAACTGACCAATCTAGATCATGAAATATCATTCATATTATAATCTTGCACAATCTTATTATTGTTAAATTTGGTTGCCTTGGGCAACTTCACCAAATTTTAAGAACTTCTTTGATCCCATAAAGAAATTCCATATTAAGACCCCTTAAGACATCGATTTACGATTTAGGGTGATAGGATGGCTTAAGGGGATCTATGTCTAGTGAGGTCCTAGGAAAAAATGACATGGCTCAAGTGAATAAAATTTGGTGACGTTGCCCAAGGCAACCAAATTTCTTTAAGGGCCTAGGAAAAAATGATGTCTTTAGCCCATTTAGGGTTTAGAGTTTAGAGTTTAGGGTTTACGGTAATAGGATGACTTAAGGGGATCTTTGTAGTAAGTTTCTACAACAAAATGACATTGCTTAAGGGAATCAAATTTGGTGGAGTTGCCTAAGGCAACCAAATGTGATTTTAAGGTCCTAAGATAAAATAAATGCTTTAGTGAAGAACATTTTCTTGTGGAACAACTGATTGAGATAGGTACTATTTCAAATGACCAACCTAGATCATGAAATATCATTCATATTATGATCTTGCACAATATTATTATTGTTAAATTTGGTTGCCTTGGGAAACTTCACCAAATTTTAAGAACTTCTTTGATCCCATTAAGAAATGTCATATTAGGACCCCTTAAGACATCGATTTATGATTTAGGGTGATAGGATGGCTTAAGGGGATCTATGTCTAGTGAGGTCCTAGGAAAAAATGACATGTCTTAAGGGAATCAAATTTCGCTTAAGGGGATCTTTGTAGTAAGGTTCTACGACAAAATGACATGGCTTAAGGGAATCAAATTTGGTGGAGTTACCTAAGGTAAGCAAATTTTATTTTAAGGTCCTAAGACAAAATGAATTCTTTAGTGTGAGGGTTTAGATTTTAGAGTTCAGGGCTTAGGGTTTAGCGAACTTAGGGTGAAGTTTGGGTGGCCCTTGGAACAATGGACTTGCAAGTTGGTGCCTAGTTTATGAATATTTTTTATTTTATGAATAGATTGACTATTTTCGTAATAGAAACACATAATTGTGTATGATTAAGATTGAGTTTGATGTATATTTTAACTGGATGTTTTTTTAATTGAATATAAAATTATTTTATTTAACATTTTTTCATTAATATTAAACTCACTTAAATGAATTTTATGATATAAAATGTATAATATAAAATTAGTTAATGTTGAGTCAAGTATTTTATTTTAGATTGTTTGTAATTGAAAGAACCTAAAAGAACTTAGAAAAGAAAAATATTTAGATTATTTAGTGTCTAGGTAACTAGTGCAAAAATTTAAATCCTAGACCAATCCTCTAAGTATATATGGTAAATCCTAAACCATGGATTTATTCATTAAAATTTTAAAATTTAAATTCAAAATTTTCCATCCCCTACACATTTAATAACACATTATGAGCCAACTAAACTTGCTTAGTACTCAAAGGCATTCAATTGTCTTTATTTTATCATTTAATTACACTTGATCATTATTCACAAATCATTTAAATTTTTGAAAGTACTATGCTAGGAACACTTCAATAGGAGGACCTAAATTTAATCTAACTATGCATCACCATTTCCAAGTTTGAATCCTATTGTCCTCAATCATTCCCATAATCATGAAGTTGATTTTATCATGAGGGCTAACCTATGAGAACATGACAATTGAGATCCAACACTCACCCCTAGGTTTTTTTAAATGGCACTATTTAATAACTTAAATCTTAATTTCCAATAGTTAATTTCTATGTGTCAAGTAACCCTCTCATTTAATTTCACAAAAAATCAATATTATGCATATGCCCTAAACTCTATTCTTTAAATTAATTTATATATTTCTTACCATTATTTTTCTAAAAAATGTATTTAAAAACTATATTTTACTTCAAAATAGATAATAACTTAAATCTTAATTTCTAATAGTTAATTTTTCAAAATCCTCATTTTTTTCTCTAATAGACTAGACATCTATATTTTTTAAAGAGAGTTGATTTATTTACCATCCCTAATAATTTACATTTCATCAAAATACCCCATTTCTTCTTAAGTAGTTCAACTTCAATTCAAGAACCCTAGATGAAGCTAGATGAAGCTAGATTTTGAATTTAGAGTGTGTTTTTATTTTTGTTTTATTTTTATTTCATCTTTTTAATAGGACTGATTATTTGGCCTATAATTTATTATCAAAATTCATATAAAAAATAGTTCTAAATGAAAATTCATATAGCAATACTGTACTCATTTCACAAAAATGGAAAGTTTTTCTAATCTAATTATAATTTAACATTGAAACTAAAGTTTAACATATCATTTTCTCCATACAATGCAAATGAATTTTCTTGAGCTCGAATATTAGGGTTTTCAAAATCAAAATGATTCGTTCAATTTCAATTTAGGGTTTTACCAATTTTTTTTGTTTCAATTCAATTCAGGGTTTCAATTTCTAAGCAATTAGGGTTTTTAATACAATTTTTTAGTTTCATTTCAAACTAGAGTTTTGAAATTCTTTTTTTTTTGCTTTGATTTGAAATCGAGATTTCAAAAAGCTTGATTAGGGTTTCTAAATGCAAATTTTTAATTCATTTCAATTTCAAGGGTTTTGAAATGCAATTTTTTTTGTTTCGTTTCAATTAGGGTTTTCAAATACAATTTTTTGTGTTTCATCAAACAATTCAAGTTTCAAAAGTTAAATTTTGTTTCTAAAATACAATTCAAGGTTTATTTTTTGTTTCTATTCAAAATCTTCACAATTTGACGTATTTTTTAATTATTTGTACAATTTTCATTTCTACAATAACACGAAATAAAATACTTCAAATGTAACTTTTTTTTGAAATAAACATGCTAAAAATAATTAATTTATTAAAAATTTCAATTTGGAATGAAAAAATGCCAAAAATGGGGGAGAGTACGGTACCTAGGAGGTCTTCTGGGTTCGCTATGGCTCTGAAATCAGGATCTCGTGCACGCTGGTAAAACTGAAGATTTCTTCATTTTAAAAAAATTAATAATGTTACGAAACGGGATCCCAATTTGTAAAAAATAGGATCCTGATTTTTACAAATCGGGATCCCATTTCCTCTCCATCGATTTGGGACCTTCAAGCAAATGGGATCCCATTTTTTAAAAAGTAGGATCCCGTTTGTGATCTAGGCTCGGGATCCCGAACCGAAACAGGACCCCGATTTTTAAAAATTGGGATCTCGTTTTTGCTTAGCTGATTTCATTTTTTCGGCTAAGGAAAAAACTTCCATGTTTCATGGACCCAACTTTGTGCATTTACCCTATTCTATCTTTTCAACAACAAAAGAAATGTTAAAAAGAGAGATGTAATACATCAGGATGTTTTGTAACAGAGCTTTGAGTAGCTTCAATTTACCAACTCGGCTTAGGAGTTTGACCTTCCAACCCTCCAATTTTTTTTGGATTCTCTCTATGATGTAATTATAATAGTTACTAATAGGTTTTTTGGAAATTAGAGGAAGGCCCAAGTAGGCATTAGGAAAAACAACATCTTGACAAACCAAAATCCACATAACTCTGTTTTTGACAATCTACTAAGTATTGAAGAAATATATCTTACTTTTATTATAATTGATACATTGGCTTGGGGCCTTATCATATTTCCAATGACGATATTCTATAGTCGAAGCTTCTCCCATAACAATTGTCATCCAAAATTTTTTGATGAGAAGTAGGAGGAAGAGAGGAAGCAAATTTAAACCCTTTCAACAACTTCTTGTCCAAAATATTTTGCATGTTTCTTCCTAGAACTTTTCCCACCTTGCCTCAACCCACAACCACACAAGAAGAACCCCTTGGGGGTACCATTGACTAAGATATAAAATTTAGGGGTAGAAACACAATAGCTGATTAGCTTAAGGAGCCTTCCTTTGAACCCAAATTGTTTAAGGATGGAAAAAATAAAGGGTCAAGACACTTTATCATAGGATTTAGAGATATCCTATTTGAATGCCATCCCAAGTTTCTTATTGATCTCCATAGAGTGGAAAACCTCATGAATATAGATAGTTGCATCTATAATATGTCTTCCTTGAATAAAACCATTTTGATTATTAGAAATCATTTTATTCAAAACAACCTTCAATCTATTCACAATAATCTTAGAAAAAATATTAAACGTAGTGTTACACAAACTAATAGGCCTAGAGTCTTTTATGGAGGAAACATCTTCATTTTTCATAATGAGAGCAATAAAAGTGGAATTCAATTGATTTAAGAGTCTACCCAAACAAAAGAAATCTCGAGACGCATTTAAAAGATCATCTGGCCTCGGGGCTCTAAAAATGCCAAAGGAAAAAACAACATACTTAACTTCTTGGATAGAGGAAAATTTAGTCCGATCTTTTAGATCTTGTTCTATGATTACAAGGGTAATCACTTGTATGAGGTCATAAAACTCCACAAAGGCAACATCATAGTCCTTCTAAGAGTTTCAAAAAAATATACAACCTCATCAGTAATTTCATATTTAGAATTAATTATGGACCCGTCTTCTTTTACTAAATATCTTATCTTGCTTTTGCTTTTTTGTTTCATAGTGGACTGATGGAAAAACTTTGTGTTTTTGTCCCCTTCAGAAAGCCATTGGATTCAAGATTTTTGGTTCCAGAATATCTCTTCCTTCTTGGTAATTTTAAACCTTTGAGCCCTAAGGTCATATTCCTTATTACAAATAGCTTCATCCACCACACCTCCCTCCATCACTTTCTACACCTCTTCTATATTGTCTCTAAGTCAATTCTCAATATGGAAAATAATTCCAAAGGAAAACTTAGTCCAACCTTTAACTCTATCCTTTACATGCTTTAAGTTAGTAGCCAAGCAATACATAGGGGTTCTAGCACAAGATTCTGTAGACATTCGAAATATCTTGATCGATATCATGCACTTGTTTCTAATTAACTAACACCAATTCTTCTTTAATCATTTCCACACCAACCAATTAATTGAATAACCTTTATTTAATTAATTGAATTCATTGGATTTCCTCCTAAAATCGGATAATACACTTTATCAGATTATTTCATCATATCCTAATGTTGTTCCTTTAATTAAATAAATAAATTTTATTTAATTGAAATCCTAAAGTTCTAACATCCCCTCATTTGATTTAAATAAATTCAAACATTTAAATCAAATGTCATAAATCAACTAATTTCACCTATGTTAATTAATCCTAAATTAATTAACTCCTAACACTACTCCCCCATTCCTCTAGCTTCTAACCCCACCCTAGGGTAAGTCAACCTTGGTCAACCAACCAAGTTGCACATGCAAATCAATTTATTTGACTTACTAATTACGTTATTTTCTTTCAAAATGGCATATTCTTATAATATTCCACACATTTGGATTTTCCCTCCCAAAGGAATTTTGTCTTCTTTCTTGAGCCACCTTGCCATTAAATAGCTCTTACACATTCTCTTACACAAGCGACCTTGACTTTAAATAGGTCTTACACCTCCTCTTACACATCCCATCTCCTCCAAGATTCATTAGCATGTTGACACGTGGCACTATGCTATTGGTCTTATTTTTAATCCCACATTCTCCCCATTCTTCACTTTTCAATCCTTGGCTTCTATAAATAGAGGCATCATTTTCACAATGAGGATCCACAACTAAGAGCATTATCACTATAGGCATTTCATTCCATAGTTTTCATCATTTTCAAGGAATTTAGCTAGATTATAGTCAATTTCATACTTTTTTCATAAAAAATCCATCATCAAGCTTATCAAGGGGTTAGGAAAGGGCTTCTTTCCACATCAAAGGAGCACTAATCCCCCTATGGGATGCTATTTTGAGCATTAGAATAGTATTTCATTAGTAGTTTATTTGATATTCTACTTTGTTTTCATGTTCTTATGATTAGACGAATTTCATAGGGAATGCTTAATTCCTACTTGTTTCTTGACTAATGATCACTTGTGTGTTCATGTTTGAGTAGGTCTAGGTGAAGCATTCACATTTTGGCGCTAGAAGGAGGAAAAAAATCTTGAAATTAACATGTTTTTTCTCCATTTCCATCATTTTTTCTCTTTTCCATCTTTCCAGGACTCAGCGACGTTGAAAATACAAACAACAAAACAAATGTGGTCTCTGTTTTCCATAGAGCGACGCTAAAATCCTCAAATAGTGATGCAACTATAAATAGAAACACTGAAAGTCTTAAATAGCGATGTTGAAAGTCTTAAATAGCGACATTGATCATATTCAAATGGTGACGCTATTGGTTTTTCTTTTATAGTCAATCTTAAAATGGCCATATATTGGTCATATCGAGGTCTTTTTCGAAGCCTTTTTTTTGAAATGTGGTAGAATTTCATAAGCTATGCGATGGTGTAGGTGTTTGTCAATTTTTGTAGATTTAAAATTTTCAATTTTACACCTAAAGTCAAATCACATTGTAACTTGGTCTAAGTTTTAGGGTTGTTATGCTTAATCATTCATCTAACCCTCATATCTTCTTGTTTCTTGATCTCACCTAACATTTTGAGCATTTATTGTAGGTTTTAAGAGGAACATGGAGCATTGAAGGGAAAGAAAAAGCATTTTATATCCATTGTAATAGTGTTTTCAAAACTTCATGGGAAAATAACTCATCATATGTTATTTTTCATTCATGCTTTAGGACTAATTAGCATTACTTTGGGCTTAAAGTTAACCATCTACACAAGCTTTATCAAAGTAAGGTTAAAAACAACATTAGAAACTCACTAAATTTGATTTTGGGTTTTAAAAATTGGACAAACAACTTCACATTTGATTTTGGTGCTTAAAAAGAATCCATCATTGCTTTGAGGACTAAAAAGAATTTGTGTTTTCTTTGTCTTGTAATATTCTCTACAAATTTGTGTCATTCAAATGTGTATGCACTTCTCTCATGCTTCACGGTGATCTTGAGAATCAAAATAATTTTAGTGACATTAGGTTGTCTAAAAGATTGCATCCACATTTCAAAGTTGGGTTTTTAAAATTAAACAATTCATGTAAGTGTGAAGAAAAGGCATTGTGTGTGTTCCCTCCTAAATGTGTTAGGCAGTCAAACTAAAAATGTACTTCTCTGGTATTGTTCACCTTTAGAGAGCCTCACTTGGTGTGAAAATTTACTCACCCCAAGGTAATGAATCAAACCGGTAATGAGCTAAACGCCAAGCTACTCCCAACCAGTATATAAATTTGAATGTTGAGGAAATCTCAACATTACAAGAGCTCCTATGGACAAGAAGCTTATTCTCCTTATAGGATTTGATCTTTCCTCTCGTGTGGCCTTCTGAATGGGTGCCTTGATTATGAACCAATTTGTGTAGGATCCAAAATCCCTAACTATTTGTTGGTGTTAGGAGGTTGGACCTCTCAAGTTTTCCCACATACTTGCAGTTCTTAGTAGAAATGAAAAGATTGTCATGGGAGATTCATGGGAACTCAAAGCTTGGCTGACCCATAGAAGTGAGTGTCATGCAGGGGAACCAATGTGTTCAAGATTCTAATCATCCACTCTGAATAAGTGCAATTGGAGAAATCCAAGTGGGAATCCAACACTTTTCTTGAAATCTCAAAACGTGGAAACAAACATTCAACAAGGTCATCAAAATTCAAACCCTTTGGAAAGAGAAAATACCTTTGAAAAGTCCACATATTACTACTTGTCCCTAGGGCTTCTATCCGTAGAGGCTTTTATATATTTGGGCCTATATCTCAATTTTCTCTCTCTAAAGTCAACCTAGGAAACTATGCCCTTGAATCCTTGATTTTAACATAATGGACCTTGTGGAATGAAAAGGGGTTAAGACATAAACATGCAATTTGAAAGTTAAGAAAGAAGTGTGGATGTGGTAAAATCAATTCATTAATAAAGTTGAAATCAATTGAACCCCACACATGTGCTTTTAATCTTCTATCTTATGGTCTTCCAAGCAAAACATTGGTCTTTTGGTTTGAAATACTCTTAGGGAAAAGCATGTTCTTCACTACCTTGGTCCTGTAAACAAAGTCCTCTTAGGTTCATCTAGGATCAAATCAAACACTTCACCCTCCCAAAACATCAATCAAATCCAATTTCACAAACAACCTTTGGAACTTTGGAAAAATCATGTTCATATTAAAATTTTGGTCAAAATCAAAATCCCCTTTGCTTGGCTAAGTGTGTATGGATGAATCCTTCCCCACACATTTAGTTAAATTTTCATCCTTTTGGACAATTTTATCCCAAGGTAACATCCAATTAAATCAAACAAATTTTCCAATTTAACTATGTGTATGTTGTCGTTCCACCTAAGGGGGATTCAACATGTATGAAAGGGTAAGTGCACCAAGATGGTTCTAAAAAAGGGGACTTAATTTATCTATACTTTCGACAATCTATGGCATTTTGGATGATATCCTTCAAACTATTTATGTTCATCGTCCAATAGTACAAGCTACGATTGAATGAAAATGATCACAAGAGAACTGTTATTGAACATGATAATGGATTTACCATGGTTAATACAAGGTCGATCGAGTGAGCTGGAAATGAGCCCTGTGTTATTCCAAGCCAATGTGAGCAGGTATTTTACTCAGAGGTTCCAAGTAAACTAGGTTGGTCATTTGTTATTAGACATGATCCAAGAGGAAGGCCGGTAAAGTATAATGTGGTGGAAGAAGAAGATACCAAAGAACTAGAAGATGTTGTAACTATTTGAAAAAGAAATGTGGTATATGAAAAATTGAAACTAAGTAATGCATGAAATGAGCTAATGTAAGCTAACTTTAATAAAATAAATGTAAAAAAAACACAAGCAATTGATACAGGTAGGTAATGGTAGAAAATAAAAGCTTAAAAACTGGGTTTTCGGCTCTAAAAAGGGTAGTTTCAAAGGCCTAAAGGGACTAGGTCACCCAGAGTGGTGACTTAGTCCTCCTTGTGATTTTTTTGAGATTTTACAGAATATTATGATGGATTCAGGTGGTTTTTGTATTAGGTGATGCAAACCTAACATGAAAATGCAAAATTTCAAAGATGATTAATGTTCTAAGATGCAAAAATGCAACCTATATGCACTTTCACTAATGCAAAATTTTGAAACCCTAGGATGCAACTTCACTAATGCAACATGCAATACAAGCTAATCCTAGGATGCTAAAGTAGTCCAAATTAGAAGAGAGGATGTAGGAAAGGGTAAGTGCACCAAGATGGTTCTAAAAAAGGGGACTTAAGTGAGCACGAAATCGATTATGTGAAATATGGTAGATATTTTAAAAACACTTCTCTGGTCATTAGGAATGCCCTCCAAGCCTTTGGGTTGGTATTCCAAGGAAAATACCAATCTGAAGGCTTTGGGATTGCCAAAGCAAGATATAACGCGAGCGCGTTATAACGCGCTCGCGTTATATCTCAGTTTTGACATGGTTTTTTTGCTTCTATTGGAAACATGTCAACTAAGACATAACGTGAGCGTGTTATAACGCGCTCGCATTATGTCCTCCTTTATATTAAATGCCAGACTATTGAATGTATGTTGATATATTTGTATGTTTTTATATCATATATGTATGCATGTATGCATGCTTGCGTGTATGTATGTATGCCTGCATGTATCAATGCATGTATATTGTATGTATGCCTATATATGTATGTAAGATTGTATCTACACATGTATGTATGTATGCTTGTATGGATGTAGGATTGTATGTACATATGTATTGTGCTTGTATGTATGTATTTACGTATGTCTTTAGAGGGAGGGAGATTTTAGAGAGAGAAAGAGTCTAGAGAGAGGGAGAGGGGGTGGAAGTGAGAGTCTAAGAGAGAGGGAGTGGGAGAGAAGGGGTTGGAGTGAGAGGGAATTAGCTAGGCAAGGTGGGAGGGATAGAGGGAGGGAGAGAGAGAGGGGGGTGGGAGAGAGAGAATTGAGAGAGAGAGAGAGAGAAAGAGAAAGAGAGAGTTATGTAGGTAGGGTGCCAAAGGGAGAGACTTGAGAGTGTGAGGGGGTCAGAGGGAGAGGGAGTGCGAGAGAGAGGGAGTGGGAGAGAGAGGGAGTGTGAGTGAGAGAACTAAGAGAGGGAGAGCGCATGGGAGGGAGTGACCTAATAGAGGTAGAGAAAGAGGAGGGTGGAGTGAGAGTGACTTATCCAAGTAGGGTGGGAGGGATAGATAAAGAGAGGGGAGAGAGAGAGAGAGAGAGAGTTACCTCGGTAGGTTGCCAGAGGGAGAGACATGAGAGAGAGGGGGTGGGAGGGAGAGACATGAGAGAGAGGGAGAGAGAGGGAGAAGGAGGGAGTGGGAGAGAGTGGGAGAGAGTGGGAGGGACATAGAGAGATATGGATAGAGGAAGTGAGATAGGGTGGTAGGGATTGATTGAACAAGAGGTATGTAGAAAGAGGGAGAGGGTAGATAGAGACAATTAGAGAGGGTAGGAGGGAGGGAGGGAGAAGTGAGATGAATAGATAGAGAGAAAGTGATAGAGGTTGAGGGAATAGGGTTGAGGGATTAAGGTGGAGGACCTATAGGGTTGATGGTTTCTAGGGTATTAGGGTTTAAGGGTTGAGGGTTGAGGGAATAGGGTTGATGGTAGAGGGTATTGGGTTAGGGTATAGGGTATAGGGTAGAAAGTTTAAGGGTTTACTTGGTTGAGGGTAGATGGTTTAGGGTATAGGTTTGAGGGTATATGGTTGAAGGATTAGGTTTAGGGTCTAATGTAAAGGGTAGAGGGTATAGGGGTTGAGGGTTTAGGGTTTAAGGGTTGAGGGTTGAGGGATTAAGGGTTGAGGGTTGAGAATTGAGGGTTGAGGGTTTAATGTATAGGGTAGAGGGTAGAGGGTTTAAGGGTTTAGGGTTTAAGGGTTGAGGGTCGAGGATTGAGGGTTTAAGGTTGAGGGTATAGGGTATAGGGTCGAGGGATTAGGGTTGAGGGTCCAATGTATAGGGTAGAGGTTATAGGGGTTGAGGGATTAAGGGTCAAGGTTTTAGCGATTAGGGTAGAGATTTTTCTTGGATTTAAGGGTGTAACGGTTGAGGGATTAGGGTTTAGGGTTGAGGGTATTGGGTTGATGGTTGAGGGTAGAGGGTAGAAGGTTTCAAAGTTTAGGGTTTAAGGGTTGAGGGTTAAGGGTTGATGTTTGAGGGTTTAGGGTTGAGTGTTTAGGGGTTTAAGGGTTGAGGGATTAAGGGTCAAGAGGGTTGAGGGATTAGGGTAGAGAGTTTACTAAGTGGGTTTAAGAGTTCAAGGGTTGGGGGATTAGAGTTGAGGGTAGAGGGTAGATGGTTTAAGGGTTGAGGGTTTAGGGTTGAGGGATTAAGAGGTTATAGGGTAGAGGGTATAGGGGTTGAGGGAATAGGGTTTAAGGGTTGAGAGATTAAGAGGGTATAGGGGTTGAGGGATTAGGGTTTAAGGGTTAAGGTTTGAGGGTTGAGGGATTAGGGCTTAAGGGTTGAGGGTTGAGGGTTGAGGGATTAAGAGGGTATAATAGTTGAGGGATTAGGGTTTAAGGGTTGAGGATTGAGAGATTAAGAGGATATAGGGGTTGAGAAATTAGGGTTTAATGGTTGAGGGTTGAGGGATTAAGAGGGTATAGGGGTTGAGGGAAAAGGGTTTAAAGGTTGAAGGTTGAGGGATTAAGAGGGTATAGGGGTTGAGAGATTACGGTTTAAGGGTTGAGGGTTGAGCGATTAAGAGGGTATAGGGGTTGAGGGATTAGGGTTTAAGGGTTGAGGGTTGAGGGTTGAGGGATTAAGAAGGTATAGGGGTTGAGGGATTAGAGTTTAACAGTTGAGGGTTGAGGGATTAAGAGGGTATAGGGCTTGAGGGATTAGGGTTTAAGGGTTGAAGGTTGAGGGATTAAAAGGGTATAGGGGTTCAAGGATTAGAGTTTAAGGGTTGAAGGTTGAGGTATTAAGAGGGTATAGGGGTTGAGGGAATACGGTTTAAGGGTTAAGGGTTGAGGGTTGAGGGATTAAGAGGGTATAGTGGTTGAGGGAGTAGGGTTTAAGGGTTGAGGGTTGAGGGATTAAGAGGTTATAGGGGTTGAGGGATTAGGATTTAAGGGTCGAGGGTTGAGGGATTAAGAGGGTATAGGGGTTGAGGGATTATGGATTAAGGGTTGAGGGTTGAGGGTTAAGGGATTAAGAGGGTATTGTTGGAGTGAAAATACACTGAGAGGGGGGGGGTGAATCAGTGTTTATAACTTCTTAAACATTTTAAACTGAAACTAAAAAGAGCCATACATATGTTCTCATTTATCAATGATAGTGTCATTCATGTATTCGAATGCAATCATATAAACTGAAATGAGTAATTTAACATTGCATTTTAAAGGAGTAAAGTATTGAAGCAAATGAGTCACATAGACACAAATAGACACAAGATATGCCGAGTGGAAAACCCTGCTGGGGTAAAAAAACCACTCCTGAACCTGCTGGCCTTTTCAGGCTTTCATTTCAATAATTTATTTTGACAAAGCCTCAATGGCTGATTTATGAGCACCGACTCAACGAGCACCAAACCCTCTATTTAGAGGCACCAATCTCAAGGAGCACCAACCCCTTTCCTAATATTTAATAGAACGTACAATAGTTCAGAGGATCTCTTTGTTTCACTTGATTTCTGTCAAGTGCCTCTTGACAGACAAAACATAGAATTTTCAAGAGTCAAAATTGACTCTTCAGAATTCCATGCATTATCTAATCGCGATGCAGCTTGAGGAAAATCCTATCACAGTTACAATACAATCTCATCAAACTATTTTACAATAATACATATTTTCTTTCTTTTCTCACTATTTGATTTTCAATCTTTTCCCATACAGAAAACAACAAATCTGACTACACACTATGTTTTCCAAATTTTCAGCATCAAAGAACATAATAGACTTTCATATCTCTAAATAGTAATACCTCTGTTTCAATTTTTGGATTTTCTGTCATAATAGAACCCTAAACTCATTGTTTTTGGCATTTTACAAAAAACATCATTACAAATTGGAAGTATTACCACTATTTCTCCAATTTTCACATTCCAAAATGTTATGCAAGGTTGTTTTTCAGGTTACATAATAACTGTCAAAAAACAGATCTGAAGTTGTGGTTGATCAAGGAAAAAGATTCTTTCTTTCTGTTGAGGATAGAACAGAAAAGTCCAAGAATAGAAGTGTGACAGAGCATGTCTTCACTAGAAGTCTACACATGCAGTGCTTAAACAAAAGCAATGAGAACTCATCATTTAAAAATAGAAAATGATAACCATTTTTCTTGAAAGAACCAACAAAGCAACTGAAGCGTTTTTAGCAAAATGAATTCTCTTTTAGATTATACCCACAAGTAGTAATGAAGAGTGCATATACCATAGGAGTTTTGACAAATACGCTACTATGAAAAAGAGGTAACTGAAGCCCCAACCAGCATGCAATTGAAAGCTAATAACCATGCATTATAATAGTTACCCACAAATTCCAGTGAGGTTTAGAGAATATTCCGAGATCTATACCCTTTATAGTGACTGAAAAACTTAAGAAACTGAAATCATTGTGAAGAGTGACTGAAATAACTTCACAAGAACCGTTATCCATGAACCCGGATAAGCATATGACAAGATTCAATGATATTATCATTACCCATAACCAGAAAACACAGTTTCTTATAATAACTGACATGATAACCTTCAAAAGAAATTGCAGTCACGTTTTGATTCTTAGAAGCAAATATTTTTGACTTTTTTCCTTGAAAGCAATAGTCATTTTCAGTTTTTCACATGCATAAGAGAGAAAGAATAAGCTTGTAAATAACTTGCATGTCCAAAAGCAAATCTACAAACCAAACAGAAGGAGAATTCCTGGTAAATGAATGTTGTTGTCAAAGAGTGATTACCAGATCTGCAGAGGAGAAGAAACGCCCTCACAACCTTCCAAAAAATGTGCCAACACCTAGTGGCTGAAAGAAGACACATGGAGCGACCTCTGTGCTGGACTCCTGACTGCTCCTGATTGTTGTCCAACAACAAAAAAATTCCAAGGATAACGATGAAATGACCCAAGGCAAAGATCCATGGTGGCAGCCAGAATGGGGGCAACAAAAAATGTGAAACAATTTTTTTTTTTTCCTAAATTTCCAAAGCAAACAATGTGAATTCCTTTGCAGATATGGATAAACATTTGAAGTCCAAAAGGATAGAAGGTGATTAAACAAAGCTCATTATTCCATGTCAAGTCCGTGGGCTTATCCAAGGGTTACATGCTGACAGCCATTATGGCATTTGACTATTTTAGACAATGAGTAATGCCGACACAATAATACCAACCTTATTTCATGTGAAGGGGCAAAAAATACATAAGACTTTAAGTTCCCACAAAGTCAAGGCAAGGTCACATTCAACGTGGCATAAACAATGAACAACCTTTTATGATTGTAGTCGGCCTTAAGGCTTGAAGTAGATATCAACCAAGTGACCCAACAAAAATACAAATGGAGGATCGAACTGAATACCTTTGACAAAAACAATATTCCAAGTAAATAACCCAAAGTCACTTCCATTGTGACATTACTAAAACCGATTAAAGAACATATACCTGTTGTGGGCTTTTGAGACTTATGATTTAGCCATGATTAGACCTAATTCAAATGCAGCCAAATGAACTTAGTGACATTCTTTTTCAAGGACTATTTCAATACCATAACCAAGTATATTAATGCCAATTTGTCATCTCAAAAATGTCCCTTGTTATATGATGTGCCGATGCCAAGATTATGTAAGCTAGATATTATGCAAGATTCTGAAAGCCATTTTCCCATACCAAATACCACAAACTAAATACAAAGGAATGAGCAGTGTGTTCCTCAAAGACTGAATGCACTAAAATAACCAATATTCCTTGTACCAATCTCTCTGACTGAGAGTAGAGAAGTATACCTTGGAGTGTTTCAAGACCGTTTTTAGATTCAAGATGCTTGCTATTGATCAAGCCATAAATAGTCAACCTGTATGAAGTTGATTTATGCCAAAGACAACATAATTGAGATCATCACTGAAACAATAATAGTTTAAACCAGAAATGTATCACTTGATCAAATGACCTATAACTATAATACCTCAACAAGCATTTGTAATCTGTACATGGAGTTAAACGATCAATGCCACCAAGAGAATAAAACCAATGAAGTAAAAGTGCCAAACAAAATATGGATCAACTGAGAAGATAAATCATCAAGATGCCAAATAAATATAGAGTGACATCAAGGACAAAACAACATAAGAGGGATTCAAAAAACTCACCCTTTGTCCTTGATGGCAAAACTGAGCCACCAAACCAAGGATAATGAACTATAACCGAATGCTCAAAATTCTCCCCCTTTTTGACACAAGGATAAAGGGAGACCAAACAAAGATAAACCAGAATCAATTGTGACATGCCAACAAACTGCAGCATGAACCTTTGAGTAGCAAAGTATGAGCTGTAGGAAGAGCTAACCAGCTCCTCCTATCACCAAGATAGACTATTTTAAGATAACAAAGATTGAGAGACCACTCCCAATCGAGACCGAAGTCTCTCAAATACATCTTTAGACAATGGTTTTGTAACAATGTTAGCAACCTATGCTTGTGTAAGGACATATTGCACAAATACCTCATTAGCCAACACTTTTTCACAAAGAAAATGGAACTTTATAGCTATATGTTGTTTTTTTAAAAACTTTCCAGGGGGTATACCCACGGCCCAACCCAGCGCCCAACAACCCGTATCTTGGGTACCTAAGGCTAGCTGAGGCGAGACTAATCCCCCTCGAGATGCACCCACCCTCCCTCTAGACCAGTTAATTGGTTGAATCCGGCCCTCGGAGTCGAACCCAAGACCTCGGGGAGCAAACCTGAGACTTAAGCCTCCTCCGCTAACCGTGCAGGCACAGGCCAAAGCCTAATTATAGCTATATGTTTAGTTCGAGAGTGCATAACTAGATTTTTTGAGATATTTATTGCACTAGTATTGTCACTTAGAATAGTAATAGGTTTTGGAATTTCAATACCCATATCTGATAATGTCTGTGACATCCAAATTACCTGAGTGCAGCAAGAAGTGGCAGCTATATATTTTGCTTCAGCAGTAGAGAGCGAAATAGATTCTTGCTTTTTGTTGTGCCAAGCCACTAAACGATCACCAAGAAAGAAAGCAACACCACTGGTGCTTTTCCTCTCATCTAGACATCCTGTCCAATCAGAATCAGTATAAGCTACTAAAGAGAAATCATTGCTTCTGGGATACTAGAGCCCATAATCAATTGTGCCTTGCACATATTTAAGAATTCTTCTCACAACATCGATGTGAGATTCTTTAGGAGCTGATTGAAAATGAGCAACCATGCAAACAACTTGCATTATGTTAGGTCTTGAGGCTGTTAAATAAAATAGGCTGCCTATCATTGACCTATAATCAGTTGAGTTTATAGCAGGGGAATCATCAATTTTGCTAAGTTTACAACCAATAGCCATTGGAGTGCTTACAGGATGGCTTTCATCCATTTTAAACCTTTTTAACATTTCTTTTGCATATCTTGCTTGAGATAGAAAGATGCCAAAGTCAAGTTGTGAAATCTGGAGACCTAAGAAAAATGACAGTTCTCCCAACATTGACATTTTGAATTCAGATTCCATGATTTGTGAGAATTTTTTACTCAAGGCAATATTGTTGCAACCAAAAATGGTGTCATCAACATAAATTTCAACAACAAGAATATCAGATCCTTCAATTTTAACATATAGATTGCTGTCAACTCCTCCTCTAATGAACCCTTTTGACAGTAAGTGACTGTCCAATCTAGAGTACCAAGCTCTAGGAGCTTGTTTTAGGCCATATATAGCCTTTTTCAGCCTATAGACATGATTGGGTTTGTTTTTACAGATAAACCCTTCAGGCTGTTCTATGTAAACTTCTTCTTCTAAGTATCCATTTAGAAAGGCATTTTTTACATCCATCTGATATATAGTGAAATTTTTGAAAACAAAATATGCCAAGAAAATTCTAATGGATTCAAGCCTAGCAACAGGAGAAAAAGTTTCACCGAAATCAATACCTTCTTGCTGAGCATATCCTTTGGAGATATATCTATCCTTGTTACGAACAACATGACCATGTTCATCATGTTTGCTTCTAAAGATCCACTTGCCTCCTATGACATTTTTGTCATCTGGTCTTGGGACTAGATCCCAAGTCTGATTTTTTTCAATTTGATCAATTTCTTCGTACATTGCATTAAGCCAACATTCATTAGTTAGAGCATCATCAAAATTTTTGGGCTCAAACTGGGTAATTAAACAAAATGCAGTAAGCTCAGCTATGTGATATTTTTCATCATAGTTAATAGATTTTTTCCTTGTTTAAATTCCTGCAAATCTATCTCCTATAATCAGATCCATAGGATGATTTCTAGGAAGAGATTTTGAAGTAATTTTGGGTTCACATTTTTCTGAGCTGATTTCAACATCTTCATATTGTGCTTCAGCAAGTTTAGGGCTTGCTGATTTTGTTTCAGGCTTTGTAGTTTCAAAGCTCTCAATGATTATATCCAATTCAAATTCGTCCTCTTCATCATCCTACATAGGTTCAACATCTAGAAGCAGATTTTCATCAAATTTGAAATTTATAGATTCAACAATTTTGTTCAGCCTATTGTTAAAGCATTTATAGGCTTTTCTATGAGTAGAGTATCCTAAAAAGATACCTTCATCAGTTTTAGATTGGAAACTACCTAAGTTTTCATCATCTCTTTTGATAAAACACTTGCAGCCAAATATTCTAAATTATTTAATTTGGGCAGATTTCCCATACCACAATTCATATGGAGTGATTTGATTTCACTCTGATCTACACTCTATTCAAAATGTAAATAGCTGTATGAACAACTTCTTTCCAGTACATATTTGCCAAATTTGCTTGATTCAACATGGTTCTTGCCATCTCTTTTACAGTCCTATTCTTTCACTCTACTACCCCATTTTGTTGGGGTGTTCTAGCAGCAACATACTGTCTTTTTATGCCATGTTTCTCACAGTAGTCTATGAACTCTTGTGAGGTGAATTCATCACCTTTGTCAGATCTTAAACATTTCAGTTTTAAGTCTGACTCGCTTTCTACCAATTTTTTAAAGACTTTAAAGCATTCAAAAGCTTCTAATTTATTCTTGAGAAAAGTAACCCATACCATACGAGAGTAGTCATCAACAAAAAGCATGAAATATTTCTCCCCATTTATGGATCTAGTCCTTGTAGGACCACATAAGTCAGTATGAACAATTTGCAGAGGCTTAGTAGAGAAATGTTCCTTGGATTTAAAGCTTACCTTGGTTTGCTTTCCTTTGAGACACTCTTTACAAACAGCTTTGTCAGGTTTTCTAAGAAGGGGCTGGCCTCTTATATTTTGATTTTTGTTGATTCTGACCATATTGTCAAAATTAATGTGGCCTAGTCTCTTGTGCCACAACCATCTTTCTTCAACATGACTCATTAAGCATATACTGTGATTGTTTTCATGTCCAAAGGCTTCTAGTAAGTTGTAGACATTTCCTTTAGTCCTCCTTCTAGCAGCAACAACTTTACCTGATTGGTTTTTGATTTCACATCCTTGTGAAGTGAATAGGACTTGATAGCCACTGTCACAAATTTGACTAACACTCAAAAGGTTATGTTTTAATCCTTCTACATAATAAAAATTTGAGATTGGAGTGTCTTCATTTAGTAACAGAGAACGTCTTCCTTTGATTTGAATTCTAGAGTTGTCTCTGAATTTTACATATCCACCAACGTAGTCTTCTAAATTTGTAAATTTTTCTTTGTCACCAGTCATGTGTCCAGGGCCCATAGGTCCTTCTTCTTTGAGTGAAAGGCAGTTTGAACAAGCATAGTCTGTTCAATGCTGTTAACTTCTTTGGGTTTCTAGACTTTGATGGTTTTCAGCTGTTTATTCTGTTGATCAGCTTGCATTGCTTTGCTGAATGACCCAAAGATTTGCATGTAAAGCATCTAATCTGTCTTGCAAAACCATAATTCTGCCTAAAGCCAAATCTAGGAGTTCTAGCATTCATAAATATGCAAGAATTTACTTTGTGACCAAATTTATTGCAGAAGTAACAATACCCATAAAAGGGAGGGTAGGAGTTGTAAACCATTTTGTTGCTCCTAAAAGGATGAATATGATCCTCGACAAACTCAGGATGTTTGAGTTCAGGATTTTTATTTCCAGCAACAATATTGTTCTTTTCACTATCATTTGAGCATTCACCTTTAAGAAAGCCAATACCAGTTTTGTCTTTGTTTAATTTTTGTTTACTGAGCATGTCATTCAGTTTAAGAGTGCTCTCATTCTTCTCAATAGTCTTCTTGAGATCTACAATCTCATGTTCAAGTTTCTGAATTTCTTGGTCTTTAAAACTTATGTCAATGTGAAGACAATCTTCAACTCTCTTGGATTCTTCAAGTTGAGTTTTTAATGAAATTATCTCAAGATTAATGAGTTGCTCTTGTGAGTTATCTTGAACAACATTATGTTCTTGAGCACACAACTATTTCTTAAGTTTTCTCAGCTCTTTTAGAGCACATTTCAATTCTCCTTCATAGTCCACTTCACCTTCTTCAGCATCATTGTTGTTTATTTCATCTTGATGAATGATTTCAGCCATGAAGAGATTTTCATCTTCTTCATCTAGAGAGTCATTAGATTCAAAATCTGTTTCATTTTTGCTGAACAAACTTTTCTTCTTTTTGAAGTTAAATTTATGTTTGGGTCTATAAGCCTTTTTCTTGGAAAATTTCTCAGATTTATCGTTATCACTATTTGTGTCGCCATAGGGACACTTTGCAGAAAAGTGGCCTATTTTACCACAGTTAAAGCATTTGAAGGGAAGTTTTCCCTTATACTTTCCAAAACCCTTTTTGAGTTTCCTCACAAAATGGGATTCTTTAGAATCAGAAAATTCTGATTCAGAGAGTTCATCCCTTTCTTTCCTTTCAGCATTAAATGCTTCTTCTTTTGTAGTGGTGTTGTTTTTACTAATCCTCATTTCATAGGCAATCAACATGCCTTGTAGACTGTCAAGGGTAAGTTGGGTAAAATGTTTCTTCTTCTCTAGAGTAGCTACCTTAGCTTCAAATTTTGTTGGCAAGGTTCTAATGACCTTGGTTACAACATCAAACTCCTGGACTTCTTCTCCCAGACCCTTCATGGAATTTACTATTTCATCAACTCTTAGAAAATAGTCAGCAACTTTTTCATCGTCCCTCATTTTAATTCTTCAAACTGATATTTTAAAGTGAGGACTTTGGACTGCTTTACCTTTTCATTTCCTCGATAGATAGTTTCAAGTTTTTTCTAGATTTCTCTAGTAGAACTTCAATGCATGACTTTGATGAAGAAATCTTTAGTCAGAGCACATAGAAGAGCATGCTTTTCTCTTGCATTGGTTTCATATCTCTTCTTTTCATTAGAAGTAGTTGGCAAAGTAGCTGGTACAGTGTACCCAGTCAATACTATGCTCCAGACATCAAGGTCTATAGAAATTAAATAAGTCTCCATTTTGATTTTTCAGAAAACATAATCAGTTTCGTCAAATAATGGAGCTCTAGTCATGGAAGTACCTTCATGAGCTTGAGAAAATTTGAATAGACTCCAAGTCCAGAATCAATCCTAGGTTGGAAAGACCTATCAGAGGACCCTAGGCTCTGATACCAACTGTTGGAGTGAAAATACACTGAGAGGGGAGGGGTGAATCAGTGTTTATAACTTCTTAAACATTTTAAATTTAAACTAAAAAGAGCCATACATATGTTCTTATTTATCAATGATAGTGTCATTCATGTATTCGAATGAAATCATATAAACTGAAATGAGTAATGTAACATTGCATTTTAAAGTAGTAAAGTACTGAAGAAAATGAGTCACAAAGACACAAATAGACACAAGATATGCCGAGTGGAAAACCCTCCTGAACCTACTGCCTTTTTCAGGCTTTCATTTCAATAATTTATTTTGACAAAGACTCAATGGCTGATTTCTGAGCACCGACTACAGGAGCACCAACCCCTCTGTTTAGAGACACCAATCTCAAGGAGCACCAACCCCTTTCCTGATATTCAATAGAACGTACAATAGTATAGAGGATCTCTCTGTTTCACTTGATTTCTGTCAAGTGCCTCTTGACAGACAAAACATAGAATTTTCAAGAGTCAAACTTGACTCTTCAGAATTCCATGCATTATCTAATCTCGATGCAGCTTGAGGAAAATCCTATCACAGTTACAATACAGTCTCATCAAACTGTTTTACAATAATACATATTTTCTTTCTTTTCTCATTGTTTAATTTTCAATCTTTTCTCATATAGAAAACTATGAATTTGACTACGCACTGTTTTTTCCAATTTTTAGCATCAAAGAACAGAATAGACTTTCAAATCTCTAAATAGTAATACCCTTGTTTCAAGTTTTGGATTTTCTATCATAATAGAACCCTAAACTCACTATTTTTGGCATTTTATAGAAAACATCATTACAAATTGGAAATATTACCACTGTTTCTCCAATTTTCACATTCCAGAAGGTTATGCAAGGTTGTTTTTCTGGTTACATAATAACTTTCAAAAAATAGATCTGAAGTTGCAGTTGATCAAGGAAAAAGATTCTTTCTTTCTGTTGAGGATAGAATAGAAAAGTCCAAGAATAGAAGTGTGATAGAGCATGTCTTCACTAGAAGCCTGCACATGCAGTGCTTAAACAAAAGAAATGAGAACTCATCATTTAAAAACAGAAAATGATAACCATTTTTCCTGACATAACCAACAAAGCCACTGAAGCGTTTTTAGCAAAATGAATTCTCTTTCAGATTATACCCACAAGTAGTAATGAAGAGTGCATATACCATAGGAGTTCTGACAAATACGCTGCTATGAAAAAGAGGTAACTGAAACCCCAACCAGCATGCAATTGAAAGCTAATAACCATGCATTATAATAGTTACCCACAAATTCCAGTGAGGCTGAGAGAATATTCCAATATCTATACCCATTATAGTGACTGAAAAACTTAAGAAACTGAAATCATTGTGAAGAGTGACTGAAATAACTTCACAAGAATCCTTATCCATGAACTCGGATAAGCATATGAAAAGATTCGATAATATTATCACTACCCATAACCAGAAAACAGAGTTTCTTATAATAATTGACATGATAACCTTCAAAAGAAATTGCAGTCATGTTTTGATTCTTAGAAGCAAATATTTTTGACTTTTTTCCTTGAAAGCAATAGTCGTTTTCAATTTTTCACATGCATAAGAGAGAAAGAATAAGCTCGTAAACAACTTGCATGTCCAAAAGCAAATCTACAAACCAAATAGAAGGAGAATACCTGGTAAATGAATGTTGTTGTCAAAGAGTGATTACCAGATCTGCAGAGGATAAGAAACGGCCTCAGAACCTTCCAAAAAATGTGCCAACACCCAGTGGCTAAAAGAAGACACATGGAGCGACCTCTGTGCTGGACTCCTGACTGCTCCTGATTGCTGTCTAACAAAAAAAAAAATGCCATGGATAACGATGAAACAACCCAAGGCAAAGATCCATGGTGGTGGCCAGAATGGGGGCAACAAAAAATGTGAAACAGAAAGAAAAATTTTTCCCTAACTTTCCAAAGCAAACAATGAGAATTCATTTGCAGATATGGATAAGCATTTAAAGTTCGAAAGGAAAAAAGGTGATTAAAGAAAGCTCATTATTCCATGTCAAGTTTGGGAGTTATCCAAGGGTTACATGCCGACAACCATTATGGAATTTGACTGATTTAGACAATGAGTAATGCCGACACAATAATACCAACATCATTTCATGTGAAGGGGCAAAAAATACATAAGACTTTAAGTTCCCACAAAGTCAAGGCAAGGTCACATTCAATGTGGCATAAACAATAAACAACCTTTTATGACTACAGTCGGCCTTAAGGCTTGAAGTAGATATCAACCAAGTGACCCAACACATATACAAATGGAGGATCAAATTGAATGCCTTTGACAAAAACAAGATTCCAAGTAAATAACCCAAAGTCACTTCCATGGTGACATTACTGAAACCAATTAAAGAACATATACCTGTTGTGGGCTTTTGAGACTTATGATTTAGCCATGATTAGACCCGATTCAAATGCAGCCGAATGAACTTAGTGACATTCTTTTTCAAGGACTATTTCAATGCCATAACCAAGTATATTAATGCCAATTTGTCATCTCAAAAATTTCCCATGTTATATGATGTGTCGATGCCAAGATAATGTAAGCTAGATATTATGCAAGATTCTAAAAGCCATTTTCCCATACCAAATGCAAAGGAATGAGCAGTGTGTTCCTCAAAGCCTAAATGCACTAAAATAACCAATATTCCTTGTACCAATCTCTCTGACTGAGAGTAGAGAAGTATACCTTGGAGTGTTTCAAGATCGTTTTTAGATTCAAGATGCTTGTTACTGATCAAGCCATAAATAGTCAACCTGTATGAAGCTGATTTATGCCAAGGACAACTTGAGATCATCACTGAAACAATAATAGTTTAAACCAGAAATGTATCACCTGATCAAATGACCTGTAAGCATAATACCTCAACAAGCATTTGTAATCTGCACATGGAGTTCAACGATCAATGCCACCAAGATAATAAAACCAATGAAGTAAAAGTGCCAAACAAAATATGGATCAACTGAGAAGATAAATCATCAAGATGCCAGATAAATATAGAGTGACATCAAGGACAAAACAGCATAAGAGGGATTCAATAGGTATAGGGGTTGAGGGATTAGGGTTTAAGGTTTGAGGTATTAAGAGGGCATAGGTGTTGAAGGATTAGGGTTTAAGGGTTGAGGGTTGAGGGATTAAGAGGGTATAGAGGTTGAGGGATTAGGGTTTAAGGGTTGAAGGTTGAGGGATTAAGAGGGTATAGGGGTTAATGGATTAGGGTTCAAGGGTTGAGGGTTGAGGGTTGAGGGTTGAGGGTTGAGGGTTGAGGGATTAAGAGGGCATAGGGTTTAAGGGATTATGGTTTAAGGGTTGAAGGTTGAGGGATTAAGAGGGTATAGGAGTTGAGGGATTATTTTTTAAGGGTTGAGGGTTGAGGGATTAAGAGGGTATAGGGGTTGAGGGATTAGGGTTTAAGGGTTTAGGGTTGAGGGTTAAGGGTTGAGGGTTGAGGGTTTAGGGCTGAGGGTTTAGGTTTGAGGGTTGAGGGTTGAGGGTTAAGGTTTGAAGGTTGAGGGTTGAGGGTTTTAGAGGGTATAGGGGTTGATGGATTAGGGTTTAAGGGTTGAGGGTTGAGGTATTAAGAGGGTATAGGGGTTGAAGCATTATGGTTTATGGGTTGAGGGTTGAGGGTTGAGGGATTAAGAGGGTATAGGGGTTGAGGGTTGAGGGTTGTTGGGTTAGAGTTAGGATTAAGAGGGTTAGGGTTGAGGGATTAGGGTTTAAGGTTGAGGATTGAGGGTTGAGGATTAAGAGGGTATAGGGGTTGAGGGATTGAGGGTATAGGGGTTGAGGGATTAGGGTTTAAGGGTTGAGGGTTGAGGGATTAAGAGGGTATAGGGGTTGAGGGATTAGGGTTTAAGGGTTCAGAGGGTTGAGGGATTAAGAGGGTATAGGGTTAGGGGTTTAGGGTTGAGGAGTTGAGGGTTGAGGGATTAGAGGGTATAGGGGTTGAGGGATTAGGGTTTAAGGGTTGAGGTTGGGGGTTGAGGTTGAGGATTAGATTATAGGGGTTGAGGGATCCTCTCCCTCTCTCCTCTCCCTCCCACTCCTCACCCCCTCCCTCTCCCTCTCCTCTCCCTCCCTCCTCCCTCTCCTCTCTCTCGCATCTCTCTCCTCTTTGCCCCTGTCCATTTAAACCCTTGCCTGTACATGACTCTTTGACTTCTACCCCTCTGTCTCTCTCTCCTGGTGTGTCTCCCCCTGTTTGTCTCCATCTCTCCTTCTCTTTCTCCCTCTCCTCTCCTCCTCTCTCCTCCTCTCTCTCTCCTCCATCTCTCCCTCTCCCCTCTCTCCTCCCTCTCTTTCTCCATCTCTCCTACATCTCCTTCCCTCTCTCTCCCTCCCTCTCACTCTCTTCCTTTCTCCCCATCTCTCTCCTCTCCTCTCCTCCTCTCCCTCTCTCTTCTCCTCTCTTCTCTCCCATCTCTCTCTTCCCTCCTCTCTCCTCCTCTCTAATCTCTCCCACTATCTCTTTTCCCCTCTCCCTCTCCTCTCTCTCTCTCCCTCTCTTTCTCACTCATCTCCTCTCCCCCTCTCCCTATCTCTTTCCTCTCCCTCTCTCTCTCCATCTCCCTCCCTCTCCCCTCTCCTCTCCTCCCTCTCATCTCTCTCATCTCTCCCACTATCTCTTTCTCCCCCTCTCTCACTAACTCATTTGATTGCAAAATACAATGAAACTCTTCGAAAAAAGATGTACAATTAGATGAATAATTGGGTACATGTGTACTTAATGTGTAATTTATATTTTAAAAAAAAATTGTGCCCGACATTCATCGAAATTTTGACGAACAATGAATTTCATCGAAATTTTGACGATTAGTGATTTTGGTTGAAATTTCGTTGAACAGTTATTTTCGTCACTTGTTTGCCGAATGTCAGGAATAAATACTAATAAATAAAAGTGAGTTTGATAATTTATCTATACTTTCGACAATCTATGGGATTTTGGATGATATACTTGAGTGTGACTTTAAGTCCTCCAAATTAGTTATGTTCGTCGTCCAATAGTACAAGCTACGATTGAATGAAAATGATCTCGAGAGAACTGTTATTGAACATGATTATGGATTTACCATGGTTAATACAAGGTCGATCGAGTGAGCTGGAAATGAGCCCTATGTTATTTTGAGCCAATGTGAGCAGGTATTTTACTCAGAGGTTCCAAGTAAACCGGGTTGGTCATTTGTTATTAGACATGATCCAAGAGGAAGGCCGGTAAAGTATAATGTGGTGGAAGAAGAAGATACCGAAGAACTAGAAGATGATGTAGATGATGACCAAGATCAATAGTTAGTTGATGATGTGCCTGATGAAGATGTCGAAGAAGAGGAACTAGATCATGATGATGTAGGAGTTAATGTTCATGAAGATGATATCTGTGTGGATGATGACATTATCGAAATTGATATCAATGACGATGATGATGATATGACCAATCCTTACAATGTAAAATCCGGATTGGATGATACAAACAAAGAGTTGGATGAAGAAGAAGATCAATGACATTGAAATGTATGAGTTATGCGATTATATTATCTATTTGATATTATTTATTGATAGAATTATATTTGACTTATATGGTTACATAATTAATTCATGATGTTTCTAATTTTTATGCCATTACATAATTAATTCATGATGTAATTTTTAATGTTTTTAATTCATCATGTTACAACTATTGTAGCTCTCCTATAAATTTCCATATGATCATAATGAATAGTGTTTTGTGAAATTTTATGAAAGATGACACATTGATCGTAGTAGTGAAATAATTGTAAAGTCGTTTAGATTTTTTAGACCAATCACCCTTCGCAAAGTCATTTTTAGGATCATCTCCAATTTGATTACTAGGACACATAAGGTAGGATTTGATTGGCTTATCTTGGAGGAACATTGTGGCTTTGTGTAATGTGAGAAATTTTTGGATGAGGTAATAGCTATTGCTAAGGTGGATCACTCCTTTCTATGAAGGCCATACACTTATGATTGGGTCAAGTGTTCTTTTCTTTAGAAAATTCCTATTGCCTTTTTGATAGGTTATGATTTGATTAGATGGGTTATAAAGCACTTAATTCAAGTAATTTATGTCTATTTTAATTTGTAATTTATTAAATTCAAACACATCCAAAATTATGTCCCTTGCTTTAATTGATTATTATGTTATTTTTAATTATTTACTCAAATGACACCTCCAATTTAACTATATCTAATTGAATTTATCTAAAGTGTTGAATTTTTTTAGATCAAATTTAGTAATTAACTCAAACAAATTTGCCAATTTAACTATATGTATATATAACTTTAAGTTATTTTTATTTTAACTGAAAGTGAAGTTACAACATACAAATAAAATGATATTTATGATTGTAAAATTTATGATTAAATATATTTCTTAGAATCCTTTTTGTCCCAATTTGAAAATAATTATATACTATAAAATACATTTTTTAAAATTTTAAGATGAAAGTAGCAAGGAAAAATCAAACAAATATCTTTATGAAAGAAGTATATTGGCGTGAAATTAAATATGATTTGTATTCCAATGTAAAAAATACAAAAAATGGAAACAATTCTTTCAACACATAAACTATTATGTAGTAGTCAATTAAAATGAGAAAGCCTACTCTATATTAGTTAGGATACACAACAAATAAAATGATCTAAATAGTCTAATAATTTAACCATTAGCATATAGCAATTTCTATAGAGTTTTAGATCTCTTCCATTTCAAAAACACAAAACAATATTAGGTAGATAATCAAACATCTTTCATTTCTACAGTGACTTATTTATCCTAGAGGAACCAAATATATAGTATACAAGGAAAACCAACAAACCCACAACTACCCCTATGTTGAAGGAGTTGTAGATTTGTTTCATGTTAGATATGTTGGCACAACAGTGAAAGTAGGTGATGCGACTAGGATAGTTGTAACCTCAACATTTGGAAAAAATACCTCTATATGTTATACTTTGATGGATGTCCATACCTCAATCAAAGCTTCCATATTGAAAGAAACAACAAGGATATTAATGAAGGCTATGAAATTTAGCTTTGTAATTTCCAAATGCATTTTCTTAGAGGAAATCTTGCATTTTATTAGATGTTAGATCAAACTCTTTAATCAAAATCCAACTAAAATGGACAAATAATATTACAACACATTAATTTAGTGAAATGTGCATATTATTCTAGAATGCCAAATCAATTTCTAATGTAGCATTATTATTAGATTATTATTTTTAGGCCCTTGATATCTTCTAGGAGGTGTTCAAATAAAGCTTTTTGTAGACATTTTGTGCTTCAAGTTTACATAATAATTAAAATGAAGGAAAATAACTGGACCCAAATTGTATTTTAAATTTGAAATATAAAATTCTCTTTTGAAAGTATAAAAATGAACTAGTCTATTTGGCTCCTATGAATCCCCCACGCGTAGGAGCAGAGAGTTGGGGCTACGATCCGGAAGGCATAATGACTGCAAGGATAAATTGAAATACCAAGCTGCCTACAAAGCATCCAGCCAGCTGAAAATTTAAAAAAAAAATGAATAGACACAATCATGCTCTATTGCAGTACCGTGTTTTGTTCCAATGGTGCAAGAAAAGAAAGTTGATCGAAGGTCAAACATGCCCCTCCTGCCTTAAAAATTCTAGCCCTCGCTATTTCTGTGAATCGAAGAGCTACAACCTACAATGCTAGTAGCTCATAAAGTCTTTTATCATCCGTTACAGTACCAACTAACACAACAATACTACCTTCCTGAAAAACAAAAAAAATGAGGTTATTCAACTATACTCAACATGTTTCCAATCCACTTCACCTATAAAGAGCTACAAAAAAATCAAAAAGCATTCCATCAATGGTCACTTGAAGTTCCAATTGTACCCCAATAGTACATCTAAACTAAAATCATATTTCTAATCTAGAGAAATGAATAAAATCCTTTTACAATTTTCCCTAGCATGAAAGAAATGTGTAGGATATTCTTTTATTATTTTCCTAACTAGGTATTCTAGATGCATTGCATTGAAGAGAGATTATAATTTTTTTCCATGAAATGTTCTTGACCCTGGCAAGACACAAATGAGGTTTCAAACAACCAAGGGCATAAATTGGAATGGATTGTGCTAGGCATCAAATCATAAAATCTATCTTGGTCAATTTACAAGGATTTTGGAGATTTAAATGTAAAAAATATTTCTTTATTGCATCCTTTATATTTGTGAGCATGCAAGTTCACAACTTCTGATAGATGTGTAGCTTCATTATATAGAACATGATCTTTTCACTCACCTAATTGACCTTGTAGGCACAATGTCTCATTTGGAAATTAAAGGATTAACACACATCAAGGACCAATTTGTGTTACATCCATGGATACAAGGCTTTAGCAAAGGAACAACATATTCAAAGGTTAAGGTTGGACCTATTAGTGTTTCCATCTGATTCCTTAATATCCTCTAAATATTAGCAATGCCTTATGCTCAAGGACATCAAGAGATTGGCCAATGAACATGAAAATCACTTTTAAGATCAATTTCCTCTACACTTTAGGCTCTAAAAAACCTAGGCGGGTTCCCCTTATGGTATCTCTAAAATATATACATTATGATAGAAAAATGATTCCTAGAAAATAATTTCAAGGGTTTACAAAATATAACATGAAAATATCCAATGTTGTAAAATTTCAAATTCTTGTATGAGAAGTGAAAATAATTAAAATAATTTATGATTGGATTATGATTTATCATTTTGAATTTGTATTGGGGTTTGAGAAGGATTACTTTTGGTTCCTATTCAGGGCTACATAGTACAATTGAATCATATAAACTTCTCCTTACAACTTAACACATTTTGATAGTCAATTGAATGTTATTACCTTCCAATAAGATGACCTACTAAGGAATTACAATTTAATCTTACTTAACAATCCATTTATAATGACACTATCCTCTACATTTTCATGAAATAAATTACTCCATTCATTAAATAGAAGCTATCAATGAAAACACAGAATGCAAGTGATTTGCAATAAAGAACTCAATAATATTTGATAATTTTATTCATGGAGGAAAATGTATTACAAATTTGGAGATGATGACACATTTAAGCATTCTTTTATATATGCCTCAATAAAGGTATACATTGATGTTACACAATATTCTTTATAAACCTTGATAATATGCCTTAAGACATAATTTACAAACTAAAATACCCACCAAAAATTACAATTCCTCAAATTCCCTTTTTTTAGAAAACTAGCTCCTTTTTATAAAGAAAGAATAAGCATGTAGGCTCAAGGAGAAAATTGACACTTGTCATATTTTATGTGTGACAACCCAAAAATCCATTGAAACTTAATGGTTTAACAACCTACTAACAAAAAATATTCCCCTTTTGTAGTAGAAGCCAAAATAATGTTACTGAAGCAGTTGAAAAGCAAGTGACCTTAACTATTGACGAGGAAAAAAAATATGACCATGCTAGGACTAGGTAGATGACTTACCCATTATAATTTTTCAGCCATGAAGCATATATCTCTTTTATAGGCCATTGGAACTCAAGAAATGTTTCCACCTTATTTACATGAGCATTATACCTTGAATCCAAAATTATTTTAGTTTCATTGATGAAACTATCAAGGATTGAGACTTTCTCTAATTTAACCAATTTATCTAGGCGTTCAAAAAAATTGAGTTAGGTTCAACATTTTCCAAAATTGAAGCACCCAAAGATGGTAAAATATTATCAAAATCTACTTCCATTGACCAAATTATTTGATATTTCCATCATCATCCAATCTCTTGGGCATCCAAGCCTCCTACATTTCTTCAAATGAATTCAACTTACTCTTGATTTTAATCTCCAATTTTGTTTGGTAATTTGTGATATCACCTAATAGCCCCATCATCTCATAAGTGATTTCCAATTATGTAGGCGCATTAGGGTAAAATTTAGCCTACACATGCCTTTCTCCCATTTTTGAAACTTTAGATATCTATGTTCCTAATATTTCATTCATATAATACTCATTATGGAAGTAATTGGTGTATGCATTTCTTAAATTGTTGTAACTTGCCTATGTATCATCCAATTTTTTTAAGATGCTTGTCAATCTATGACCCAACAAGCCATGAACAAGGTTGAACACCTTTTACTTGCCTTCTGGTGGAACCCTCATACAAAATTTCATGTTCCATTGATATGAGAGAAAACATTTTCCTCGGTGTCAGTTTGGTCGACTGAGACTAGGGTTTACGGTTTTATATAAGGAGTTTTTTACATTAAAAGATTTTGGCCTTTGTCTTAAACCCTTGTTCTTTGGTCTATTTTTTTGTTGACCCACTATCACCTGTCTCCCAGTCACTTAAAAACAACCTGATTCATTTAAATCCATCTTATAACCAGCCCCATATGGTTAGGATCTCCTGCACCCGTCATTGATTCTTTTCATGCACCTAGGTCCTTGAAATTTATTTATTTTATAAGGTTATTTTATTGGCCTTGTTTGGCCTTTGCATCCTTTGCTAAAAAATTTATCGAGTCTTTTGAGACCTTATCATGCATTTTCCTAGGATATTCCTTCTTCTAATACATCCTATTTGCACGTGCAAATTTTCAATCACTTAAGTGATCGCCCATCGCTGAAGATACTTTCTCTGTCAAGCTCTTTACCGCGTGATGAGCGCCTGAAAGTGTTGTTTTAATTAAAAAAATTATGAGCTCAAAGACTTAATTATATTATTAATTAACTAATATGGCAGTAGATTACATGTTTTAATATTTTCTTGTTTCATATTATACTTGACTAATTAGAAGATATATTGATGTGGTATTTTGCATTAAATCTGTTTCTTTTAGTGATGTTAATAATGAAATGATTGTGCAAATCAAAATATTTGTTGTCATGTGTGCAATCTATTCTTGAGGATTTCATGTAGGTACATAAAAGCTTACTATTGAGCTGGATCTGTTAAATTTTTTGTTTAATATGGTGTGAATTACGCCCCTAAAAGCTCCAGATGGATTACTGCTTTGCTATGATTTCGGATTGGCTCCCTTTGCCGATTTGGAAACTACTGCTCTAGTTGTGATAAAGCGAGATTCTCTTGGATATTTTTAGTTAGACTTTCATTTAGTTTTGCACTCTGGAATTTGGCGGCTAGCGCCAGGAATTTGAATTAAAAAATAAGGGATATTCTTATAAATATCTATCCTTAGGTTTAATTTAATTTAATCGATCTTTTGTTGAATATTGTAATTTTTGGTACTCTGTATTTTGTTTTACTCGCCTATTTTGGCCAATTGGAATGCAAGTAAGAAGTTGATTTGAATCTTTGTGTTAAAGGTCCCACCAGAGGAAGAATAGGGCCCGCTCAACTGAAGGAGGTGACCATGTTTCATGTTCTTTGATTCAATTAAATCCTATTTTGCTACGATTGGTTTGAAGTTAGCACTTTAATTCTTGTTGATCGATGTTCAATAATTGTATTTACTTAGGTTAAATTACTGTGATTTGGATTAATTAAAGAAGTTTTACTATAGATCGGATTTTCATCACTTACTGTAGAATTCATTACTGTTAGTAGAAATTAGATTAAATACTTATTTTCAGATGTATGTAGTTGTAATTAAATTGATAATGATGACTATTGTAAAGGTTGAACCGAAGCTCAATTGCAATATGTTCATGGGAATTAGTATTCCTTCTTTTTTAGATTTAAAGTTTAATTTCCTGCAATGTAAATAGATTCACTATTTTCTAGATTAAAGTTCATTATCTGCAAGCGTAAATAGATTTCTTCTTCAAGTAATTTTAATGCTACATTTTAGACTTAGAGTTAATTTGAGTTATTTCATAGATATTCCCATGAACCAGTTACAGTTAAGTGAGGCTAAGTCTGAGCTAACTCATTAGGATCAATATAGGCCTAGATAAGCATTAGTTAGTTGATAAGATAGAATTAGCCTTTAGAAATTAGTTGTTTTGTTCTACTCCTAAGAGCTCCTCAAGGAGATTGACCAAAATCAAAGTCACTGTTTACATTGCAAAACCCCCCAATTTTTTGGAGTCCTTATCATATATTTCTCTGAGACACACCTGATTCGATAAATAAGAAATTAAATGATGCAATTTGTTACATCAACGACCTTTCCCATATTTTTGGTGCCATTACTGGGGAACATTAAAGATCTGGATTTCAAGTTTGAAGCCTTAATGTTGATAAGGAAGACATTTTAGTTTGTGGATGAGACGAGCTAAAGACCATATAGGAAGGTTTCTTCCCCGAAATATTGATTTTGATGAGTAACAACAAATTTTACAACATTAGATTGAAAACCAATTAAATAAATAGGAGAATTTTCAAGAAGAAGAAATGGTTGACCAAGCAGGAAATGATCCCCCACCAAATAGGATATTTCCTTATCCTATTAATCTAAACAAAGAATTAGATGAGCCTCCTATGAATAATATTTCACCTTCAATTTTACCTACTTTTAGGAGAAAGACTTCTAAGGATCCTGACCAATTTCTCTTCGAGTTTAAAGTTTTTTGTGAAACCTACGATTATACAACCGATAACCAATAGCTAAAACTATTTCCTTCTACCTTAAAGGAGTCAGATTTATAGTGGTTCATGGATTTAGGTGCAGGTTCAATATCAACTTGGCATGAGATGGAAACTGAGTTCTTGGATAAATACCAAGATTACTACCGAGTGAGGGATAGAAAAGAGGAATTGTTTTGAATAAGACAAATGGAAGATGAAAGTCTGGAGGATTATGCTGACATATTTTAGTTTGTGCAGAAGAGATGTGGTAATGGGTTGGACAATGAAATTAGTAAGACAATTTTCTTGAAGGGAATTGATGATGAGTCTACAAAATCCTTAAATCTTATGGGAAAAGGAGATATTAATAAGTTATCTCTGGAATCTATTGTTGAAATATGCAGAAACTACTCTAGGACTAGAGTAGGGTCTAGAGGCTCCCAAAGAAACAAAGCTCTCAACACTGATGTATCTCAAGTGATGGAAGAAATTACTAATTTGAAGACCGATTAGCTTCTTCATCTTAATATGCAAGTAGATAAAAAAGACCACTGAACCTTTATCCATTTATTGTTCCAAGTGTAGAGGGAAGCATCTTTTGAGAGAGTGACCATTGAATCAAGTTGATATTTGTGAGATCTATGAGAAACGTCATCTGACAAGTTCTTGCAGCCTTTTATCTGAGATTAAGAATCATTTGAAGAAACCACTTGTTGTGGAGGAAGAACTTGACTATGTTGGACATAGATCTCAAAATAATGATATAATCCTAATTAGGGGTAGTATGGTCCTAGACCTAATTAGAATCAAAACCCTTGGCTGAATGAAAATCAATGGAATCATCCCTTTCAACCACAACCTCCACCTACATTCTGGGGTCAACCTGAATGGATGAATCCCTAGTGGAGCCAACCTCAATGGCAAGAAAATCAGCCACAATGGAAGTAGAATCAACCACAATGGCAACAAAACCTAACGTAATTTCAGCCATGGAAAAATCAAGGACCGAGATGTCCTTGGGGACAATCACTACAATTAACATAGGGTTCTA
>CM021106.1:507812606-507854296 GCA_007115665.2 Sequoiadendron giganteum | reverse complement strand
CTCTCCCTCTCACCCTCCTCAAACTCTCAATTCTCTCCCTTTGGAACCCTACCTACATAACTCTCTCTTTCTCTATGTCTCTCTCTCCCCCCTCTTTCTCTCCCTCTCTCTCTCCCTCCCTCTATCCCTCCCACCCTACCTAGCTAATTACCTCTCACTCCAACCCCTTCTCTCCCACTCCCTCTCTCTTAAAATCTCACTTCCACCCTCTCTCCCCCTCTCTAGACTCTCTCTCTCTCTAAATTCTCCCTCCCTCTAAAGACATACATAAATACATACATACAAGCACACTACATATGTACATACAATCGTACATCCATACAAGCATACATACATACATGTGTAGATACAATCTTACATACATATATAGGCATACATACAATATACATGCATTGATACATGCAAGCATACGTACATACATACAAGCATGCATACATGCATACATACATGACATACAAACATACAAAAATATCAACATACATTCAATAGACTGGCATTTAATATAAAGGAGGACATAACGCGAGCGCATTATAACGCGCTTGCGTTATGTCTTAGTTGACATGTTTCCTATAGAAGCAAAAAAACCATGTCAAAACTGAGATATAACGCGAGTGTGTTATAACGCTCTCGCATTATATCTTGATTTGGGAAACCCAAAGCCTTCAGATTGGTATTTTCCTTGGAATACCAACCCAAAGGCTTGGAGGGCATTCCTAATGACCAAAGATGTGTTTTTACAAAATCTACCATATTTCACATAATCGAGTTCGTGCTCACCATCAGGATTGAATGTGGTTCAATAACAAAAAAATCAAACACATGGGTAATGTTGGGTTCTCTCTAAGCTATCCAATGATGTAATTTTTTTCACTTTCTGACAATGTTAAGTCTTTCATCCATAATTTATTTTGTTTGTATGTCTCTTTTTTTCCAAAAAGAAGTGTTTGGTTTTTTTTCATTATAAATTAACCATTCATCGAATTTTCAAATAAATTACATTTTTAGAAACTAGACTCCATTCTACAAATTTTTAAAAATAAAATAAAAATTCAATTAGTTTCCAAAATTTGTAGGGGTAGCACGGCCAAAATTTTATTTTTCAAGAAGTGTCCACTTCGAAAATTAGTCAAAAGATCAAATAGTCATTAAAAAATTATCAGAAAAATCATGCATCAACTACATACTGTTAGCTAACTTCTGATTCTTGCGATTTTAAAAATACAAAAAAAAAAAAACACCGTGCGAGGGTCGTACAAGAGTTGCTATGTTATGTTTTTATGACAAAAACATCACCAATTTGTGTACATCCCTCTTTTGAACCCCTTAATCTCAACCATTTTAAAAATAAATTAGTAGTTTAGAAAGTAGACTCGAAGCACTTCGATCCTTGTTTTTGTTCCATCTCAAAATTTTGAGTGTAACTACCCTCAATTTCACGTCCAAGGTCAGTATTTCCTGATTTCAAAAAAAAGTTGTCCACTAAAGTCCCCTTTTTGAGAACCATCTTGGTGCACTTATCCTTTCCTACATCCTCTCTTCTGATTTGGATTGCTTTAGCATCCTAGGATTATCTTGTATTGCATGTTGCATTAGTGAAGTTGCATCCTAGGGTTTCAAAATTTTGCATTAGTGAAAGTGCATATAGGTTGCATTTTTGCATCTTAGAACATTAATCATCTTTGAAATTTTGAATTTTCATGTTAGGTCTGCATCACCTAATACAAAAACCATCTGAATCCATTATAATATTCTGTAAAATCTCAAAAAAATCACCAGGAGGACTAAGTCGCCACTTTGGGTGACCTAGTCCCTTTAGGCCTCTGAAACTACCCTTTTCAGAGCCGAAAACCCAGTTTTTAAGCTTCTATTTTCTACCATTACCTACCTGTATCAACTGCTTGTGTTTTTGTTACATTTATTTTATTAAAGTTAGCTTACATTAGCTCATTTCATGCATTACTTAGTTTCAATTTTTCATATACTACATTTCTTTTTCAAATTGTTACATAGTGTAATCAGAAAATTACCTTGTTCTACATCTAAAAATTGCATTTCAACCCTTCTCTTCATACCATGTTTTCTTTTAAAAGATGTGGATTTGATTTGGATTCAAATGGATTGCATAAATACAACATTCCTTTGTATGAGTTCAATTTAGATTATAATAATGAATTCATTAAAGAACATGTTAATAACCAAACCATTGACACAATTCTTCACATTGGATTACCCTTAATGAGGATATTTATGTTGAAAATCATAAAAATCATACTTGTGCTTCTCCCTATACCTCTCCTATTAGCGATGAAGGTATTTTGGTGCAAGAAGATACAAGCATTGAGGGTCTTGATTGTCCCTCTCCTCATCCCCCTTTGTCAACCATTAAACAACAAACATTTCTTGACATCACCTTACCTAGTCTCCTTAACCATAACCATCAAACTTGTCCTTCTTCTAATGTCCCTCCTCAATGCAAAGAGGGTCGGTTGATGTTAGAAGATACCTTTCCCAAGGGTCATGAGTCTATTGACCCTCCCTTCCCTAATGATCCTAGCCTTTTGGATAATCTATTTGACAATCATAGTGGTCCTTCTCTTGATGCCTCTCCCTCTTGTGATGAAGCATGTGATGAACCTCTTCCAAGCTCTCATACTCAGGTAGATAGTATAGAACAAGAGAATGAAACTTTAGAACAAAAAGAGCATCAAATAGAACCCTCTCCTATTCATCCCATCATTAATCATTCTCGTGATAATATTATAACCTTACAAGTGGATGTAGAACCCATGTTGTATTCTCCTTCCTTAAGGGATGTTAATAGTATTCAACCTCAACTCATCCTTTACCCACCTTCACATAAATCTAAACCTAAATTTACCCTCTACCTACCTAAGCATACTATGTTTCAGCAACCGAGTCATCAAACCATTGCTCATACACATTACACAAGAAGCAATCCGCGACAACAACAATCACCCTCCACATCCTTACCTTTACCTAATCCCATCTTACCTGCTGCCCCTCACTTAAATTCCATCCTTAGGGAGTATGACCTTGTTCATCAACTAAGGAATACTCCCGCTAAGATCTCCTTATGGGATCTCATTCAAACCTCCCCTCATTATCACAACATGATGCAAAATACCATACAACAAGTTCCTATCCCTTGTAATGAGCCATCAAATGACATAGAAGCTATTATTCATGGAATTAATATTGATATTTTTTTCACCAAAGTGAGCTTCCTCCTTTGGATGTGCAAAAACAAAATGAAGCTTTCATAATAATATCTTAAAATAAAACAAAATGGATCAAGCAAACTCTTGTAAATACACATTGATCGTAGTAGTGAAATAATTGCAAAGTTGTTTAGATTTTTTAGACCAATCACCCTTCGGAATGTCATTTTTAGGATCATCTCCAATTTGATTACTAGGACACATAAGGTAGGATTTTATTGGCTTATCTTGGAGTAACATTGTGGCTTTGTGTAATGTGAGAAAATTTTGGATGAGGTAGTTGCTATTGCTAAGGTGGATCACTCCTTTCTGCGAAGGCCATACACTTATGATTGTGTCAAGTGTTCTTTTTTTTAGAAAATTCCTATTGCCTTTTTGATAGGTTATGATTTGATTAGATGGGTTATGAAGCACTTAATTCAAGTAATTTATGTCTATTTTAATTTTTAATTTATTAAATTCAAACACATCCAAAATTATGTCCCTTGCTTTAATTGATTATTACGTTATTTAATTATTAACTCAAATGACACCTCCAATTTAACTATATCTAATTGAATTTATCTAAAGTGTTGAAATTTTTTAGATCAAATTTAGTAATTAAATCAAACAAATTTTCCAATTTAACTATATGTATATATAACTTAATTTCCCCTTAGGTGGAACAACAACATACACATGTCCTGCAAACAAAAAATCATTTAATAACTTGTGTATATCAATATAAGAAAATTAGTATTACAAAATAACTGAATAAAGTGAAATAAATTGAATTAAATTACCTTCTTGTACAAGGTCTGAAACACGGTCATATTCTTTAGATGCAAACACTTGATCATTTTCTTCAATAGTTCTTTCATATTGATCATGTGCTTGTGCAGGTGTCAACGATCTTTGCTCCCACTATTCAACCCATTATGTATTTTCATATGCTTCCCAATCTCCTGAGATACAAAACTTGAAAAAACATGCAAACTCCCTTATCTAGATAGTCCATGTATTATTTTTAGGCCCTTGATATCTTCTAGGAGGTGTTCAAATAAAGTTTTTTGTAGACATTTTGTGCTTCAAGTTTACATAATAATTAAAATGAAGGAAAATAACTGGACCCAAATTGTATTTTAAATTTGAAATATGTGAGAATACATAATGGGGTAATAAACAATGCGGAATACCTTCCCTTAACACTAATACAACAAAGGAGAAGAGCGAAATTGAGTTCTAAAGCTTTCTTAGAAACTTCTGAGATGAATACATAAAGCATAAAAGAGATAACAAAAATAAGAATTCACCGAATTGACACAAGTATTTACATGGGAAAACCTTTTCAGGTAAAAAACCCACCACACCAAGAAAAGACAATTTGTATTACAATAATAAAAAGATTACATACAAAGTCTTCAGTCTTTACTCTCTGATCAGCTCACAACAACCCTCAAGTTCTACACTCACTGTTACAATATTTGTTTCAAGTATACAATGATCTACAACTTTCTCTGTTCGAATTGTCTTACAACTCCTCTTGACTTGCTACAAGCAACCACTTCCTTCACCGTCAACCTATGATTTACATATATAATAATGTATTCAACTACACAAGTCATACATTTCATTAAACATTCCAACCAATCACCTAACAGATTGATGCACCGATCGCCCAATCAAGAAATCAATCTTCACTAACAGATCTTCTTGCATTGAGCCGCCCAGGAATTTATTTCATTGCCTAAATTGGGTTCCTGTCATCAGTCGAACAAGCCTTGTAATAGCTACCTTTTACTATTTTGGCCTTTAGCCAATCAGATCGCTGACACTGATCCACATGTCCACTTTCTATTTGCCTATCGCTCTGACTTTTTGGTCGAACTTGGTCAAGCTCCGAGCTCATTCTTACTTCCACTGCGTCACCTCTGAGCTTATTCCACCCTGTCACAGTATTGCAGTGAGCTCTCCCTAGCTTTACCCATGCTACCACCGAGCTCTCCAAGCCACCCTGCAGTGTGGCGGTAACCATCGGGTAGGATGCCAGTGGTCATACCGTGCTACTACAGAGGCCGCCAAGCCACCCCACAGTAGGGCGATGACCGCTAGCAGTCTCACCACAGCCACTACGTGGGGCGGTAACTTCTAGGTAGGGCACCAATACTCTCACCGCGGCCACCACGGTGAGCATTCTCACAGCCTATAGTGGGGCGATAACCGCTAGACTCCATCGTTGGCGGCTTACTAAGGCCACCACGGTGAGCAATCTCACTGCCCGCGGTAAGGTGGTAAGTGGTAACTATAGATCACTAGCCACCTACCGCAACCACTGTGGTGAGGTAGAGCATCGCCAGCGGTAACCGCCATCCCTTCACCGCGGTATCGCCAAGGCACAAAATGACCGCCATGGTAAAGGGGTTTAAGGCAGAAATAATGAATTTTTCACCAAGTCTTTTTAGACAAAGGTACAAGACTGGAAGTTGAGACATGATTTCCCAACAAGCTCCCACTTGGCGAAGACTTAGCTTCCTCTAGACTTTGAAAAATTACTAATGGTCATAGGCCCCAAGGCCCATCGATCCTGTGCACCATTTGAACTTTTTTGTGCTCACTGGCTTCGTCAATGCATCTACAACATTCTTCAAAGTGTCAACCTTTTCAAGATAGACCTTTCCATCTTCCACCATGTCCCTCACAAAGTGATTCTATACATCAATGTGCTTCGTTATGGCATGGAAAGTCGGGTTCTTTGCCAAAAAAATGGCACTCTGACTATCACAGCAGATTGTAATTTTCCCTGCATTAAAACCAATATCTAAACACAATCTACGCAACCAAACTACTTCCTTGTAGGCATGAGTTGTGGCCATGTACTCTGCCTCTGTAGTGGATAAAGCAACTACATCTTGTTGCTTTCTCATCCAACTGACTGCTCCACCATTTAACATGAATGTGTATCACTGGTGGATCTCCTATTGTCAATGTCCCCTACCCAATCAGAATCAACATATCCATGAATGTTGAGTGTTCTCTATGATGCAACCAAACTGCCATGGTAACACAAAGCATAGTCTGAAGTACCCTTCAAATATCTAAACACTCTCTTCACAGCATCCCAATGTGATCTTCCCAGATTTTCCATAAACCAACTGAGAACTCTCACTGCTTGGGCAATGTCTAGCCTTGTACAAACCATAGCATACATTAAACTACCAACAACACTTGCATACGACACTTTGGTCATGTCCTCCATCTTAGTAGCAGACTTTGGATACTCTTCAATAGATAGTTTTGTTCCCTGCATAACTAGAACAACTAGCTGCTTGCAGTCATCCATACCAAATCTCTCCAGAACTGTATTGACATACTTACTCTGACTTACCCAAATTTTTCTGCTCGTTTTGTCCCTTGTTATCTCCATTCCTAGAATATACCTTGTTGCACCAAGATCTTTAATTTCAAACTTTGCAGACATATGAGATTTAAGATCAAAAATCATAGAATTTTTGTTTCCAATGAACAACATATCATCCATGTACAGGGTAATAACAAGCACACGATCATTTTCAGATTTATAATAAACACAATGATCAGATTTTGATGTCACAAATCCCATAGACAACACAAACGTGCCAAATTTCTTGTACCACATTCTAGGAGATTGCTTCAAACCATATAGAGATTTCTTTAACTTACAGACTAGATTTTGTTTACCTTTTTCAACGAAATGCTCAGGTTGGGACATATAGATTTCTTCCTCTAGCTCACCATGGAGAAATGTTGTCTTCACATCCATCTGTTCAATTTATAAATCATACGCTAATGCTAATGACAACAAAAATTTGATAGATGTCAGCTTTTCTATAGGGGAAAAATTCTCTCCATAATGAATTCCCTCAATCTAGGAAAATCCCTTTGCAACTAATCTTGCCTTATACTTTTCAACACTGCCATCTAGACCAGTCTTCTTTTTGAATACCCACTTACAGCCAACAAGCTTTCGCCCTTTAGGCAAAGGTACCAAATCCCATGTTTCATTCTTCTTCAATGAATCCATTTCTTCATTCATGGCCTCAAGGTGAGAATTCAAATCAGACATGTTGATTGCTTCTTGTATAGTCCTTGGCTCATCAGTGCTAGTAATTAAGGCATAGGCATAGTTCGAATCTAACATTGAGAAACCATACCTTTCAGGTTGTCATTTTTCTCGTGTAGACCTTCTTACTGGCTGAGGTTGTGGTTCTTCATCTTCAGAGCTCTTAGAGTTGCTTCAACTCTCCTCAGTCTCAGGTACACCATGCAGTTCTTTCTTTTCTGGAGTTTGAGGAATCTCGACTACATCCTTCTTCTTTTCTTTCTGATCTGTCTCGAGTTGTTGATCACTTACTGAAGGTTTTAGCTAATGAAATATCATGCTTATGTTGTACAAAACCTTCTCGGTAACAGGGTTCCAAAGCTTGTATCCTTTCATACCAACACCATAACCGATGAGAATACATTTAACAGCCTTGTTATCTAGCTTTGATCTTTCTCATTTGGCACATATGCATATGCCTCACAGCCAAAGACACGAACATGTCTCAGAGAGGGCTTCTTACTAGACCATGCTTCCAAAGGTGTCTTATCAACAAGAGCAGAGCAAGGAGAATGATTTACCAGATAACATGTTGTAGCCACAGCCTCAGCCCAGAACCTCTCCTCCAGACCAACACCGCTCAGCATACTCCTTGCCTTTTCCATTAGCGTCTTGTTCAACCTTTCAGCAACTCCATTCTGTTGTGGAGTATAAGGCATTTTTTTATGCCTTTTAATTCCATGATTTGTGCAATACCTTTCGAAATTTGCAAAATAAAACTTGTAGACACCGAAAATTGGTCTAGGTCTGCGAGTACACATTCGACATATCTTTCTATAGTCCGTGGTCTTGATTAAATAATGTTTATTATTTAATTAACCTTTCTAACACATATTTCCTCTATTAATTAAATACTCCTTTTTAATTAATTCATTATTAACCTTTATTCAACTAATTAAATAAATCATATTTATTTAATTATGTTGCGAACAAATTAATTCTTCCCCCTTTATCTATCAATTAAATAATTTATTATTTAATTACCCTTTATCATACTTTTCTAACTATAATTAAATATCTTTATTTAATTATTCATTTAACCCCCTTTATCTATAATTAAATATTTATTATTTAATTATTTATATTATCCTTTTCAAACAGTCAAATTAAATAAATTACTTTATTTATTTAATCAAAGTCTTTTATTTTTGAATGTTGAATTAAATTAACATTTAATTCATATTTAATTATTTATGTCACATTATTCTATCATTCAGTTATCTAAGTCATTCACTCACCTTCTGACTCAAGATCTATTTTTAGTTCTCCAGTTATCTTCGAATTCAACACTTGTTTATCTCTGTGAGAAGACTCTCCATCACAACTAGTCAATTAACTAGTTCTAACTCCTGTTTGCATTCGAATGCATTAGTCTTCGAATTCTAACTTTGTCTTTTGCATACAAATTTTGTTTCTTCTATTTTTGGAGATTAAGATCCTGAACTCGTATTCTAACTCATGTTCTAACTTAGTCTCTATCTTCAATCTTTCCTGAACTAGTTTTCTAGCTCACGTTCTATCTGAGACAAAACTCACATCGCATGGCATTCATCAATCTCGTCTGTCGATCTCTCTTTCAATCTGAGCCGATTGTTCGAAAACCCAAAATCTATAAAATGGCTTGTCATTATCATTATTCCTCCTCCTGACATCATACACTTTTGAGAAGAGACTTATCTTTGATATTTTGCTTAGACACTCAACGAAGTTATACTTGCATTCAAACATAGAAATCTGAGGGCAAGAATACTGAAAAGGCAAAATGGAGAAGAACAATCAAGATAATTCGAAGGGGTGAACGCATATTCGGTGAGAGCTTTCCATTAATTTGTTTAGTTTGTTTAGTTTATTTCCTCGTTCTTTGTTGTTTGATTTTAGATTATTATTTAGATTAGGATTAACTTTGTTTTTCTAGTTGCAGATTATCCATCTCATCACATTTGAAGATACATCTTTTTAATCTAATGTTACATTTGGTGAACCCGACGTGAACACGCTTCAAAATTTGCACATCTTTTTGTCTTTCCATTTTATTTTATTTTGTTCTTTTTTGAAGGTTTTTCGTATGGCGCATTGCATCTATTCAGGGAAACAACGCATCTGTATCCATGAGCCACATCTGTTAAAAATAGAGACGCATTTGTCATCCCAAATCGCATCCGCGAAGTCACGAACCGCATCTTCCTGTCAACAAAATTCGTGAACCACATCTGCCTGTCAACATTGAACTGCATCTGTGGCTCCAAAAGCCGCATCTGCCTGGTAATCTTTTTCTGGTTTTTGGTCATTTCCGTACATCCATATTTTTGTTTTCTCTTTTTAGGTTGTTTTGATTTTCGCTAATGTTTGTTTCAGTTGTGTTAAGGTGGAATAACGTAGTGTTTTCAGGATGAAGCATAGAAGACATTTAAAAACCAAAGATAATATTTTTTGCAGGACGATAGTCAAAGACAAGAACAATGAACTACTGATAAATTTGCATGCAGGACCTAATGCCTTTGTGTTTATTTATTTATTTAAGCAAGATTGTGTTTGGTAGATAGATAATCGTCGTGTGGGTTAAAAAGAATTTTCTGATTGATAGATAGACAATTGTCATTTGGATTAAAAGGAACCACTATCTTCTTTGTCTGGTGCATTGCACGTATTTGTCACCTTACGATTCAGTATATCGAAGTATCCTCTCCCCTTGCGTAGTCATGTGATCCTGGTTGTAAGATAAACAGTTACTGACTCTAGAACTTGGGCCTGTCTTGGTGGGAAAAAGTACTCACCCCAAGATGACTCAAACTGGTAACACGCTAAAGCTAAGCGACTTCCACCCAATAGATAAAAACGGATTTCTAGGGAAAGCCCAAAAATCATGCTCACTATTCCAATGAGATGGATAGAAATGGACTCTCGCCAATGTTGGATAGTGCCCCATGAATGGAATTCCCTTATTAAACACCTTGTTGTAGAGTTACCAAAATCCTATCTACTTGTTGGCGCAGCAGGGTCGGCCCTATGAAGCCGTCTTACATTCTTATAGTTTATGTGTGGAAATGAAATGTATGCCATGGGAGTTTCGTGGGTACAGTAGCTTGGCTGCCCCATATAAGTGATTGTCATGGAGGGGAGCCAGTGGGGTCAAGCTGCTAATCATTCACCATAAATATGTGTAGCTGGAGAAATCCAAGTAAGAACTCAACAAGTCTTGTCAAAAAAGCCTAGGTTGTAAATGTTTTTCAAGTCTTAACAGTCCTTTCATCACAAAAACTGAAAATACATTGATTAATGTGTTTTTTTTCTACTATATTCGTCAAAAACTTGATCAAACAAACAAAGTCAGTCAACGACTTTCGGGAAAATTTCAACTGTCAGAAAATTGAGTCGCATTCACCAGTTTAATTGTCACATCTGTCTTAGCGAGTCACATCTGTTAGGGGAAAAACTACATGTGTCTATCAAAACATTCATCATTCATAGTCTAGATTTTGAGTCGCATGTGTGCATACAAACTGCATCTATCATTTTTTGAGCCGCAAGTGTTTGTCAGAAAATTTAGGTTTACAGAGTCCAAAATTAGAACCGCATGTGTATCAGTAAATCGCATTTGTCATAGGAAAAAATGCAATTGTTAGAAACACCGCAATGCACTGTCAAAAACCACATCTGTCAACATTTGAACCACAACTATTAGGTGAACTGTATTTTCCTGTCAACAGAAAACATCAAAAATCGTGAGCTAAGTCCGAAACATCATTGTCACTATTTGCTTGAGGTTCTTAAGATCAACCTTGGATTAGATACTGGTAAATTTTGCTCAAAAAAACCATGCATCATTAGGTGTCATATACGTCTTAGTCACAGTAAACTTCTTAGTCATAGTCATCCTAAGTTGCATGCATATAGATACTTCCTAGGAAATTGCATATCCCGAAATAGTTAACTTTCCTCATCATTGGAAACATTTATGTTTCGGTTTGTCACAATCATTGAACCTAGTCACTTTAGTCCCATCTAGTGGATTTTTTAGCTTAATATTTTAGTTTGGAAAATTCACCTTGTCAACTGTCCTTGTCATAGAATCAGGTTCCTTGGTCAAAAACAAATCATTGCATGCATTTATCCCATAGGTGGTAGGTTATACCTGTCTTAGACTCATTTGTCGTCATAGTCTACTCAAAATTTTGCATATTGTTCGTCCTATCATACGTCATCTTAGTATACGTCTTTTTAGAAACCATTTTAGCTACGTCATTTATTGTCAAAAAAAAAAAAATCCAAAAACATAGACATAGGTCATATCAATTTTTAGACATAGTCTGTATTACCCCCTTTTGAGCAACTTTTTCATGGTCGAAACAAGGTCTAAAAAGAAACACAAAGCAATGAAAGACCCCAATTAATTCATCAATCCATTCAGAAATCAACTGTCAGGAAGTAAACGACCACACAAACCTTTGCTTGAAAAACATGTCACTCGAGACACACATGGGAAAATTTACATAGAAGACATAGACCCAGTAGTACAAGATCCTGAATTTACATCCTTTATGGATGAATTTTTGGCAAATGATCCCCAATGATATCTAGCTAAGTTGCTAGCAGAAGGTGCCAAACTACCCATAGGATTTGATATTCGTACTTTGCAAACACAGTCTACTCAACCAACGCAAACTGCGATGTCAACTGTCTCTATTCCCCAAATTACCGCAGCAATACCAACTGGCATACCAACTCAAAAATTGTCAATTGTAAACACAACCCCTTTCAACATAACACAAGGTTTACAATTTACTACGGGGGAAACTTCGTCCAACCCCTTTGGCACGAACACGACAGGTAAGAGATCCAAAGTTGGTGGAAATATACCTATACCAAATCAGACAATTCAGATAGGAAGCATTCATATACCAACTCAAACTATTTAGAAAGGGAATATCCCTATACCAAACCAAAACATCCTAACAGGGTATATTCCCTCGCCAAATCACAACCCATCACAGAACATGGCATATCAAAACACCTACATTGATCCAAACAATGCAAACACCATGTCCTTGACACAAGTCGATGTCCTTCAAAACCAAATGCAAACTCTTCAACAACAAATGGACAACATGTCTATGTCAAGTAAACGAACTATCTCAGTGCAAGACCTATGTCCATGTCCATTTGACAAAGCACTTTATATGACACCTTTCCCCCATGGATACATTATACCGATTTTGCCTAAGTATAATGGGAGAAAGAATCCTTTGGAACACATTAGAGAATTCTCAACAGCATGCATGGACATATTGTATGACCCCACATACTTGATGAGACTATTTCCACGAACCCTTGTCGGGATAAGACTGGAGTGGTTTTCTAAACTACCATATGGTATACGATCTTGGGGCGAATTAGCTGAGAAGTTTGTCGAACATTTTTCCCTTAACATAGAAAATGAAGTAACAATAGAAACCTTGTGCCACACGACACAAGAAGATGGTGAAACTTTCACCACTTTCTTTTAGAGATGGAGAAGTCTAGCTAGCAGATGTCCAGTTGAAATACCTGAAAAGCAAAAGGTCACGATATTCGTAGAGAACATCAACCCAAAACTGTGAAGTGATTTAAGGGTACACTGTTGTACTTCATTCTCAGACTTGGTACAAAAGGGCATCATCCTTGAGAAAGGCCTTATTGACAAAGGAGAAATAAAAGTACCAGGCAAGAATTCAGTTGTCCAACATCAAAATGCACCAAACGATAGAAACAGATTCTGGTCTAGAAATAAAAATGTTATAAGTGATGGAATTGTTGATGCTAAAAACATACATACAAGACCAGTTATCACACTTAGAGGTTACAATTCCAATCAAGTCACGATGAATAGTCCAGATCAAATAGCCAACTATGTCCAAAATTCACAACAACAAAGACCACAGCAAAGGAGATTTCGTACACGTGAATTTACACCTTTAGGACAACCAATCGAGACTATTTTCAAAGAGTTGATTAAGCATAATCTCATCAAACCTTTGGAACCAAGAGAGTATGATCCTGGACAGTCCAAACCTTCATGGTGGGACGATAAGTCTTTTTGTGACTCTCATCAAATGAAAGGACACAACCTACAACGTTGTCACCAACTCAAGAATATTATACAAGACTTTGTTGAAAATGAAACCATAGAGGTCATTGGGCAGAAAAACACCAAGAACAGTGATCATAAGGTCTTCACGGACCCATTACATGACCACACAAAAGGAAAAGCGTCTAGTTCGAGAACCAAGAATAATCCATCAGCCAATTATAACAATACCAAGTATGACTACGGTAAAGGAACAATCAGAAATCACCTCTGAGCCACAAATGAGAATCTCAATACCATCATCATTAAGAAGCATCCAGAATGTAATGTGAACACACACAGAACTAAGATTATTATTCCTAGTCCTTCTTTTGATCCTCCTATGCAAGCTTCCAAGTTTAAGTACAACTTCTTGATCAATTGAGTAAAACCCCGCGCAAATATCTATCTTGGAATTGTTGACTTTATCACCTGAGCATCGAGCCATCCTTGACAAAGCTCTACAGAACACCACTATTCCTACAGACTTAGATGTCAATCATTTTGAAGAAATGGTTGGATATTTGACCAACTCACATCATGCCACATTTTCCCAACAAGATTACTCAACTGAAAAGTCTGATCATAATGACCCCTTCAATCTTGAAGTCCTAATCCATCAAAACAAAGTTCGACGAGTCTTGGTAGATGGAGGAGCAGGTTTGAACCTATGTACCCTAAAATTGGTTAAGGCATTAGGATTCTCAGAAGACTGCGTAGATACTTCTAAGAGTATAGTCATCAAGGCTTACGATGATGAGGAAAGATTGTCCAAAGGAGTTGTCACGCTCCCTATCAGAATTGGCCCAGCAATCATGAACACCAGCTTCCAAGTCTTGGATCTCACCCTCCCGTACAACTTGTTGTTAGGTAGACCTTGGATACATGCAATGAAAGTTGTACCTTCAACATATCACCAATGTCTTAAGTTCCCGTATAATGGCACAGAGATCACTATTGATGGTGATCCAGATCCTTTTCAGTATTGTACAAGCCTAAGGGAAATTTCACAATGACAAGTACCAGTTAACCAAGAAGCTTCATCATCCACTTTATCCCTATACATTGACCCATCACGTCTCACTAAGTCCATTTCATTCAAACCACCATCATCCACTCCTAAGCTCGAGATCCAAGACAAAGGTTGTGACGAATATAATATAAAGGGATCATACTGTGTCAGTCAACTAATTCCACCTAAGGAATATGGATTGCCCATGGTAGATAGAAGACAGTTAGTGGTCACATTTCATGTTCCCCCTACAATGACATTGACCAAATGGGGAGAGTTAAGTGAAGAAATTGTGGATCAAGGTGATTCCTAGTTGTATCAAGAAGAACATAAATACCCCTCCCCATCTATTCAAATAGCGAAGGACCAATATGGAAAAGGCTTTAAGATAATGCAAAATGAAGGCTATGACGGGCATAGTGGGTTAGGACTATATCAAAATGGAAGGACAGAACTCATCACTATCTACCCACGACTGAAATACTTAGGGCTAGGGTGTCAACCGCTTAGAATTGGGTTTGTTGGTACTTCGTCACCATTTCAAGAGGAAGTGAGTGCTTGCACAAACATCGAGATATCTCATGAACCACTTCCCCCAGTTTACGACAAACCTCCAGTGTATGATGAATCCCCTTACTCAAGTGATTATGAATGGGATTCCCTTTCATCTACCAGTACCATGAACATAGATGTTCTATTTGGATAATTGGACCTAAACGTGAAACCTGTACCAAATCCATCTAGTCCTCGTCCTAAGAAACACTTGTCCAAAAAAGAATGGTAAGAGAACTATTATTGGGAAACCCTTGATCATGCATCTTGGGCACCTGACAAACCATCTTCTGATGACTCAGCCCTTACTATAGTCCCACATTAGAGTATACCTACCCCTAGGAAGAAGAATAAGAAGGAGTTAGTCCAAAACTTTTGTGACCATGTCAACCATTCTATATTCACCTTGTCAGCAGCTACCTTTAAAAACTCCGATGATGACATGCCCCTTATATATCCCAAACTTATCGACTAGGATCAACAAGGTACACCTATCATAGATACATTTGAGAACAACAAAGCAATTGTTGAGTTCATGGGACTTAGAGAAGGCATACCAAGAGGTGATCATAAAGTAGGTTTCACCATAGGCTTGGATGATAAAGCATATTTTGAGGATTCTATTTACACCTCTAGTAGAAAAAATGAGAATAAAAAGAAAAAAGACAATGAAAATAAAAATGATGAGTCCCTAGGTAAAAACCGAAAGGCGCCTTTGGACAAATAAAAAGTCAAAATAAAGGACGTATCCGAGGGTGAAAACCTCCCAGAGGCACCCAAGGATAGAGGTTTAAATATTCTCCCCATTGAATAGGAAAAGTCACCGATGCTAGTAGAAGAATCTATTGAAGTCAACATAGGTGCAAAAAAGAATCCTCGAAAGGTATATTTTGTAGCTTCTTTAACAGAGACAGAAAAACTAGAGTTTAAGGACTTCTTCACAAAGAGACAGATAAAATTTATGTGGTTGTATGCTGACATGCCTAGGCTTGATCCAGATCTAATATTGCATCATTTACCACTATAGCTAGGTATTAATCCAATCAAACAGAAGTTAAGTAAAATGCATCCGCAAATTGCTCTATTGGTCAAGGTAGAACTTAAGAAACTCTTGGATGTAGAATTCATAAGGACAATAGACTATGCAGATTGGATATCAAATCTTGTACTAGTAACTAAACCAACTGGGGGCATTTGCATTTGCATTGACTTTAGAGACATCAATAAGGCATGTCCTAAAGATGACTTCCCTTTGCTGAATATCGACATGATAGTAGATCTTACAACAGGATACAAGATGCTATCCCTCATGGATGGTTTCTCTAGATATAACCAAATTAAAATAGCAACTGAAGACCAACACAAGACAACTTTCACGTGTCCATGGGGCACATACTATTCAAATGATATGCCATTTGACCTTAAGAATGCAGGAGCTACCTATCAACGGGCAATCACTATGATTTTCCATGACTTTGTACATACCCTCATGGAAGATTATGTAGATGACATTATAGCTAAATTAGAAACAAGGGAAGATCATTTGAAGGTGTTAGAGAAGATATTCCAGAGGCTAGAGAATTACAACGTCAGGCTAAATCCGAAGAAGTGTGTCTTTGGAGTGAAATCAGGGAAACAGTTAGGGTATATCATCTCCACAAGAGGCATTGAAGTAGATCCAGAGAAGGTAAGAGCTATCATAGATATGCCTCCTCTAGTCAGCATTGGTCAACTCAGAACCCTACAAGGGAGATTACAGTCCATTAGGCATTTCATAGTACAACTGGCGGATAAAATCTACCCATTTCAACATCTACTCAAGAAAGGAGTACCATTTGTGTGGACACCTAAATGTCAGGAAGCCTTCCAGAAAATCAAGGACTATTTGCTTACTCCACCAGTCTTAATGCCACCTATAGAGGGAAAACCATTGATACTTTACATCTCAGCAACTCAGTCAGCATTAGGGTCTCTTCTCGCACAACACGATGATCAAGGTCATGAGAAAGTAGTCTATTACATCAGTCGTACCTTAGTGGGCTATGAATTGAATTACATCAACATAGAACGTGCATGTCTTGTGATAGTCTTTGCTACCCAAAAACTTCGGCACTATATGCTCAATCTACAAACAATATTAATTGCAAAGATTGATCCACTTAAATACCTCCTAAGTAAGGCAGCTTTAATAGGCCGATTGGCTAAATGGGTTATGATACTTAGCGAGTATGACATTCAGTATGTCGAAAGGAAGGCTATAAAAGGATAGGTGATTGTGGATCAGTTAGCTGATGCACCTATGAAGGTAGACCATCCCTTAGTTGCATATTTTCCTAATGAATTTCTCTTCAACATTAACATTAAAACCGAATGGAAACTGTACTTTGATGGGTCACATACAAATCATGGTTCAGGAGCTAGTATCTTATTTGTTACACCTCAAGGTGATACCATTACCAAATCATTCAGGATTGCTTTCCCTTGTACCAACAATATAGCAGAATATGAAGCCTTAGTGACAGGGTTAAAAATGGCAGCTCAATGGAAAATTAAGAGCCTACATGTTTTTGGCGACTCTCAACTGGTAATCCGACACGTAAATGATGATTACAAGACTAAGGATGAAAATCTTGCACCTTACAAGCGAATGGCTGATAGTTTCAAGCAGTATTTCAATGACATAACTTTTCAACAAATACCACGTATCCAAAATAGAGCTGTAGATGCTATGGCAACCATGGGTTCCTTGTTAGATATTCCAAGTAATGTGCCTAAGTTTGAGTTTATGGTTGAACAGTTGTTGGTCCCCACTTATGATGTCCTCGATAATGCAATGGTGTGTACCATTGTTGGTCCTATGTCTCCTTGGTATAAAGACATATTCGAATACCTCACTGACCAAACCTTACCCCAAGACTTGTCCAATAACCAACGTCGAACCTTCATCTAAAAGTCAGCCAAGTATACCATTGTCAGAGAAACCCTGTATATACGTACCTTAGATAACGCCCTAATAAGATGTCTCGATGCTGAGGAAGCACAAACAACTTTGCGAGTGGTAGACGAGGGTATATGCGGATCTCATTTGAGTGGTCCTACTTTAGCCCACAAGATTATGAGCCTGGGTTATTATTGGACTACAATGGAGAAAGACTCATACATCTTTGTAAAGAAATGTAGACAATGTCAGATACATGGGGATTTGATAAGAGCGCCAGCATAGGAGCTTCATCCAATTACTTCACCATGGCCTTTCACCTAATGGGGACTTGACCTCATAGATAAGATACACCCTTCATCATCAAACGACCATAAATTCATCATTACCGCCACCGAATACTTCACCAAATGGATTGAAGCTATTCCCATGACCTACATCACCGGCACACAAATATCTAAGTTTATCCTAAACTATATCATTTGTTGGTATGGTGTACCCCAATCCATAATCACAGACAATGGCGGCCCATTCAAGAAACAAGAAGTACGCCATTTATGTGAAGAATTCCACATCAAACACTATTTCTCCACCCCGTATTACCCACAAGGTAATGGCCAAGATAAGGCATATAATAAGACCATTGTTAGAATCCTTAAGAAGACTGCCAATGATGTTGGTCATGACTGGCACCTACAGCTTAATCCTGCCTTATGGGCTTATCGCACAAGCATCCGTACTCCCATCGGCACCACTCCATATTCCCTCGTATTCGAGTCTGAAGCTATCTTACCTATTGAGGTTGAAATACCTTCTCTTAGGGTATCCTTGAAGGGTCATATTGACGATGAAGAGTACCATGTCTCTAGGTTACAAGAGCTAGAATTGTTGGATGAGTGAAGACAGAAAGCATTAGATCATTTGAAAGCATATCAGAATCGTCTTCATCATAGCTACAATAGGAAGGTTCTCAATAGACACTTTGACATTAGTGACCTGGTATTAATGGAGAATCCTAAGAACCAAGCTGAATGAGAGTAATCAAGTAAGTTTGAGCCTAATTGGTTGGGGCCCTATATTGTCACAGAAGCCTTTGGATAAGGAGTGTACCAACTCTCTACTCCTAAAGGAGAGCCGCTTTTGTCACCTATCAACAGTCTACATCTAAAGAGGTTCTATGCTTAGTCTCTGAGAATCTGTGTCTTAATCTAGAAAAATACAAAAAAATGGTTACCTTGATGAAAACCTGGCAAACAGGCATCTTTGTAACACCAAAAAAAAAATTGAGAAAATCAAAAAAGTAAAGAGAAATAAATTCGTCCAATAGTGAAAACCGCTTTGGTGGTGCTATGGATGAGTACCATGGTGAAAACCTGGCAAACAGGCGCCATGTGTAGTCAAGCTCGCTCTTTCGTCTACCATCATTCTAATCAGACTTTTTCATTATCACTCATAATAAATGGTTGTCTTATCCATTACTTGGAATGATTGACATCTAATGTCCATTCTGTCACATTACCCACTCCATCTTGCAAATCTTATTCTTGACTGGGGGAAAATCCTTGTTCTATGCCCTAACACCTTGTACATAGTGTCACACCATCGAAAATATCCTGAAAAATCCCAAAAACATTAGAAAACTTCAAAAATAAAAAAAAATCAAAAAAATGTCAGAAAATACCAAAAATAGAGTCAAGTCAGTCATGTTCAGTCAGTCATAGTCGAACTACGTTGCCTCTGCGACTCAGATGTAGGCAAGGCCATCAATCGATGTACCCCCGAGGCATTAGGTATGTTAGTCTAGGTTTGACATGTATCACACACATTAAAATCATGACGCTTTGTATATTCAAATTCATTGGTCGTGTCGAACTATGAGGTCTCTGTGTGTACAACGTAGGCAAGGCTAATCAATTGATGAGCTCCCGAGACCACACTAGGTCAGTCCAATAGGGTTCATTCACCATCACTATCACACAAGTTGCATATCATAGTTTAGGGTATCATCTCATGTCATACACTATCTACACGCACACACTTTTATCAGTCAAGGAATCAAAACAAGTCATGCATTAACAAGGCAAAACATCTCAAAGTCATCGAGTCAATATCAAACACATTGTCAAAGCAATCAACCTATGTCTTAAACAAGATATGTCTTTCTTGTCAAAAAATGTCATCAAATTGTCATAGTATCATGTAGCTTGTCACTTCAACATCATCAGACTCCAACGTCTTATACGGCACGTGTCTTTCTAAAACCAGGCTTTGTCATGCCTTATATAGATAGTCACCAAGTCGAAACTAGACTCAACGTCTTATGCGGTATGTGTCATTCTCTCACAGTACGCTATGTCAAACATCAAACATTAAACAATCCCACAAGATCAAGTTTTGGCGAATAATTTTATTTGGCTTTATGACTTTATAGCTTATTTTGTCTTGTCTTTCTATCGATTTGTGAAATAAGTCTGGTTACTAGCTTTCTCAAGGATGTCCCTTGGAGGATTCAGAGAAGCAAGGATGTCTCGGGACTCTTTTTCTTTGGCTGTTGTCTATCAACTATCTTTTTAACTTTGGTTTTTGAGTCATGTTACTAGTTTCCTCAAGGATGTCCTATCAAGGATTTAGAGGAGCAATGATGTCTCATGACCTATCTTTTATTTGTCTATTGTTTGTGGTTTGTCTAGATAAAACGACTGGGGCAATTATGTCCTTAGTATGAGTTAAGACACTCCTTGTCTGTGACTATCTATTTTTCACATGGATGACTTTGTACACTATGGTCTATCTCATATCATAGTGTGTACTATCCATCTGTGTCAAGTCCCACCCAATGATGATAACAAGCAAGCATAGCGTATTTTGCAATATATCGAAGATTATATCTTTTTCTCAAATGATCAACCTTCATTATATATTTTTCTCAATCAATCAACTTTAATTATTTCTTACTAACATTCTGAATTCATTTCATCCTAACATTTCTCTTCTTTGACATAATGATAAAGTCCTGTGACACAATAAAAACATTAGATCATTTGCATTAGCATACATTCAATAAGCATTCCACATAGTTGCATTGCATTTCACACATTACATAATAGGCATTTCATCATCATAACATACATAATGTAAACATTGCATGTACATATCACCATCACATATAAATAAGCATCATATAGAACATTTGCATCCATTATCATAAGTAAATTAAGACATACATAACATTATTATAATGTGCATAACTCATAACATATAGAAACATTCATTCATAACACATGTATATACATCATCTAGGAAACATAATCATGTAGAAATAATGCATCATCCATAACATAGACCTACATATCATATAGAAGCCGCCAAAATCATATATATATATATATATATATCGCTCAAAAAATAGTGTGTCACAATACAATGTTTGAATGTAACCATAAATAAAACATGAGCTTGCAGGCTCTCTAATCAAAATATAATGTACATATGTAACCCTGTCATCATGTCCTGCTGCCACTGTTGTCACATGGTGAAGGTGGTGGGAAAATCCTCGAAGGTGCTCTCTGCGAGGTGGAAGGCCTCTCATATGGACCTACCCATAATGGTCCTACCACCCCCTCAGTACTCTATGTCCTCTGACTCCTACTATGTGACCTCTGACTCCACACCTCTGAAAATCTAGGAGCCCATCTCTCTGCCGGCACAACTGCCTCATATAAGTCCCTATAATAGGTGGCTCTCTCCACCGATTTGACCAACTCTCATACCATACCATCATATGAGGACCCACTGCAAAGGCGTCTAACCTTTATGAACTGCTGCTCTATCTCATGTCTTCGAGCATGTCTCTGAGCTATCGCTTGATCTCTCTCCATAAGTGCACTATCCCTCTCTGTACGAGCATTGTCCCTCTCTACATATGCACTGTCCCTCTCTATGTAGGCACTATCTATCTCTAGCCTCATCGCATCAAACTCTGTCATCATAAGTCTGAGTCTCTCCTCCAAAGCCTCCTTGTCACCATCCCTAGGAGCATCCTCCTCTCGTCTCCCCTCCACAATCTGATCTCTGAGCTCTCTCTCCTGCTCCTCCATCGGTGCATCCTCCTCAACATCATCCTCAACATCATCCTCTACATCATCCTCTTTGTATCCTGCCAAAACACCAAGAGGGTCTATAGCCATTTCCGCATCTAAATCCTCTGCAACATTCTCTACTCCAACATCTACCTCTGCACGCTCCTCTACCACTACCTCCTCTGCAGCATGCTCACCTCCAGCCTGTACATCCACTCCCCCTCTAATGTCTAACATCAGTACATCCTCAGCTACTGCCTCACGGATAGGTGATAGTGCACCTACCTGACCCCCTCTCTGTTCTCTCCAACCTCACCTGCCACCTCTACCATCACCATCTCTCCCACCAACTCTCCCTACTCTAGAACCTCCACCTCTCTGCCATCCTCTAGGTCCTATCCCTCATCTCTCAATAGGTTTCGGCTGATCTGGATCCATGTAAGGAATAGGTCGATGCTCTACCCACCATGCCTCATATGCAGTTGTAGTCCCTGGGTCTGCTGCTCCATCTCTCCAACCCCACTGTACTAGCTGTAATGCCTATATCTCTGCCTTAGCTATAGCTACTAGTATCAGAGGTCCTTAATATGGAACCTCTCTAGATGAATGAGCAAACTCTTCTCTACTCTGAGGCTCATCCAGAACCTCGCTAAACTGTCTTAGAACTTTGTCTGGAAAGTGTCGCTCAATGATATGTACACTAGACATTGTCCTCCCAATAAGGTATTGTGTCTATCTACAGAATACCAAATATACCTCCTCATCCACCCACTCCTCATAATCCATGTAAGGTCTCCATGTAAACTGATCAAGAATATCCAAAGAATGTCGCCAATACCCTGTGTCTCCCACATGTGTCTGAGTAATGTGTCCTGTATATCGAAACACATAAGGGTATCTCTCTGGTCTCTCTACAGTAACTGGAGGATGAAAAACAGCTTCCTCTCCCAACCCCATAGCTCAATGATTATGCATCTCTATAAGAAATGTCATGTAGGTGAAAGTATAACATCTCGAGCAGACATGGACCCCATGCATACCTAGTCTCACTCTCTAACATGCCAACCAACATAGCACCCCATCCCACTAGAAATCCATGACCTCGTCTATCAAGAAGCACTATCTCCCCAATCAATGTACATAAAATACAATCAATCCTATTGTATTTGTCTACTAACACTGGCCATCTAATCTCATAGTGCTCGATACCGAGCCTACTGATATCATCAACCTGATAGAACCTCGCCAACTTGATCAATCCTCGTTGGGTATCATACATGACCCGCTCTCCTCTAATAGGCAATCTCAAGATCCTATACACATCCTCCAATGTGATAGTGGCCTCCCCAGTTAGTAAATGAAAGGACGATGTCTCTAAATGTCATCGCTCGCATAATGCAGTCAACATACCCCTGTTCGCTCGAATAGTGGGCATCGACAAATAGTGACGTAGACCCAGTCTCCATAGAAGCCATATCTCTACACTCGTCAAATGATCTCTGAGATCGAATGTCTCTGGTCATGACTCCCACGTATATATAGGATCTAACACCACCTGCATTTAAACCATGATGTCAAGAATTTTCAAGTTTTCCTTAGAAATTTTTTTGAAAATTTTACCAGTCAAATGCGGCTCACTTTAACAGATGCGGTGCATTTTTGCAAATGCGTTGCACTAAGCCTCACTTGTGGTGCATATTACATATGCATCGCATATTTCCCACATCCACTTTCAACCTATTGCACATGCAGTTCACTAAACCACATGCGGTGCACTTTTTACAGCCTACCTATCTACAACATATGTGTTTCACAAATGCATATGTGGTTCATTACCCCACATGCATCTATTCCTAATGCATATGCGTTGCATAACCACAGATGCGGTGAATTATAACTCAAATGCGTTTAATCCCTAAACTGCCTAACCTAGCCTAGGTGTGTTTTTGCACATGTGTCGTTTCGTAGTCAAATGTCGTGAATACGATGGCATATGCATCGTTTACGACGCACCGCATTTGCTTATTAAGTTTCAAACACCTAAAAATACGTGCAAAAATAACTTTCAAGAGTTCGTTTTCGGGTACATACCGGTGGTCCTGTGTCAGCTAGCCTCCTGAATGTCCAGATCCGATATCCACAATGAGCAGCGTATGGAATGGGTGCCATTTTCGTCAGCTAGTCAGAGCAAATTTCCTCTTTTTCTATCTCCTCCAGGTGCAAATGAATTAGGTTTAGACTTAATTCCTATATATAGGTAGGGTTTGAAATGGAATTTCTTCTGACCTAATCTATTGGTCGCTTAACCTTTCAACTTCAAACAACCTGTATTCATTCGTATCAACTCCAAATTCATTTCCATCAACTCCATAGCATTTCTGACTATCAAATTGACTTATCGGGAATATTTCCTGATTTTTTTGAAACTTTCAAAAAATTGTCAATTTTCCCGAGGGGGCATACCTTAACCTATTTCATGTTGGGGCACGATTGGGGCATATTTTCTTTGACACAACGCTGTACCAACATTGTATCAAGAGGGGCAAACTGTAGATACCGAAAATTGGTCTAGGCCTGTGAGTACACATTCGACATAATTTTCTATAGTCTGAGGTCTTGATTAAATAATGTTTATTATTTAATTAACCTTTCTAACACATATTTCCTCTATTAATTAAATACTCATTTTTAATTAATTCATTAATTCATTATTAACCTTTATTCAACTTGATTAATTAAATAAATCATATTAATTTAATTATGTTGTGAACTAATTAATTCTTCCCCCTTTATCTATCAATTAAATAATTTATTATTTAATTACCCCTTTATCATACTTTTCTAACTATAATTAAATATCTTTATTTAATTATTCATTTAATCCCCTTTATCTATAATTAAATATTTATTATTTAATTATTTATATTATCCTTTTCAAACAGTCAAATTAAATAAATTACTTTATTTATTTAATCAAAGTCTCTTATTTTTGAATGTTGAATTAAATTAACATTTAATTCATATTTAATTATTTATGTCACATTCCTCTATCATTCAGTTATCTAAGTCATTCACTCACCTTCTAACTCAAGTCTATTTTTAGTTCTCCAGTTATCTTCGGATTCAACACCTATTTATCTCTGTGAGAAGACCCTCCGTCACAACTAGTCGATTAACTAGTTCTAACTCCTGTTTGCATTCGAATGCATTAGTCTTCGAGTTCTAACTTTGTCTTTTGCATACAAAGTCTATTTCTTCTATTTTTGGAGATTAAGATCCTGAACTCGTGTTCTAACACACGTTCTAACTTAGTCTCTATCTTCAGTCTTTCCTGAAATCGTGTTCTAACTCACGTTCTATCTGAGACAGAACTCACATCGCATGGCAATCATCAATCTCGTCCGTCGATCTCTCTTTCAATTTGAGCTGATCGTTCGAAAACCCAAAATCTATAAAATGGCCTATCATTATCATTATTCCTCCTCCCGAAATCATACACTTTTGAGAAGAGACTTATCTTCGATATTTTGCTTAGAAACTCGACGAAGTTATACTTGCATTCAAACATAGAAATATGAGGGCAAGAATACTAAAAAGGAAAAATGGAGAAGAACAATCAAGATAATTCGAAGGGGTGAACACATATTCGGTGAGAGCTTTCCTTTAATTTGTTTAGTTTGTTTAGTTTATTTCCTCATTCTTTGTTGTTTGATTTTAGATTATTATTTAGATTAGGATTAACTTTGTTATTCTAGTTGTAGATTATCCATCTCATCACATTCGAAAGAACATCTTTTTAATATAATGTTACAAAACTCATCGCCATTGTCCGTCCTCAAACATTTAATTTTTCTTCTAGTCTGATTCTCAACCAAAGTTTTAAATTCTTTAAACTGACTGAACACTTCTGATTTACTTTTAAGAAAGTATAAAAATGCCCTTCTTGAATAGTCATCAATAAAAGAAACATAATATCTAGACTTCGATAACGAAGGAACATTAACTGGACCAAACACATCAGAATGAGCATAATCTAGTATACCAAAAGATTTATGAGGACTCAAGTAAAATGAAACACGGTGTTGTTTTCCATAAATACAGTGTTCGCAAAAATCGAACTCAAGGTTACAATCATCAAGCCCTTCTACAAGATTTTTATTCTTCAAGGTTTTTAAACCTTTCTCACCTATGTGACCAAGTCTATGATGCCATAGCATAGTCTTCTCTATTGGGAGTTTTACCTCCAAAGCATTTGCAGACAGAGAAGTGTCTTCATCTTCCTCTACAGGAGTTGCTTTGCTTGAATTTACAGAGGCACTGTTACATTGAACAACACATGCATCCAGCTTGTATAGAGTGCCAATACGTACACCCTTAGCCAGCACCATTGCACCTCTAGACATCTTACATCCTTTGCTTGAGAAAGAAACTTCTACACCAGCATCATTTAACTTACTAATAGAAAGAACATTATGAGCCAAACCTGTTATGTGCAGTACATCACCAATCCCTTTGAATCTTTCATTAAGAAATTGAATTCTGACTCTTCCTCTACCAACAATCTCCAGCGTTGAATCACTTGCCAGGTACACCTTTCCACCATCATACTTCTCGTACTTGGAGAACTATTCTCTATGGGATGTCATGTGAAAGGACGCACCTAAGTCAACCAGCCAGACATCATGGAGAAATCTTCTTGCATCGGGCCGCTCAGGCATTTATTTCATTGCCTAAATCAGGTTCCTGTCATCAATTGAACAAACCTTGTAATAACCACCTTTTACTATTCTAGCCTTTAGCCAATCAGATCATTGACACTGAGCCATGTGTCCACTTTCTATTCTCCTATCACTCTAAATTTCTAGTCCAACTCGGACAAGCTCAGTTGACTAAGCTCCGAGCTCATTCTTACTTCCACTGTGCCACCGCCAAGCTCGCTCTACCCTATTGTGGGATGCTGGTGAGCTCTCCCTGGCTTTACCCACGCTACCGCCAAGCTCTCTAAGCCACCCCGTTGTGTGGCGGTAACTGTCGTACAGGCCACCAGGCCACCCCGCGATAGGGCGGTGACCACTTTGGCAGACCACCAGTAGTCTCACCGCAACCATCACAGTGAGCGAACTCACCGCCCGTAGTGGGGCGGTAACCACCAGCGGTCTCACCACCTACGGTGGGGTGGTAACTTCTAGGCTCCACCGCTTTGGCTTACTGCGGCCACTGCAGTGAGCAATCTCATCGCCCGCAGTGAGGCGGTAATCGGTCACTGCAGACCACTAGCCACCTACCACAACCACTGTGGCGAGGTAGAGCATCGCTAGCGGTAACCGCCAGCCCTTCACCGCGATACCACCAAGGCACAAAATGACCGCTGCGGTAAAGCGGTTTAAGGCTGAAATAATGAATTTTTCACCAAGTCTTTTTAGACAGAGCCACAAGACTGGAAGTTGAGACATGATTTCCCAACACGAGAATGTTGAGAGTGCATGATATATTTTGGTACTATCTTATTCTTAAATTCACTCATGAATGCATGCACACTAACTTTTTTTGTAACTAAATCACAACGCTTTCCTATTTTTCCATCTTTTAAATAATAGTGAACATTCTTAAATTTTTTAACTTCTACTAATTGTTGTCCAAAATCATTATCAACACTTTCATGCATACAAATTCCTAAGAATGAAATATTTCCACAGTCAATGCATTGTCTCGAAATACAAGAACTTAAATAAAAAAATTTACCATTAGATCTTTCACAAAACAAACTTGAAATAAACTTCCTTATTGCTTTAGGTGGCATATTAATACCGCATTCCTGTATAATCATGTTAGTATGCAAGGTACAACGTATATATGAAAAACATCATAAAAATAATGAAATTGAACATGCGTTTTACAACAAGATATTCATTGCTTATTAATTTTTACATACCACGGTTTGCATTTTTCAAAAGACCTTTGACTTATTTTAATATTACCGGGTAACACTAAATCACCACAAAATTTTTTATAAAATTCAGTTTGTGTTGTATCTAATAGGTGTTTTGGGTGAGGATCACAAACTTTGGACCCCACCCTTAATTTTAAAACATCTCTAGCATTATATGAAACCCTAGTATTATCATGCCAATATTTTTCAATCGTAGATTTAATTTCAACATTCAATTTCATATCAGACCTCGGGAGTCGACCACTGAAACTCCAACATTGGTTGATATGATAATTTTATATAATTTCTCTTCTTTTTGCCGCTCTTAGCAATGTTTTAGGATGTATTTTTAAAACTTCACTAATATTTCTTACCATTCTTTTTTTCAAAGTTGTTTATTAACTATAGCAGTTGTTATATCTCTTCTTGCTACATTTTTATCTTTAGATCAACTATTTTTCCCAATAGATTGAATGGCACTAGCAATAGTACATATAGCATGTTTTAATGATTGATCTTTTCTTTTTGGTTTAAAAAAAAGCCTAACCTTTTCATTATTTTCCTCATTTTTTGCATTCTCATCAATTGCATCATTAGTTGACATTGAATTGCAATTTTTTTACGATAAAATAATTTTTTGTATATTTTATTTGCATGTGTTCTTATTTGCCTCCAAGAAATTTGACCAGGAAGATTATCAAAAACATCACTTTCAATTTTAAAAAGAAAAGTATTTTCATTAAATTCAACATCACATTCTAGATTTTCATCTTCATCTTCATCTTCATTTTCATTTTCATTTTCAACTTCAAAACGATTTACATTTTCATCTTCATTTTCATCAACAAAACGGTTTTTCATTTTCATTTACATCAACAAAACAGTTTTTGTTTTCATTTTCAACAAAAGGATCATTTTCATTTTCAACAAAAGGATCATTCTCATTTTCATTTTCAACAAATTCTATAAAAGTTTCATCTCTCTGAATATTATCAATGTCAACATCGTTAATTCCAACATCTTGTAAAACTTCTACATACAAATTTACCATTTCACTAACATGTGGATTTGAAGATGTACCTGGATGTGTGCATATTGAAACACTCTCCATAGCATTGAAAGAGGGATTTGAAGACATGGTAGGACTTGCTTGTATAATCATATCCTTCTCCAAATTGACTTCTTGCGAATTAGCTTCATCTACAACCATGGTCTCCTCTATGTTTTCATCTTCAATAGTTATGGAGTTGGATGCTCCCCCATTATTCATTGAATTAATTCTCATTCTTCTTTCTCTTTGTCTTTGTCTCTCCTTCTCTTTGTTTGCTTCAATTTCTTCAGGAGTCAATGTCTTCCTCTTCTTATTACGAGTTTTATCTCCCATGATTATAAAATTCTCAAGCACAAATGAATGTCAATAGTGAAATTCTTCAAAAAATTCAATCCAAATTGGAAGTTCAAGACTTATAAGGACTAAATTCTTCCTCTTGTGTTCCTCAAAACAAGTAGAAAACTAGCACAATTCCACTTTAAAACTGATTTCTTCATGCCTCCTTTGAAAAAATAATTCATATTGCAAGTTGAAGACCTTTTGTTCCTCCTTTGAAAAAACAGGATCTCTCCTTTGAAAAAATTAATCAAAAATGCAAGTCACCACCTGTAAAAATAAATGCTTGATGAAAAATAGTCCAATTTTACTCCTCTCGGCCGTACATGTGAAGTTGCAAACTTCAAAGTAAAATTTGATAGTAAATTTAAATAACATGGTTAAAAAGAAACAGGATCCCATTCTATAATCAGGATCTCATTCCCAATATTTATTGTGGGGACCGTTAGCAAAGGAACAAGATCCCATTTCATAAATGAGATCGTGTTCCCCTGCCAATGGTTACCGTATTAAATATTGGGAATAGGATCCCGATTATAGAATAGGATCCCATTTTTTAAAATTTGAAATTATTTTTGCTTTGTGGTCGGGTTTTTGCCTCGAATTTTGGTTCGGGAAAAGAATTGGGAGTCTGAACCTAGGCCTTCAACTTGGTTTGACCTACAAGTTGAAGGTTCTAACAATGTCAGAGAAAAATATCGAGTTTGAACATATGGCTGATGACTTTTTTTGCAGAATTTTTTGACGAAATTAAAACCCATTTTAGATGATACAATGCAGATTCAAAATATGTAATTTTTTTTACAATTGGATTTTTTTTCTATTTTTCAATTAATTTATGATGAAACTGGTCCATAAACTTTAAATATCAGGGTTTTTTACTATTTTAATAACTTTTGATCAACATAAAATTTTGACGAACAGATTGCACGAGAGCAAACTTCAGACAATTATTTTCAATTTTTTAAAAAAATTGCAAAAAATGATAAATTTAGGTCATCTTATGCATGTCATACACGACGATTTTTCAAAACGACAAATATGCCTAATAAAAAATTAACAAAAAAAAAAAATTCAATAAAAAATTACAAAAAAATACCCAAAACAAGCTTCAGTGAGTCACAAGTATTTTCCCAAAAGGATTTAGAAAAATATGATAATTTAGGTCAAAACATGGATGTCGTACACATGCATGGTATGGTAAAAAAAATGACTTTTAAACAGTGGTTTTTACAAAATCCTATTGAAACTCAATTTGTACAATCTAGGTATTGAAATAAATTATATATTTGGAAACTAGACTCTAAGTACTAAATTTTATGATTAGTGACTTTTTTGAAGATTCCATCTCTAAGTGCTTCAAATTTTAAGGTCAAATGTGTCAAACTTTGAAAATCAGGGAAAGCACTTCCACTTTTTGGCCAAAAAGTGTACTCAACTTTTTGCCAGCACCCAATAGATACAAAGAATATTTTTGTGGTTTGATATTGAGGAGACAAACATAATGGATTTAGTGGGTTGGGAAAAGGTGTGTGCTCCTAAAAGGGTTGGAGGATAGGGCATATGAAGTATGAAACTGTTTAATAAATCTCTTATTGCTAAAATAAGCTAGAATATTCTTAAAGGTGCTAAAAACTGGGTTAAAATCTTAAGGGATAAATATCTAAGAAACAAGGAGTAGGGATATTTTCTAAGTGCTTTGAATCTTCCTTATGGTTCAGTGTTTTGGAATAATTTGATTAAAATAAGAAGTGTGCTAAAATTGGGGGTTAAGAAAAGAATTGGAAATGGTAAAGACACTAATTTTTGGGAGGATGTTTAGTTGAATGGTTCTTGTCTCTCATCCACTTACTAGCTCCTTCAATTAAAACAAAGGCTTATTAGAACTTTTGGCAAGAAATTTGTTGGGTATATAAACTAGGATGGCATGGAGCCTTAATGGATTGATTTAAAAAATGCTAGTTGGAGTCAACCTTAGGGGAGGGAGAAACCAAAACTGGAATGTTGCTTTGTAAATTTTATATTAGAAGTTAGGAGTTATTTCTTTCTTCTCAAAAGACAAAAAGAGTGAGTGGATTTGGACTATGCATACCTCATGGAACCTCCTAATGAAATCTACTTATGAATTTTTGGAAAAGCCTTTGATTCATTACAGTGAGTTTTAGTGGAACAATGTCTGGACAAAAAAACTTGATACCCAAAGTGAATTATTTTGGTGGGCAGTTGTTCATGGAAAGATCCTTACTACTGATAACCTTAATAAAAGAGGGTTTCAATTTGTGAATAGATTTTACCTTTGTAATGAATATGAGGAGTCTATATGCATCTGCTTTTCATTGTTCCTACTCCAGAGATGTATGGTCATATTTTCTTCCTATTCTCATGATCAAATGAGTCTTCCCCTCTTCAATAAGAAATTTTCTTGATAGTTGGAATGTCAGTCCTTATTCTCACAACATTATTGTGGATATTTGGATACAAGTCCCTCCCTTTATTTCTTAGGGCTTATGGAAAGATAGCAGGATCTTTCGAGAGTCTGAAAGAAACAAAAAATATATTTTCATGGCGATCATGTATCAAATTCAGGAGAATATAAATGTGGGGGTCTATGAATCCTCAAAACACATGCCCTATTATAAAGAGCTTAGGATTAAACAGATATGGGGGCTAAAACAAGATCTTATGAAAGTCAATTGGATTAACTATTTAAATAGAAAAAACACTGTTTGGAATCCTCCTGAGATGGACTAGTTCTAATGCAATCTTGGTGGGTGCTCCAAGGCAAACCCAAGACTTGATGGAGTTGGGGGAATTATTAGAAACCATCATGGTAATATTATAGAAGGATATGACAATAAATTAGGTGTTTTTTCCTTTAATGTGGTTGAAGCTATGGCGGTTTGGGTAGGTTTAAAGCATTTGAAGGAGTTGGGATTTACCAAGTTATCATTGAAGGAGATTCAAAACTTATCATTGATTATTTGAAGGGGGGATTTATTGTTTTGGGAGATATGTGATAGTTTGGAGGAAAAAAAACATATCCTTAAGTCCTTCCATAATTATAAAATACAACATTTGTATAGAGAAGGGAATTTAGCTACTGATGCAATAGCTAATGAAGCTCTTAAGCATAAATAATGGACACATTAGGTCATTTCAGTGTTGCCACCCCATATAAAAGAATTAGTCACTAAGGAAAAATATGAGGCTTCACCTAAATATGTGTCAAATGACTAGGACTGAACTAGAAGGATATATCTATGCATTAAGGTATTCAAATGAGAGGAAGTAGTAATTAGAAGAGGGTGAATTGGAATGTACGATGCAATGATGGGAGAAAATGTAATAAGAAAGGGGATGGTACTTGGCAAAGGATGACTAAAAATAGAAATTTATTAAATGACGATAGATTTATTGAAGTGTGGATTATCAAAGGCCTTTCAATAATCATGATCACCTCTAATTATTACATATCATAAATGAATTACATGCTTTTCATTCCCTGTGTGCATTACATCCACTTCAGTTACTATTTCAAGGACGGTATGGGGGATTATGATCTTATTCATAGCAAGGTTGATACTATCAATAATGACCTCAATTTCTTCTCGAGTGTTCCCTATTTAATTTCTTGTTGGTTGATATTATTTTGGATTGTTGGCATTAATATAGAAATTTTAAAAATTAAGGTTTTTAGTGATAAAAATTGCAATTTGAAGGTTTGTGAGCTGGATATGTGCTTGAACAAGGGTTTATAGAGAAAGTTTGGTGTTTTTAACTAGTATTCTATAGATATGTAGGGTCCCAAAAAGAGAACTGAACTTGTTATCTATGGAAATCTGCAATAGAATGATGAAATTTTGGTGCTTTTTGTTAGAACTGGCTTGGCATCCTTTTTCCAAGCAATACACAATTACAATGACACATTGACCCCAAAATTCATAAATTCTTGGCAGGATGGTCATGTGTTGATTGGTTCAATGAAATTTTAGGTTACTCAGGTGATCTTGGAAGCCACTGGTTTGGCTAACAATGGTATGAACATTGTTAAAAAAATTAATGGTAAATACCAAAGCTTCATGAAAAAGTTTTTCGAGAAAGGAGAGAAACTAAAAAAGGTTTTCAGAATGGGTATTCTCACCTCAAGCTCCCTCCTTCGTATGTTGAGGTAAGTTTGTATGTAATATGCTACTTTACCCTTAAAGGTAGAATATGACAGTGGATGGTTACCATTTTCCAATTCTTAACCACAATATGCATAATGAGAAAATAAATATCTTGTTCTATGTTTTCTCCTCCCTTTAACAAAATATTGAAAAAGGAGCTTCACCTCCTCTACACCAAGGTTTAATGATGGCTCAGTACAAATTTTCTCTCTAATAATTTTCATAGAAACCTTAGGGATCTTGGCTTAGCTAACCCTCACAACATTGTTAATGCGAATATGGCTAAAGCCTCTGCTAAAGTGAAAACCCCAACTGGCCAAAAATCTCACAATTCTAGTGTCCGCATTGAGCCAATTGAGAGTAATTCTCTTCTCCTTCTAAGGACCTAGCCTTAGAAAGTAAAAATGTTGCTAATAAAAACCAAAACCTAAGCATAGACCTATTGCTCAGTCTATGGACCTTGCTTTACTGAAGACCACTCTCGGGAAAAAGAAAACATTCTCCTTTTTTGCTTAAGTATCCCAAAAGCAAGAAGTCACAAAGAAACCCCAAGAAAGAAATTTTCATCACTATCATTGAAGATAATGAAGAAGAAGAACATGAGGTAAAATAAGAATATTTCAATGGGTCCAATAAGAGTGGTAGGAGATCAAACCAACTAGCCAAAGTCGGTTCTATGGACAAGGGGGATAAATACAAAGGGAAGTGTGTTGCTCTTGTTAGTGAGGAAGAATTATCCCCTAACAAAGAATCTGAACCTATGAATGAAGAGGAAAGTGGGGAGAATGAATGGGATGATTTACTAACCAAGAAGATAATGAGGAAGATTTTGAGGAGGGGGAAATGTGATGGAGAAAGAGGTTAAACTAGAAGGTTTTGAGGCCTCAGAGTTGAGTGATAGGATGGATAATGGTGATGTGGATATGAACCTCTTTGTTCCCTCAAAGGAATATTTTAATGTTACCTCTAATGGTGATCTAAATAAAAATTATTCTCATGTAGGTTAAAATGGAGGAAATGGAGAAGGCTCTTTGTACCCCTGATGAAAGTTATTGATGGCCTTATGAACAGCACAATTCTTGGCACTATTTTTGGCCAGTTGAAGATAAGGAAGTAGCTCAAGCGCCAAGGGAAACAAATGGAAGAAAAACAAGTTGATGCTGATGAGAATACTAATTGTAAAAAAATTATCTCTGACATTGGGGATAATTGGGAGCTTATAATTACTGCTAAAAAATGATGAATTGTTTCTTTGTTAATGATAGGATTGTTGAGTATGGTTTTGTTTTTATTAGTGTAGTGCCCCTCCATCTGTGTTGTCTTTGGTTTGCTTTTGACTCGCTTGTAAAGTCGGGTTTTGATTGGTATTGTTTGACTGTTCAATCATTGAGTCATGCTCGTGAATTTTGTTTTGTTCGATTATTTTATTAAGTTTAAATTGTCAAATTGTAGGCTTTGACTAATGAAGATAAAAGCCTTTATTAAATCAAAGAATCAAATTAAATTAAACATTATGGAAGTATTTATTTAATTATAGTAAATTAAGATTTATTGTTTAAATGAAATATTTAAATATATATATTATCATGTTTGTGCAAACAAACTTAAAAAGAAATTAAACTAATAAATTAAATTATTAAATTATTAAGAGAATTTTAGTAATTAATTATTAAATAAATTTGAAGGGGATAAGGATTTATTAGCTTATACTATTATTTTATTAAAGATGAAAAAAGTAAATAAAACACAAATTGGTATTTATAAATAATGTTTATTTTTAAATTTAATATAGTGGATTAATAATCCACTTATTAATAAAGTTTATTTTAAATTTAAAGTATTTTGATGAGAGGTATTTAATTAAGTATTATGTTTGAAATGATAAAATTAAAAAAATAATAATAAGTAAAAGATTTACGTTAGTGATTTATTTAATTTAAAAAAAAATAAAATATGACATTTTGTTAAAGGTAAAATATTAAAATAAAGGGTGAAACTTATTGCGGTAGCAATATGATTTATTAAATTTAGTAGTGAAATTGGTGTATAAAATGTAATTGATTAATTATTATCCTTTGTTTATTTCGGTGGAAATCAATTTGTTTTGCTACTGTCTCTAAATTGCATTTTCCATTAATATAAAATAGCCATACTTATATGTATATGTGTGGTGTATTATAAATAAGTATTTTGTTAGTTAGTTTTAAACCTAGGGTTGTTTAATGAATTCGGTTAAATATAATTATTTCTCTGAAATATATATAGAGAGAGAATATGAAACTTGTTTATATGGACTCTTTAGTTAAAATAGATTTATGTTACTATATTTGTGTTTTATATTGACATCTTTGAGGAAAAATTTATATGAATAAATATATCAATATATGAGTATATGTATATATAAGAATATATATATATAAGTGTAAATTTATATATTTATATTTATTTTTGGATAATTGTTAGAAAAGAATAGTTAAATTTGTTAAATTTAAAAGAAGAGTATATATATAAGAGAGTTAGTTAATAGAAATGATTTAATTAAACAAAGGAATTATGTCTTTGCAAATCATCGTATTACTAGTTAGGAAGATAGAGTTTAATTAAGGATAAAGATTTAAATTATTTTACTTAAATTAAAAGTTATAAATTCAAGTATGAGAATCATTATTTGGCATTAATTTTATTTGATTAAAAAGGAAAATGTTAATGTAATTGTTCAAAAGGATAAAGATTTAAATTATTTTATTTGAATGAAAAGTTATAAATTTTAAGTTAAGTGATATTTATGTCTTAAGAATATTTGATTTTGTAGGAAAAATGGATTAGGAAAGAAATATAATTGTTTTGTAACAAGTTACTAGTTGGTGAATAAATTAGAAAATAGAGTAGCTAAGAAAATGAATTAATGTAAGTATATTTAGATAACTAAGAGATTTGTGGTTATAAATACACCTCCTGTTAGGGTTGGTTAATTGAGTACTTGCTTTAAATATTTAAGTTATTTTTTAAAAAAATTGGAAGGGATCTACATTGTGGAAAAAATTTCCTATATTGCTTCATTTAAGTGATTCTTTATAGGTGGATAAATGCGAAGGAAAAAGAAACAGTGCTACTTAATTACTTTAAAGAGTATTCTAGAAAAGATTAAAGCATTATTTAACAAAATAGCTCTAATTTGATAGCTTAAGGAAAATATACTATAAGGGAGTTAGTAGCATAAACGGAGTTTGAAATTGTGTTAATTAAATATTGTATTTCTCTAAAATTGTGTTTTATTTGATAAAGGAAATCAACGTTATAGAGAGAGCTTCAGATAGTAAGATCTTTTCCTTTTAATAATTTGCCACTTATTTATTGGTTAATTATATTATTTAATAAAATTGGTTAGATAATTATTGTTAGAGAGTTATTTAGGTTCGCTTAGGGAAAGTCCAAATTTGAAGAAATTTATATGACAATATTCTATGTTTTTCTTTTATTGAATCAAGGGGCTTGTGTAGTTAAATGTTAGAAAAGAATATTTTGGTCTCTTTAAATAAATGATTAGATTTGATATAAATTAAATGTATAAATGAAGGGTTTATTTAAGAAGTTAGTGGATCATCATTTTAAAAGTGGTTTTGTGTATAATCATGTATCAAATGATTTGTTGATTTCATGAATATGTTGGCTACTCGAGTGCTTGTTATAAATTAGTTGAGTAAGTTAGTGATTATGTGAGTGTTCCTTGATATCTTGTACCTTGAATATGTTAGTGGGAGTTAAGTATGTATTGATGGTTCCAAATTGAAGGGTTTTTCCTCTTGAGTTGATTTTGTCTTGAGGGGATTTTATACATCAAAGTTTTGTGTTGGAACCGTGTTGCTACGTTTTACCCTAGATTGTGGGTTTGTTTTTTTTGGTTAGTCGTTCTTCTTGGGCTTCCAAAGGAGGGGAAGGAATATTTTGCTTCATAGTTGGTTTCCATTTTGGTTTTTTGAATGGTTGCTCTTATGCTTCTTTTGATTTTGGTGGGTTTAGCCTTGCACTTGGAAGTTGCTTATTTATGGAATTCTAGCTTGAGATGGTGCATGCCTCACTTGATGTATTTACTTTTTGGCCTAGATATTTTGTGCAAGTTGACTTTCCCGTTTGTGATTACGAGTATTTTGTTGTTAGTAGGGGGTCGATAACCTATGAAGATCTGCATTGGGTAACCCATATCAAGCCTATGTGATGACACTCCACCCTCTAGCAACCTTGTGTGTTTGTTGTTTCCCCTCGTTGTTCTTGTACCTCTGGAAGCGGATGTTCTTATGTTTGATGTTGCTTTTGTCATGGAGTCTTGTTAGCCATTGTTCACTTTATTGTTTTGGTTGAGGGTCTTTCTTGTCAACTCCTAGCATGGGGGGTGGGTCTTCAGACTCACATGGTCGGGTGGAACATGTTATCCACCCCATTGGGTTCCTAGTTAGTGTTTGTGAAGCGTGAAGTTTGTGCCTTTGCAAAGAATACAGAGCTTCACCACAGTTCAGTTATACCATGTCCATTTTTGTATTTCTCTTGTATCAATGTATTATTCCCACTATGTGTTGGGAAGCACGGTTGTGCATATGTAATCTTAAAAGAAATGCAAATTCTCATTATCAATGTATTTGTATAATCTAATTTGATCATTGTAATATATCTATGTTTATATTCTCTTGATTATGTGTCGTATATGGATACTTCTCATTTATGTAGTTTCATGAATGGATGGTTTATAATGTAATCTTGGAATTCATTCATTATCATTATGGTATTAGTTTAGGTTTTTGTAATTCCATCTCATGTACCCCAGAGGACGTTGTTGGTATTATAATTGTATAACTTCTATATATGTGATGTATGTTCATATTCATCTTGTGTAATGTTTCTCTTTCAAAAAAAAAATTGTGCGGTGTTTGTTGTCCATTAGGGTTCACAGGGCGGGCCATTACACCATTGGTATCAGAGCCTAGGTTCATACACTGGGAACTCTGGTTTCATATGAGCCCATTATATTCTCCTAGTGAATCTGTTAAGTGATCACGATGATCATGACATTGATACTTTGCATCATGTGATATGTGGAAAAGATGTAATGATATGAATCACACCGATGATGGAAATAAGTGTACTTATGGAATTTTGTATGTAATTGTCTTTCCCCTGTAAATGTGAGAAACCAGTAAATGTGCATTGGTTGAGTGTTGTGAATACCCCATAATTATTTTTTGGGCCCATAACCCACAGGGTCCATGGGATGGTGATATGGTGTACCCATCCATTCGGAATATGTTGTATTCGATGTGGGATTAACCATACCATTATGTGTGTTGTATATTTTTTACCTGATTGAGGGCCAACCCACGTGTGGTTGAAAATCTATATATATATATATGAGTAGCCAAAAGATAGTTTCATAGATTCTTTTCTTTTGGTTCTCTAGCCCCTCGATCCATGAAGGGGTAGTAGCAGTCATAAAATTTCTTGGGTGGAGTGTGCAGCATACGCACATTGTGACGCAGAGCAGTCTTAGCTCAATCGATCCCAAGGAAACCTACTCACTACTTACCCTTTATGATGGATCAGGGTACTTGATTCATATGTGCTAGCTTAAACCCCACAATTTTGAGTACGACAGTATTGGTTGTTGGTTTATGTCTGGTCGTTCGTAGGGATGTTGAGCTGGCATTGGTGAGTCAACCTCGTCTGTATGAGAGGTGAAGCTCGAGTAGCCCCATATTGATATATTGTATACACTGTATCTGCTCATGTTCTGACATGATGCAATGGATACGATGCCACACCCCACTAATCTTCTGACACAGTGTTGGTGATGATGTCATGTTGATGATAGTAGCGAGCTGGGCTTGAGGACACAATGCCACATGCATAGACACGTGAAGGTGCACTATGAGATTGTGTTATGATAGCCTGCTTGTGTGATGAGCATAATGGGGCCTCACACACTTGTAGAGGGATACTCATGTTTTCTTTTGATAGTGTTTGGGTTTGTTAGCATATGGGTATGTCCTAGCCATGTATACCTCTGGCAACGGTGAGTACCTATGTGGGCATTCTCCATGAGGTATCGCTATGTGGGGTGTGTCTGTGCATGCCTACTTCTACGGAGCCACAGACACATTGCCATGTGGCATACAACTAGTACGTGCCTTCTCCGGTTGGTGTATGACCATGTCGCGTGACAACGCAAGGCATAGTGTAGCCAAGGAGCACACTCTGGGTCATGTGGATGGCATGCTCACTCTACACCACATGAGGGCTACTGTTATAGTCTGACGATGTTCCCTCCTTCCTCGTTTGGTGGCTAGTATCTAGTCACGCAGTGTTGTATTGTGCAATTTTGAAGACTGAGGACTTCCTATATGATTATTGATGATTTTAGATTGACTTTTAAGACCGACATTTTGTTTATGTTTGATTGTAATGGTTTAGCCACACTTTGTGATCTTATTCTCTCATAGCCCTTGTGGTTACATTTGATTTAGTGTTGATATTGCACACATTTCTTTCTTTATTTCTGAAATTGAATCTTATTTGATGGATATTTTATGACTTTGGTGGCTAAACTAGTTTATCTTTACTATTTTCGAGGCCGGCCATGTGTCGTATTGTGATTCCTCTCCAAGGACGTCTGAGGTGGACTTGGCGAATGTATACGAGGAAGCAGACACAGGGAACCTTGAGGATGGGGGTATGTGAAGTTGTTTAACAGCTAGGACCCACTACCCACCTATGCGTGATGACTATCTCTTGGAGGCTAACCACCTTATACAGCAAGGGATAGGTCATTGTGGTCTTGCTTGGATGGTCTCACCATGTGTGTGTGGCCTAACACCATCAAGCCACTAAGTGTGAGATATGGATAATGTGAGATGGATATTGGCTCTTGGCTCATGGATTAGTATGTTGCTTTTCGATGTCCAGATGGACCCTTGTGTAGACTTGTGATGTGATTCTCGATGATGTGAATTTGTGTGTGAATGTAATGAGTGTGTGTTAAACTTGGGATTTTGTGCCTTGGGGAGTGATACATCATGTTTTATTGATTCTGAAGAGGTGTTATTTGAGGGTCTTTGCCGAATATGTGATGAAATTTTGTGTTGAATAATGAATTAAGTGGAATGCCTTGTGTGTAAATGATGATATTAATGAAAATATGTGCTCCTTGTGTGTGAGTATGTTGTGTTTTTTATGGAGGTGTAGCATTTCAAGATAATGAATCGGCATGAATGATAAGTACTAATGTGTTATGTTTCCACCCTAGTTTGTGATTTTCAGGTTGTCAGCTTTGAATCTCGGTGATGAAGGTAAATTAATTGGTTATGCCTATCTTATGGACTTAATGTTATGCATTGATTAGTGATTTTTATGAGATGATTGGTTGTGATACAATTAGTGTCATAAATGATATAATTGATGTTATGAGGTGAGAGGAACGGTGTAGCATCACTCGCGAGTGAGCGCCCTACTACATTGCGACTTCCTCTCATGATGTGGATATTTTGGATATAGATATGTTGTTTTGACACTTGGTTTTATGCAGGATTGCAGGTACCCAAGCCTCGATTCCACCTGCATTGTCAGGACAGGGCGAGCCTCATAAATCCCAATGGGTATGACGTGGAAACACAGAGTTGACAAGAACGGTCCCCAACCTTGCCATCATCCTTGATGAGGATAAGTACCCCCACCTTGGAATCCGTCGGTATGGTTTTCATGTGTTGACAATTTTTTTGTTGGGTGTCTTTCATTATTTGATTATGTCGTAATGTTATTGTTGGAGTTGATATTGTTTTCGAATGTGTTAGCCTTGCGACTTCTAGGAGTAAGTAAAATCCTTGGGGGGGAGGATGTAGTGCCCCTCCATCTGTTTTGTCTTTGGGTTGCTTCTGACTCGCTTGTAAAGTTGAGTTTTGATTGGTATTGTTTGACTGTTCGATCATTGAGTCATGCTCGTGAATTTTGTTTTGTTCGATTATTTCATTAAATTTAAATTGTCAAATTGTAGGCTTTGACTAATGAAGATAAAAGCCTTTATTAAATCAAAGAATCAAATTAAATTAAACATTATGGAAGTATTTATGTAATTATAATAAATTAAGATTTATTGTTTCAATGAAATATTTAAATTATATATATAT
>CM021106.1:507709216-507812506 GCA_007115665.2 Sequoiadendron giganteum | reverse complement strand
CTGATTTCTTCATGCCTCCTTTGAAAAAATAATTCATATTGCAAGTTGAAGACCTTTTGTTCCTCCTTTGAAAAAACAGGATCTCTCCTTTGAAAAAATTAATCAAAAATGCAAGTCACCACCTGTAAAAATAAATGCTTGATGAAAAATAGTCCAATTTTACTCCTCTCGGCCGTACATGTGAAGTTGCAAACTTCAAAGTAAAATTTGATAGTAAATTTAAATAACATGGTTAAAAAGAAACAGGATCCCATTCTATAATCAGGATCTCATTCCCAATATTTATTGTGGGGACCGTTAGCAAAGGAACAAGATCCCATTTCATAAATGAGATCGTGTTCCCCTGCCAATGGTTACCGTATTAAATATTGGGAATAGGATCCCGATTATAGAATAGGATCCCATTTTTTAAAATTTGAAATTATTTTTGCTTTGTGGTCGGGTTTTTGCCTCGAATTTTGGTTCGGGAAAAGAATTGGGAGTCTGAACCTAGGCCTTCAACTTGGTTTGACCTACAAGTTGAAGGTTCTAACAATGTCAGAGAAAAATATCGAGTTTGAACATATGGCTGATGACTTTTTTTGCAGAATTTTTTGACGAAATTAAAACCCATTTTAGATGATACAATGCAGATTCAAAATATGTAATTTTTTTTACAATTGGATTTTTTTTCTATTTTTCAATTAATTTATGATGAAACTGGTCCATAAACTTTAAATATCAGGGTTTTTTACTATTTTAATAACTTTTGATCAACATAAAATTTTGACGAACAGATTGCACGAGAGCAAACTTCAGACAATTATTTTCAATTTTTTAAAAAAATTGCAAAAAATGATAAATTTAGGTCATCTTATGCATGTCATACACGACGATTTTTCAAAACGACAAATATGCCTAATAAAAAATTAACAAAAAAAAAAAATTCAATAAAAAATTACAAAAAAATACCCAAAACAAGCTTCAGTGAGTCACAAGTATTTTCCCAAAAGGATTTAGAAAAATATGATAATTTAGGTCAAAACATGGATGTCGTACACATGCATGGTATGGTAAAAAAAATGACTTTTAAACAGTGGTTTTTACAAAATCCTATTGAAACTCAATTTGTACAATCTAGGTATTGAAATAAATTATATATTTGGAAACTAGACTCTAAGTACTAAATTTTATGATTAGTGACTTTTTTGAAGATTCCATCTCTAAGTGCTTCAAATTTTAAGGTCAAATGTGTCAAACTTTGAAAATCAGGGAAAGCACTTCCACTTTTTGGCCAAAAAGTGTACTCAACTTTTTGCCAGCACCCAATAGATACAAAGAATATTTTTGTGGTTTGATATTGAGGAGACAAACATAATGGATTTAGTGGGTTGGGAAAAGGTGTGTGCTCCTAAAAGGGTTGGAGGATAGGGCATATGAAGTATGAAACTGTTTAATAAATCTCTTATTGCTAAAATAAGCTAGAATATTCTTAAAGGTGCTAAAAACTGGGTTAAAATCTTAAGGGATAAATATCTAAGAAACAAGGAGTAGGGATATTTTCTAAGTGCTTTGAATCTTCCTTATGGTTCAGTGTTTTGGAATAATTTGATTAAAATAAGAAGTGTGCTAAAATTGGGGGTTAAGAAAAGAATTGGAAATGGTAAAGACACTAATTTTTGGGAGGATGTTTAGTTGAATGGTTCTTGTCTCTCATCCACTTACTAGCTCCTTCAATTAAAACAAAGGCTTATTAGAACTTTTGGCAAGAAATTTGTTGGGTATATAAACTAGGATGGCATGGAGCCTTAATGGATTGATTTAAAAAATGCTAGTTGGAGTCAACCTTAGGGGAGGGAGAAACCAAAACTGGAATGTTGCTTTGTAAATTTTATATTAGAAGTTAGGAGTTATTTCTTTCTTCTCAAAAGACAAAAAGAGTGAGTGGATTTGGACTATGCATACCTCATGGAACCTCCTAATGAAATCTACTTATGAATTTTTGGAAAAGCCTTTGATTCATTACAGTGAGTTTTAGTGGAACAATGTCTGGACAAAAAAACTTGATACCCAAAGTGAATTATTTTGGTGGGCAGTTGTTCATGGAAAGATCCTTACTACTGATAACCTTAATAAAAGAGGGTTTCAATTTGTGAATAGATTTTACCTTTGTAATGAATATGAGGAGTCTATATGCATCTGCTTTTCATTGTTCCTACTCCAGAGATGTATGGTCATATTTTCTTCCTATTCTCATGATCAAATGAGTCTTCCCCTCTTCAATAAGAAATTTTCTTGATAGTTGGAATGTCAGTCCTTATTCTCACAACATTATTGTGGATATTTGGATACAAGTCCCTCCCTTTATTTCTTAGGGCTTATGGAAAGATAGCAGGATCTTTCGAGAGTCTGAAAGAAACAAAAAATATATTTTCATGGCGATCATGTATCAAATTCAGGAGAATATAAATGTGGGGGTCTATGAATCCTCAAAACACATGCCCTATTATAAAGAGCTTAGGATTAAACAGATATGGGGGCTAAAACAAGATCTTATGAAAGTCAATTGGATTAACTATTTAAATAGAAAAAACACTGTTTGGAATCCTCCTGAGATGGACTAGTTCTAATGCAATCTTGGTGGGTGCTCCAAGGCAAACCCAAGACTTGATGGAGTTGGGGGAATTATTAGAAACCATCATGGTAATATTATAGAAGGATATGACAATAAATTAGGTGTTTTTTCCTTTAATGTGGTTGAAGCTATGGCGGTTTGGGTAGGTTTAAAGCATTTGAAGGAGTTGGGATTTACCAAGTTATCATTGAAGGAGATTCAAAACTTATCATTGATTATTTGAAGGGGGGATTTATTGTTTTGGGAGATATGTGATAGTTTGGAGGAAAAAAAACATATCCTTAAGTCCTTCCATAATTATAAAATACAACATTTGTATAGAGAAGGGAATTTAGCTACTGATGCAATAGCTAATGAAGCTCTTAAGCATAAATAATGGACACATTAGGTCATTTCAGTGTTGCCACCCCATATAAAAGAATTAGTCACTAAGGAAAAATATGAGGCTTCACCTAAATATGTGTCAAATGACTAGGACTGAACTAGAAGGATATATCTATGCATTAAGGTATTCAAATGAGAGGAAGTAGTAATTAGAAGAGGGTGAATTGGAATGTACGATGCAATGATGGGAGAAAATGTAATAAGAAAGGGGATGGTACTTGGCAAAGGATGACTAAAAATAGAAATTTATTAAATGACGATAGATTTATTGAAGTGTGGATTATCAAAGGCCTTTCAATAATCATGATCACCTCTAATTATTACATATCATAAATGAATTACATGCTTTTCATTCCCTGTGTGCATTACATCCACTTCAGTTACTATTTCAAGGACGGTATGGGGGATTATGATCTTATTCATAGCAAGGTTGATACTATCAATAATGACCTCAATTTCTTCTCGAGTGTTCCCTATTTAATTTCTTGTTGGTTGATATTATTTTGGATTGTTGGCATTAATATAGAAATTTTAAAAATTAAGGTTTTTAGTGATAAAAATTGCAATTTGAAGGTTTGTGAGCTGGATATGTGCTTGAACAAGGGTTTATAGAGAAAGTTTGGTGTTTTTAACTAGTATTCTATAGATATGTAGGGTCCCAAAAAGAGAACTGAACTTGTTATCTATGGAAATCTGCAATAGAATGATGAAATTTTGGTGCTTTTTGTTAGAACTGGCTTGGCATCCTTTTTCCAAGCAATACACAATTACAATGACACATTGACCCCAAAATTCATAAATTCTTGGCAGGATGGTCATGTGTTGATTGGTTCAATGAAATTTTAGGTTACTCAGGTGATCTTGGAAGCCACTGGTTTGGCTAACAATGGTATGAACATTGTTAAAAAAATTAATGGTAAATACCAAAGCTTCATGAAAAAGTTTTTCGAGAAAGGAGAGAAACTAAAAAAGGTTTTCAGAATGGGTATTCTCACCTCAAGCTCCCTCCTTCGTATGTTGAGGTAAGTTTGTATGTAATATGCTACTTTACCCTTAAAGGTAGAATATGACAGTGGATGGTTACCATTTTCCAATTCTTAACCACAATATGCATAATGAGAAAATAAATATCTTGTTCTATGTTTTCTCCTCCCTTTAACAAAATATTGAAAAAGGAGCTTCACCTCCTCTACACCAAGGTTTAATGATGGCTCAGTACAAATTTTCTCTCTAATAATTTTCATAGAAACCTTAGGGATCTTGGCTTAGCTAACCCTCACAACATTGTTAATGCGAATATGGCTAAAGCCTCTGCTAAAGTGAAAACCCCAACTGGCCAAAAATCTCACAATTCTAGTGTCCGCATTGAGCCAATTGAGAGTAATTCTCTTCTCCTTCTAAGGACCTAGCCTTAGAAAGTAAAAATGTTGCTAATAAAAACCAAAACCTAAGCATAGACCTATTGCTCAGTCTATGGACCTTGCTTTACTGAAGACCACTCTCGGGAAAAAGAAAACATTCTCCTTTTTTGCTTAAGTATCCCAAAAGCAAGAAGTCACAAAGAAACCCCAAGAAAGAAATTTTCATCACTATCATTGAAGATAATGAAGAAGAAGAACATGAGGTAAAATAAGAATATTTCAATGGGTCCAATAAGAGTGGTAGGAGATCAAACCAACTAGCCAAAGTCGGTTCTATGGACAAGGGGGATAAATACAAAGGGAAGTGTGTTGCTCTTGTTAGTGAGGAAGAATTATCCCCTAACAAAGAATCTGAACCTATGAATGAAGAGGAAAGTGGGGAGAATGAATGGGATGATTTACTAACCAAGAAGATAATGAGGAAGATTTTGAGGAGGGGGAAATGTGATGGAGAAAGAGGTTAAACTAGAAGGTTTTGAGGCCTCAGAGTTGAGTGATAGGATGGATAATGGTGATGTGGATATGAACCTCTTTGTTCCCTCAAAGGAATATTTTAATGTTACCTCTAATGGTGATCTAAATAAAAATTATTCTCATGTAGGTTAAAATGGAGGAAATGGAGAAGGCTCTTTGTACCCCTGATGAAAGTTATTGATGGCCTTATGAACAGCACAATTCTTGGCACTATTTTTGGCCAGTTGAAGATAAGGAAGTAGCTCAAGCGCCAAGGGAAACAAATGGAAGAAAAACAAGTTGATGCTGATGAGAATACTAATTGTAAAAAAATTATCTCTGACATTGGGGATAATTGGGAGCTTATAATTACTGCTAAAAAATGATGAATTGTTTCTTTGTTAATGATAGGATTGTTGAGTATGGTTTTGTTTTTATTAGTGTAGTGCCCCTCCATCTGTGTTGTCTTTGGTTTGCTTTTGACTCGCTTGTAAAGTCGGGTTTTGATTGGTATTGTTTGACTGTTCAATCATTGAGTCATGCTCGTGAATTTTGTTTTGTTCGATTATTTTATTAAGTTTAAATTGTCAAATTGTAGGCTTTGACTAATGAAGATAAAAGCCTTTATTAAATCAAAGAATCAAATTAAATTAAACATTATGGAAGTATTTATTTAATTATAGTAAATTAAGATTTATTGTTTAAATGAAATATTTAAATATATATATTATCATGTTTGTGCAAACAAACTTAAAAAGAAATTAAACTAATAAATTAAATTATTAAATTATTAAGAGAATTTTAGTAATTAATTATTAAATAAATTTGAAGGGGATAAGGATTTATTAGCTTATACTATTATTTTATTAAAGATGAAAAAAGTAAATAAAACACAAATTGGTATTTATAAATAATGTTTATTTTTAAATTTAATATAGTGGATTAATAATCCACTTATTAATAAAGTTTATTTTAAATTTAAAGTATTTTGATGAGAGGTATTTAATTAAGTATTATGTTTGAAATGATAAAATTAAAAAAATAATAATAAGTAAAAGATTTACGTTAGTGATTTATTTAATTTAAAAAAAAATAAAATATGACATTTTGTTAAAGGTAAAATATTAAAATAAAGGGTGAAACTTATTGCGGTAGCAATATGATTTATTAAATTTAGTAGTGAAATTGGTGTATAAAATGTAATTGATTAATTATTATCCTTTGTTTATTTCGGTGGAAATCAATTTGTTTTGCTACTGTCTCTAAATTGCATTTTCCATTAATATAAAATAGCCATACTTATATGTATATGTGTGGTGTATTATAAATAAGTATTTTGTTAGTTAGTTTTAAACCTAGGGTTGTTTAATGAATTCGGTTAAATATAATTATTTCTCTGAAATATATATAGAGAGAGAATATGAAACTTGTTTATATGGACTCTTTAGTTAAAATAGATTTATGTTACTATATTTGTGTTTTATATTGACATCTTTGAGGAAAAATTTATATGAATAAATATATCAATATATGAGTATATGTATATATAAGAATATATATATATAAGTGTAAATTTATATATTTATATTTATTTTTGGATAATTGTTAGAAAAGAATAGTTAAATTTGTTAAATTTAAAAGAAGAGTATATATATAAGAGAGTTAGTTAATAGAAATGATTTAATTAAACAAAGGAATTATGTCTTTGCAAATCATCGTATTACTAGTTAGGAAGATAGAGTTTAATTAAGGATAAAGATTTAAATTATTTTACTTAAATTAAAAGTTATAAATTCAAGTATGAGAATCATTATTTGGCATTAATTTTATTTGATTAAAAAGGAAAATGTTAATGTAATTGTTCAAAAGGATAAAGATTTAAATTATTTTATTTGAATGAAAAGTTATAAATTTTAAGTTAAGTGATATTTATGTCTTAAGAATATTTGATTTTGTAGGAAAAATGGATTAGGAAAGAAATATAATTGTTTTGTAACAAGTTACTAGTTGGTGAATAAATTAGAAAATAGAGTAGCTAAGAAAATGAATTAATGTAAGTATATTTAGATAACTAAGAGATTTGTGGTTATAAATACACCTCCTGTTAGGGTTGGTTAATTGAGTACTTGCTTTAAATATTTAAGTTATTTTTTAAAAAAATTGGAAGGGATCTACATTGTGGAAAAAATTTCCTATATTGCTTCATTTAAGTGATTCTTTATAGGTGGATAAATGCGAAGGAAAAAGAAACAGTGCTACTTAATTACTTTAAAGAGTATTCTAGAAAAGATTAAAGCATTATTTAACAAAATAGCTCTAATTTGATAGCTTAAGGAAAATATACTATAAGGGAGTTAGTAGCATAAACGGAGTTTGAAATTGTGTTAATTAAATATTGTATTTCTCTAAAATTGTGTTTTATTTGATAAAGGAAATCAACGTTATAGAGAGAGCTTCAGATAGTAAGATCTTTTCCTTTTAATAATTTGCCACTTATTTATTGGTTAATTATATTATTTAATAAAATTGGTTAGATAATTATTGTTAGAGAGTTATTTAGGTTCGCTTAGGGAAAGTCCAAATTTGAAGAAATTTATATGACAATATTCTATGTTTTTCTTTTATTGAATCAAGGGGCTTGTGTAGTTAAATGTTAGAAAAGAATATTTTGGTCTCTTTAAATAAATGATTAGATTTGATATAAATTAAATGTATAAATGAAGGGTTTATTTAAGAAGTTAGTGGATCATCATTTTAAAAGTGGTTTTGTGTATAATCATGTATCAAATGATTTGTTGATTTCATGAATATGTTGGCTACTCGAGTGCTTGTTATAAATTAGTTGAGTAAGTTAGTGATTATGTGAGTGTTCCTTGATATCTTGTACCTTGAATATGTTAGTGGGAGTTAAGTATGTATTGATGGTTCCAAATTGAAGGGTTTTTCCTCTTGAGTTGATTTTGTCTTGAGGGGATTTTATACATCAAAGTTTTGTGTTGGAACCGTGTTGCTACGTTTTACCCTAGATTGTGGGTTTGTTTTTTTTGGTTAGTCGTTCTTCTTGGGCTTCCAAAGGAGGGGAAGGAATATTTTGCTTCATAGTTGGTTTCCATTTTGGTTTTTTGAATGGTTGCTCTTATGCTTCTTTTGATTTTGGTGGGTTTAGCCTTGCACTTGGAAGTTGCTTATTTATGGAATTCTAGCTTGAGATGGTGCATGCCTCACTTGATGTATTTACTTTTTGGCCTAGATATTTTGTGCAAGTTGACTTTCCCGTTTGTGATTACGAGTATTTTGTTGTTAGTAGGGGGTCGATAACCTATGAAGATCTGCATTGGGTAACCCATATCAAGCCTATGTGATGACACTCCACCCTCTAGCAACCTTGTGTGTTTGTTGTTTCCCCTCGTTGTTCTTGTACCTCTGGAAGCGGATGTTCTTATGTTTGATGTTGCTTTTGTCATGGAGTCTTGTTAGCCATTGTTCACTTTATTGTTTTGGTTGAGGGTCTTTCTTGTCAACTCCTAGCATGGGGGGTGGGTCTTCAGACTCACATGGTCGGGTGGAACATGTTATCCACCCCATTGGGTTCCTAGTTAGTGTTTGTGAAGCGTGAAGTTTGTGCCTTTGCAAAGAATACAGAGCTTCACCACAGTTCAGTTATACCATGTCCATTTTTGTATTTCTCTTGTATCAATGTATTATTCCCACTATGTGTTGGGAAGCACGGTTGTGCATATGTAATCTTAAAAGAAATGCAAATTCTCATTATCAATGTATTTGTATAATCTAATTTGATCATTGTAATATATCTATGTTTATATTCTCTTGATTATGTGTCGTATATGGATACTTCTCATTTATGTAGTTTCATGAATGGATGGTTTATAATGTAATCTTGGAATTCATTCATTATCATTATGGTATTAGTTTAGGTTTTTGTAATTCCATCTCATGTACCCCAGAGGACGTTGTTGGTATTATAATTGTATAACTTCTATATATGTGATGTATGTTCATATTCATCTTGTGTAATGTTTCTCTTTCAAAAAAAAAATTGTGCGGTGTTTGTTGTCCATTAGGGTTCACAGGGCGGGCCATTACACCATTGGTATCAGAGCCTAGGTTCATACACTGGGAACTCTGGTTTCATATGAGCCCATTATATTCTCCTAGTGAATCTGTTAAGTGATCACGATGATCATGACATTGATACTTTGCATCATGTGATATGTGGAAAAGATGTAATGATATGAATCACACCGATGATGGAAATAAGTGTACTTATGGAATTTTGTATGTAATTGTCTTTCCCCTGTAAATGTGAGAAACCAGTAACTGTGCATTGGTTGAGTGTTGTGAATACCCTGTACTTATTTTTTCGGCCCATAACCCACAGGGTCAATGGGATGGTGATACGGTGTACCCATCCATTCGGAATATGTTGTATTCGATGTGGGATTAACCATACCATTATGTTTGTTCTATGTTTTTTACCTAATTGAGGGCCAACCCACGTGTGGTTCAAAATCTATATATATATAAGAGTAGCCAAAAGATAGTTTCATAGATTCTTTTCTTTTGGTTCTCTAGCCCCTCGATCCCTGAAGGGGTAGTAGCAGTCACAAAGTTTCTTGGGTGGAGTACGCAACATACACACATTGCAACACAGAGCAGTCTTAGCTCAACCGATCCCAAGGAAACCTACTCACTACTTCCCCTTATGATGGATTAGGGTACTTGATCCATATGTGCTAGCTTAAACACCACAATTTTGAGTACAACAACATTGGTTGTTAGTTTATGTCTGGTCATTTGTAGGGATGTTGAGCTGGCATTGGTGATTCAACCTCGTCTGTATGAGAGGTGAAGCTCGAGTAGCCCCATATTGATATATTGTATCTGAATGTGTTCTGACATGATGCAATGGATACAATGCCACACCCCAGTAATGTTCTGACACAGTGTTGGTGATGATGTCGTGTTGATGATGGTAGCGAGTTGGGCTCAAGGACACGATGCCACATGCATAGACACGTGAAGGTGCACTATGAGATTTTGTTATGATAGCCTACTTGTGTGATGAGCATAATGGGGCCTCGCACACTTGTAGAGGGATACTCATGTTTTCTTTCGACAGTGTTTGGGTCAATTAGCATATGGGTATGTTCTAGCCATGTATACCTCTAGCGATGGTGAGTACCTATGTGTGCCTTCTCCATGAGGTATCGCTATGCGGGGTGTGTTTGCACGTGCCTACTTCTATGGAGCCACAGACACATTGCCATGCGGCATATGACCAGTACGTGCCTTCTCCGACTGGCGTATGACCATGTTGCATGACGACGCGAGGTAGGGTGGCACCAAGGAGCACACTCTGGGTCATGTGGATGGCGTGCTCACTCCGCACCACAAGAGGGCTACTGTTATAGCCTGACGATGTTCCCTCCTTCCTCATTTGGTGGCTAGTATCTAGTCACATAGTGTTGTATTGTGCAATTTTGAATATTGAGGACTTCCTATATGATTATTGATGATTTTAGATTGACTTTGAAGGCCGACATTTTGTTTATGTTTGATTGTAATGGTTTAGCCACACTTTGTGATCTTATTCTCTCATATCCCTCATGGTTACATTTTATTTAGTGTTGATATTGCACGCATTTCTTGCTTTATTTCTGAAATTGAATCTTATTTGATGGTTATTTTATGACTTTGGTAGCTAAACTAGTTTATCTTTACTATTTTTGAGGCCGGCCATGTGTCAAATTGTGACTCCTCTCCAAGGACATATGAGGCGGATTTGGTGAGTGTATATGAGGAAGTAGACACAGGGAACCTTGAGGATGGGGGTATGTGAAGTTGTTTAATAGCTAGGACCCACTACCCACCTATGTGTGATGACTATCTCTTGGAGGCTAACCACCTTATACAACAAGGGATAGGTCATTGTGGTCTTGCTTGGATGGTCTCACCGTGTGTGTGTGGCCTAACACCATCAAGCCACTCAGTGTGAGATATGGATAATGTGAGATGGATATTGGCTCTTGGCTCATGGATTTTGTATCATGGATTAGTATGTTGCTTTTCGGTGTCCAGATGGACCCTTGTGTAACCTTGTGATGTGAATTTGTGTGTGAATGTAATGAGTGTGTGTTAAACTTGGGATTTTGTGCCTTGGGGAGTGATACATCATGTTTTGTTGATTCTGAAGAGGTGTTATTTGAGGGTCTTTGCCTAATATGTGGTGAAATTTTGTGTTGAATAATGAATTAAGTGGAATGCCTTGTGTGTAAATGATGATATTAACGAAAATATGTGCTCCTTGTGTGTGAGTATGTTTAGTTTTTTATGGAGGTGTAGCATTTCAAGATAATGAATCGGCTTGAATGATTAGTACTAATGTGTTATGTTTCCACCCTAGTTTGTGATTTTCAGGTTGTCAGCTTTGAATCTCGATGATGAAGGTAAATTAATTGGTTATGCTTATCTTATGGACTTAGTGTTATGCATTGATTAGTGATTTTTATGAGATGATTGGTTGTGATGCAATTAGTGTCATAAATGATATAATTGATGTTACGAGGTGAGAGGGATGGTGTAGCATCACTCGCGAGTGAGCACCCTACTACACTGCGACTTCCTCTCACGATGTGGATATTTTAGATATAGATATTGTTGTTTCGACACTTGGTTTTATTAAGGATTGTAGGTACCCAAGCCTCGATTCCACCTGCATTGTCAAGATAGGGCGAGCCTCATAAATCCCAACGAGTAACGTGGAAACACAGGGTTGACAAGAAGGGTCCCCAACCTTGCGATCATCCTTGAAAAGGATAAGTACCCCCACCTTGGAATCCATCGGTATGGTTTTCATGTGTTGACAATTGTTTTGTTGGGTGTCTTTCGTTATTTGATTATGTTGTAATGTTATTGTTGGAGTTGATGTTGTTTTCGAATGTGTTAGCCTTGCGACTTCCAGGAGTAAGTCAAATCCTTGGGGGGGAGGATGTAGTGCCCCTCCATCTTTTTTGTCTTTGGGTTCCTTTCGACTCGCTTGTAAAGTCGGGTTTTGATTGGTATTGTTTGACTATTCGATCATTGAGTCATGCTCATGAATTTTGTTTTGTTCGATTATTTCATTAAATTTAAATTGTCAAATTGTAGGCTTTGACTAATGAAGATAAAAGCCTTTATTAAATCAAAGAATCAAAGAATTAATAAAGTTTATTTTAAATTTAAAGTATTTTGATGAGAGGTATTTAATAAAGTATTATGTTTGAAATGATAAAATAAAATAAAATATATATAAGTAAAAGATTTACGTAATCGTAGTGATTTATTTAATTTGATTCTTCTATTTAAGGAGCATAGGCCATATATCTAAATTGAAAACATTTTATAACCGTCTACTAAAATCAGGTCAGGTGCCAACAAGAGTCCATATAAGATTTAAGAACATAATGTGAGTCTTAAAGAAACTAGTTGTAGTGCCCCTCCATCTGTGTTGTCTTTGGGTTGCTTCCAACTCACTTGTAAACTCGAGTTTTGATTGGTATTGTTTGATTGTTCGATCATTGAGTCATGCTTGTGAATTTTGTTTTGTTCGATTATTTCATTAAATTTAAATTGTCAAATTGTAGGCTTTGACTAATGAAGATAAAAGCCTTTATTAAATCAAAGAATCAAATAATTAATAAAGTTTATTTTAAATTTAAAGTATTTTGATGAGAGGTATTTAATAAAGTATCATGTTTGAAATGATAAAATTAAAAAATATATATATAAGTAAAAGATTTACGTAATCGTAGTGATTTATTTAATTTGATTCTTCTATTTAATAAAGGATTTTATCTTCATTAGTCAAAGCCTACAATTTGACAATTTAAATTTAATGAAATAATCGAACAAAACAAAATTCACAAGCATGACTCAATGATCGAACAGTCAAACAATACCAATCAAAACTCGAGTTTACAAGTGAGTCGGAAGCAACCCAAAGACAACACAGATGGAGGGGCACTACAACTAGTTTCTTTAAGACTCACATTATGTTGTTAAATCTTATATGGACTCTTGTTGGCACCTGACCTGATTTTAGTAGACGGTTATAAAATGTTTTCAATTTAGATATATGGCCTATGCTCCCTGATGCTTATTTTAATTTTGTCTTGTGTGTTTGTTGATTCCTTTTCACTGGTTGTATTGTTGGTCTCTTTGGTTCTTGATGTGTGACTAGTTGTTGTCTTGCTAGTATGTTTCTTCTAGTTGTTTATGCAATGCTTTGAATTGTTTTTGGGATCAAGGCCCTTCCTTGCTTATCTAATAAAAAATATAAGCACATCAAACACACAACACAACTTTAATAATAATTTTTCCCAACTACATGTTATATGAATCAATCAAATAAATATTATTCAATCCTAATACACATCAAGCACACAACACAACTTTACTATGAATTATCCCCATGTACATGTCATATGATTTGATCACATAAATAATATTCAATCCTAATGCACAAGTATACTAGGTACACAAAATAAATTTAATTCACATTTTTACGTAACCCTAACATAAATTCCATTTAAATAAGGTTGTGTATACAGGTTTAATAATATATAATCCTAATTTAGATTAGAACACTAGACACAAATACAACTTCAATACAAATTAAACTCGTGTACATGTCATTGAGATCAATACATACACAATTTAATGAAAAATATGTCATTCAACCATAATATTAATTATAACCATTTGCATGCGATATGAATCAATCACATTCAACTGAGTAAAGGACATAATTATGACTAATAATAATGCATAGGAGCACATGATGCACACCATAAAATTTGGATTCATAGTTGGTGGAATACTAACATAAAATCCATATTAAACAAGGATGTTTAAATGTTTCAATCAAACCCCTATCAAAGCTTAAAATCCTAATGTACATATACATGTTAGGAATACAATACACCTTTAATATGAATTTTTCCTTTTTGCTTCCTTATAAATCAATTATATACAAATCAATGGCATAATATAAAATGATCCTAATGTGCACAAGCACACTAACCACATAGGGAACACTACAATTTTAATGAATAATCCCCATTTACATGTTATACAAATCAATCACATATATACCACTCTATCCTAATGCGCACAAGCACAATAGTTACCCCATACAAATTCAATCACTCTTTTAATATAAATGTAACAAAATAACATAACAAGGGTGTGTACCCAAATTAATCACATACATGTTAAATCCTAATTATGTTTAACACGCTAGGCATGGCATACAACCTAAATACACATTATCCCCCTACATATTTCAGTAGAATTAATATGTACATAAAATTGGACTGTAACAGTTAAAATTTTCCCTCTGCTAAGACTAGGGTTTCACCTAAGCGAAGACCCTACAGGAATATTTTCTTAGGGAGGTCTGATAGGCCAACACTAGGTACAAATAATAAGAAATATTTAATACTTTATAATGAATTTTAGTTTGGTCTATATGTGTCAATCCGGGGGTGTAAACTTGTGAGAGGTGTCGTAGCTATATGCCAATCGAAGGGGTGAAGATTGTGAGCTGAGTGGGGATGAAATGAAGCTAGAACACGCAAAGGAGTACCTATGATGAAAATCTGGTCCAAACTTATATTTCTATTCTACTCTATTATGTGACAGAAGTGACAAGAGTTACAACAATCCATGACAATAACAACAATGATCTGAAAAAATAATAACAATAGTAGCAACAACAGAAAGGAGAAATAAACCACATTACATATGCTTTTATCCAAACTGTGCTGAAATTGAAATCACACAGTCAAAAGGAAATAACGTTTATCTTAACCAAACCAAATCATAAGAAAAAAAAATACAGAAAATAAAACATCATCGAGCTTCCCCAAGGAGTGGGCCCTTGCTCCTGGTTCGAACAATGGAAAGAACGAAAATCCTTCCTATGTTTCCTTAATCAGAAGATCGCTATTTTATTTATCAGAAAGAATGATACATAAAATCTATATAAAATTTTGTCTACCAAATTCTCTCCTCTTTTACAGCATGCATATTTATATATATGTTGTTCATAGCTATTAAATACAACAAAAATATTGTGTTTGTTTTGGCCCGTGGCCAACAAACTATTTAATGCAACGGTTCTATTGGTGACAAATTAAAATGATTCTATTATAACAATGAGAAGAAATAAGAGACGGGAATAAAATGTGTGAAAATTTCCAGCTTTGTCCTCCAACAAATTAGCACACATCTCCATCATGGGTTTCCTTAGTTTATCACTACAAAAATGGTGTATGTGGAATCCTGGCTAAATGTACTTTGTTGTATGTTTTTTTCTTACCACAATAAACATTGTTCTAACAAACAATGAAAATGGAAGATTTTTGGTTTTCTCTATATAGCTGGTAATTGCATCTCCATTCAGAAATAACCATGATTTCTTGTGCTTATTCGAATTTGGCACTGAAGAGGTAACCAACGCCACCTTGGAGACTGACATCATTTTCAAAAAATAATAGAAATAAATTGTTGGTTAAAAGGTAATACACTGAAGCTCCTGACCAAAAAATGACATGAAGATATTTTGCATAAAAGGTGATAGGAAGTTCTTCTAATTTGCATGCTGCAAGCTTTATTTCTCAAGTTTGAAAATCACAATGCTTATTAGTAAAGACAACCAATCATTAATTTCCATATTTTATCCAAAACTCTATTAAATAGCACTTATATATTTAATCATATGCAACATAAAATGGTATAATGGTATAACATGGAACCCAAATGGAATGTGGGAATGGGTATGAAGGCATATGAAAATAGGATAAAATATGCCATAAAATGGGACATAAATGGCTCTCATCAAGGTATTCTTGGCTTTTGGAGTAGGGGTCTCTGCAGTCGAGAGAAGGATGGACTGAGCATTCAAGCAACGAGTAGTTTGAATAAATCAAGCCAAAGTGGTGTCGGGGCTGGTTTGGATGGTGACAACCCCCATGCACAACACGGCCAAGAGAATGGGCTCCCCTATGCCTTTTCTACCAAGGGTGTTGGATTGGCTAAGGGTTCTAAGGCTTCTGAGAATGGGACATCTGTTCCCTCTTAAATTTCAAAGCCCTCATCCAAGTCTTTGATAGGTAGGGGAGGAGGGGGTTATGTGTTACCTCCCTCATCTAGATCAATCACAATGGATTTAGATGGTGATATTGAACAAGAAGTGGCTTCCAATGAACTTTTTTTTTTTTGGGCTAGGCCTGGTTGGGAGATTCAGGGGATTTTGGACAAGTTTTAATAATCTCCACCAGTGGATTATGGACCATTGGGAGCATTTTTTGGAAGGGTATGTTCAAATCTATCCCACGAAAATAGGTTTTTTCATTTTTTCTTTTGAACATGAGCAGGATACAAACAAGATCCTTTATGACTATCATTGGGATTGGGAAGGAAAATATACCCTAATGTTAAAGCCATGGCATCCAGCCTTTAACCCAACCATTGAAGTCTTTGAGAGGGTTCCTCTTTGGGTGAGACTTCCTAACCTTCCCTTACAATATTGGTTTGATTCTTACTTGGAGGTTGTAGGGAACTCTTTAGGAATATTTTTAATGGTGGATGAGGGATCCTCAAATCTTCTGCATTCAAATTTTTCTTGGATTTTAGTGGAGTTGGATATGTCTAAGGAGCTTCCTGAAGAGATCCGAATAAAAACTCTGAAAGGTTGTTGAGTGCATCCCCTGGACTATGAAGGAGTACCCTTTAAGTGTAATATTTGTTTTCAAAATGGGCACTTGGCTGCTCAATGTGCTAAACAAAGAACACATAAATCTGCTTCTTGGTGGAAAGATGTTGCCCCCTAACACTAAATAGTGGATAAAAAGGAGGAGAAGCAAGTGAGCTCTCAGATTATAGGCAGGGAAGAAGTGGTTCAGGTACCTGGGGTTTTGGATTAGGGAGGGAATGCATTGGTGAATGATGGTAGTAGGGAGGAACAACAACATGCTAGTGGTGTTCTGGCACAAGAAGGGAGTCTAGTTGAGAATAGATGAAATGTTGCCCTTAATGGATGTGAAAAATATTTGAATAGCAAAAATGGGGCAGCAACACCAAAATGTCGAGAGAAAAAAGGTGGGATGAGGCCACAAGTGAAAGAATCTGGGAAGCGGAAAGGTGATGAGTAGATTCAACAAGAAATTTGTAGTTTGGATGGAGAGTTGAAGAATCCCCAAGACAAACTTTTGAAATGGAAAAAGGAGGCTACAAGGGTGGAGGAGGGTTGGCAAGTTTTCAAGGGGAAAAAAAAAATAAAGCAAAGAAGGAAACTTTTGCTATGGTCCTCTGGTCTCAGACAAAGGGAAGACCAAATAGTGCTTCAAAACTTTCACTTGCTAATAGGTTGCTTTTCAGGATTTGATAGTTTTAGTCTTTTTTTTTCCTTGTGGATCTATTTTGATCAAGGAGGAGATTCTCCGTTTTTAATTCTTTTTGGTTTGGGCTAGAATTTTTTTGATGTACTTTCACATTTTAATATAATAATAATTAAATCTTATTATCGAGCACAAAAATAATAATATGTACATGACTAAATGAGATCCATCTTATTCGACCATAATATCAATTAGAACCATTTATATTCCATATGAATAAATCATATGCATGTGACTAAATGACATAAATGTTTGGTATAAGTTTTCCATGGTCCATTAGGTAGATATGTGCAAGCTTCTAGTTTGAATTGTGTATGTTTTATGCTTGAAATTTCAAATCACTAATTCAAACAAGCACACTGAACACACCATAAAAAATTTATTCACACTCAATGTAACACTAACATAAAAGCTATACTAAACAAGGATATTTACATGTACCAAATCTTAAAGGCCTTATTTATATACATATACACATTGGTCTACATACTATTCAATCTTAATGCACACAAGCACATGAGATGCGTTATAAAAATTCAATTAACATATGTGATGTAATCATAGCTTAAATTCCATATAAACAAGGATGTGTATAAAATTCAATTGTATACATTTCAAAACTTAATTCACATTAGCACACCATACAACTTTAACATTCAACCATTCCAATTTACATTCCATATTAATCAATCATGTTTATACAACCTAATCATACAATGATTTAGAGCATGTGTAATCAAATCCAACACAACCTTAAACAAGTGTTTACAAATCCCTTGTTCATCAAAATGCGGGTTTTCCTTCACAAACCTTCATTCTTGCTTGTAGCCTTTCAAAAATGGATTTTTGGACATAAATCTTCAATCTCAATTGATCTCTATAAAATTAAACTATTTTCAGATACCCATTTAGCCATTATTGAACATATATCAAAAAATAGATAGGGTTATTTTGTATGCAAAGGCTCAAAAATTGACTATCCTCCTTTTTGACTAGGCCTAATTAGGCAAATATGCATGCAAATGAAAGGAACAGTCACCTATAACTTTCACCAATCAAAGAATTAATCCAATCACTCCTATGATATTGAATAGGACCTTATTATAGACCTTCTCAAAAAAAATTATCAAAATCAAATGGTGAAAATAAGAGATGTCATTTTTCCCAAAACTGGTAACCCTAGAACAAATTTAGGCAGGTTTTAGTAAATTTGCAATAACTTCCTCCAAACTCAATTAAAAACCACCAAACCCATTTCAGATGAAAGGTGATTCAATCCTCTATTATCTCCAATCAATTTTAGATCATTAAATGCAAATTAAATTCTGTACAAAGCCAAATAACAATCATATTTTCTAGAAAAGCATTGTTTTGGACATGCAAACTTTGTATTTTCTTCATTTCATTCCTTTCCAAAACCTTCCGAACTCTAGGATCCATGTTTACAAAGCATATTATGCTATTAAAACTATTTTCCAATGGTTCCAAACCTTGACTTTTTAACTTACAACCATTCAAATCCCTCATTTACAACTTGTGACTCTTTATATTCCATGATTTTTCTACTTTGACAATATTTTGCAAAATTGACAACACTTGTGCAAATTTTTATAATTTTTGCATCTAGACTCTAACCAATGACCAGGAACACTAATTGGACCCCAAAAGATGTGAAATGGTCTTTCTAGACCTTATTACAGGGAAGAACATAAAACAAAACCAAACTGCTAATTTTGAATCTACTAAATCTAGGGTGCTCCTACACCACATAAATTCCAATAATACTAATGTACACAAGAATTATAAGCACACAATACAATTTTGATTCACACTTGATGCAAAAAAAACATAAAATCTTTATACATATATACACATTATGCACATAATACAACCTTAATATAAACTATCTGCATGTACATGGCATACAAATCAATGATATAAATACCGTTCAATTCATGTATGCAAGCACACAAGGTGCACCATACAAATTCAATTCACATTTTATGTAATCATGATATAAATTCTATACAATCTAGGATGTGGATATAATTCAATTGCATACGTGCCAAAGCCTGATTCATAGTAGTATACCAAACAAATTTAACTAAAATTAGTTGTATGTGCCATAAAGAGTAGCATGTACCAAACTCAATGACAAACATAATATTCAACCATAATATTAACTAGACCAATTTACACTCCATATAAATCAATCACACATATACAACTTAATGCCATAAATTTCCACACAAATACTAATGCACACAAGCACACAAGGTACACCATAAACATCAGTTCACACATGATTTCATCATAAGATAAAATACATATAAGAAAATATGTGTTTACATGTCAAAGCCTAATTCACATTAGCAGACCAAGCACACTATACAACTTTAATAAAAAATAGCCCTATGTATGTGGCATGGTGAGTATTATGCATAAAACTCAATGACATACATAATATTCAACCATATGAACTAGAGAAATTTATATTCCATATGAATTGATCGCATGCATGACTTAACGATATAAATTCCACCAATATTGATGGACACAAGCACTCTAAGCACACAATACAAATTTAATTCATGTTTAATGCAACACCAACATAAAATCCTTACGCACATATACATAATGAGTATACAATACAACCTTAATGTGAATTATCCTCATGTACATGACATACAAACCAATTACCTACAACTCAATGATATAAATACCATTAAATCATCATATACAAAAGCACACAACATACACCATATAAATTGAGTTCACAAATGTGATGTAAACATAACATAAATACCATATAAACAAAAATGTGTGTATAATTCAATTACATACATGCCAAATCTTAATTAAGATTAGCACACCATAAAATATTCATACAAAATAGCCCTATGTACATGCCATGGAGAGTATTATGCACAAAACTCAATGACATACATAAAATTCAACCATAATATGAACCAGACCAATTTACATTCCATATCAAATAATTGCATGTATCTGATCTAATAACATAAATGGCTCCAATGGTAAAACTCTAAGAATTCCATACAAGTTTTATTCACACATGATGCAACACCAACATCAAAGCCTTATGTAAATATACACATTGGACACACAATACAATATTAATATGAATTATCCTCATGTGCATGCCCTACAAATCAATCACATATAACTCAATGATATAAATATCATTCAATATAATGCACACAAGAACTCAAGGTACATATACAAATTTAATTCACACGTGATGTAATCATTGAATGAAATTGCATACATGTCAAACCCTAATTAAAATTAGCACATCTGGCCCTTTGTACACTCCATGTAGATTATTTTGCATGAAACTCAATGAAATACATAGCATTCAACCATAATATGAACTAGAATAATTTATATTCCTAGTGAATGAATCACATGCATACAACATAATGACATAATGACACCAATACTAATTTACACAAGCACTCTAAACACACCATACAAGTTTGACTCACACTTGATGCAATACCAACATAAAATTCAAATTCGCATACACGTTGGGCACACAATACAAGCTTAATATGATTTATCCTAATGTACACACAAATCAATCACATATAATTCAATACTATAAATACCATTAAATCCTAATGCATACAAGCACATGATCTACACCTTACAAATTCAATTTATACATATGATGTATTCATAACATAAATTCCATCTAAACAAGGATGCGCATATAAACCAAGCCCATACATGCCAAAGCCTATTTCTTATTAGCACATCGAGAACACTATACAAATTTATTAAAAAATAGTCTTAAGTACATACCATATAGAGTATTGTGCACAAAAATCACTAACATACATAAAATTCAACCATTATATGATTTAAATCAATTTACATTCCATATAGAATAATCATGTATATATGATTTAATCACATAAATCCCACCAATACTAATGTACACAAGCACTCTAAGCACACCATACAAGTTTGACTCATAATTAATGCAGCACTAACAAAAAATTCTTATACACATGCAGATCGGACACACAATACAACTATAATATGAATTATCCTTATGCACGTGACATACAAATCAATTGCATATAAACATTGGGGACACAATACAACCTTAATACAAATTATCCCCATATGCATGACATATAAAAAAATTACATATAACTCAATGATAAAAATGTGATTTAATACTACGACACACAAGCATGAGAGGTATACCATCAAATTCAATTCACATGTGATGTAATCATATTATAAGTTCCATATAAAGAAGGATGTGTTGCAAGTCAATTCCATACATGACAAAACCTAATTTATATTTGCACATCATACAACTTTAATAAAAATTAGCCTTGTTTATGCACCATGGTGATTATTATGCACAAAGCTCAATGGCATACATAACATTAAATCATAATGTGAACTAAACTAATCTACACTCCATATGAATCAATCCCACATATGCGACTTAATGACATAAAATGCCATAAATACTAATGCACACAAGCATTGTAAGCACACCATACAAGTTTGATTCACACTTGATGCAACGCCAACATAAAATTATTATGCATATTGTAGATAGGGTAAAATTTGGGATAATAAGCATGAATCATTGATAGCAACCACAAAACAACCTAATTGAAGAAATAAGACCCTAATCAAACAATGAAGCACAAATGAGCATAGAAATCACAATAATAAATCAATAAACCTCAATTTCTATGCCATAGTTGAATCATCTCTATTGCTCTTCTCCATTTTTCTTTATTTGTTCTCAAATTTGTAGCATGTGATATGCTCAATGAGCTTGATGTTGACAATTGGTAGCTTGATCTCTTGATAACAATACTTCAAAGATTGTGGTTAAAGGAAAAATGAAGATGATGGCTTGCTTGTATAGAAATCCCAATTCAAATGAAGGGCTAGGATTAGATGATGATGTATCATGATCAATGGATGAGATTGATTGAGACAAGGATAGGGATGGATGGACCAAAACTCCAGAAATTAGATGAGATTTAGGATTTAGCTAGGAAAAGGATAAACTAAATAATAAAAAGCATTATTTAATTCAAGGAATGGTGAGATGAATAATTAAATAATAAAAATATTATTTAATTATAGAAGAAGAGGTGGAATGATAAATATTAAATAATTAAAAATAATTATTTAATAAAGAGAAAAAGGCAAATGATAAATAATTAAATAATTATTTAATTATGGAGATAAGAATGGGATAAATAATTAAATAAATAAAATTTATTTAATTATGAAAAGAAAGGCTAATGAATAATTAAATAATAAAAATTATTATTTAAGTATAGAGGAAAATGAAAATAAATAACAATTTGTTTAATTATGGAAGAAAAAAAGGATAATTAGCGACACAATTTAAATAAAATTGATATTTATTTAAATTAATCAAGAGAGGAATAAGATAAAGTGAATTGATTAAATAATTAAGAATAATTTAATTAACACAGGAAAATGACATTAGAAAATAATTAAATAAATAAAATTATTTAATTATGCAAGGAAGAAGGAAAATCAGTGATAAAATGTTGCTTGTAGTCTCTAGACATTTTTCAGTGTCTACATTTTTCCCCTCCTTTACATAATGTGATTTTGAGCATTGTGTCAAAGAATAATCAATAAAATTCAACACAAGATATGCCCCAGGGTGCCCTGGTGGATGCAGGATAGGATTATTCCTCCTCAGGAAAATTGACAAATTTTCAAAAATTCCAAAAAATTTGGCAGGTTTATCGATAAGCTAATTTGATAGGTGTGAATACATTGGCAATTAAAATCTAGGCTTAAATGTTGATCTAGGACCTGATATGTGGGTTCAAAGACAAAACTTGATGTGGCCAATTATGAAGCTAGTAGCTCATTAGATCAAATAAAGTTATAAATATGCCCTAGGGGGTGAAAATAAGTCATTTGTGCACTTTTGCTATAGGAGATTAGGAGCTCTGATTTAGGATTTCTTTCCAAGATGCTACAAGAATGTTGCTTGGACCAGTCACTGCACACCGCAACTATCAAATACAGACACATGGACGCGAGGAGGGCTTAAGCACAATGGTATGTATCCAAACCTTTCCTTGTGATTTTTTCATTTTAGTGTAGATTTTAGGGCTCAAAGAAGGGAAAACAAATGCGGTGCAATTTCTGCACCACAACCATCATCGCATTCACTAAAACTATGGTTCGGTGCACCATAATCATTGCGGTGCAATGCAATCATTTTAGATAGGTAATGAGTGAAAATTGACTCACAATTGTAAACTACATCACAATTGTTGTGGTGTGACACATGTGAAGGATGGTACGATGTAACTATCAAAGTGTGACATAATTGACCAATAGAACAATAGAAGTGCAAAATGGAACCGTAATTGACATGTACGACACATATTCAAGACAGTGCAATGCATTTGAATATTAGATAAGTTTAAGAAATTTTGGACAAAATTTTAGATATATTGTAGGTCATGTAGGCTAAAGTAGATGTTGTGATTAACATGATGCAATTTTTTATGGATGCGGGTGAGATTAGACTTGATATATACATGTGAGATCCGATCGACATCCTTCACTCTTTGAGATCATCTAGTCATAGAGGAGTGAGATACATTGAATGCATTAGGAATTTACCATGTGCCATTTATGCATGTGGTGCAGGTGAATAGGGGACTACTGACAACACTTGCAAAGAGGTCACATTCAAATATGAGCTCATTTCATCTATCAACTAGAGAGGCAACTATGATGTTAGAGGATGTATGGCTGATTCTATGACTTCCTATCCATGGAGAGCAGGTAGTGTATGACACAAGAAGGTGATTGGTAGCGATACAATGAGTCTTTAAGACAAATTCCCTGGTAGAGCTAGGAGCATAGGACAATGAGATTAGGTGGGACACCCTAGCTGACAGATACCATAAGCTTGTGGTAGTATTGTGCATAGTGATTGGGGGAGTGGTTTGTCCAGATAGGCATGGACATGGGGTTTTGGTGGGATGGGGAGAAATGTTGGAGGGGATGATGGAGGAGGCGACGGTATATGCCTGGGGAACTTGTCTATTAGTGATGTTATACTTACAGTTGTATGATGTAGCTTATAGAGATGGATAGTGCATTAGTTGTGACATGAATTTACTATTGGTACATGGGCATGGGAGAACATTGCAATGTTTTGGCCTCCCATGGATAGGTACCTAGGTCCAAGACTACCATATGTATACATATATGGGAGAGAAGTTACATATATCAAGGTGGGAGATGTTGGCTATTGGATACATGCCTCTAATCTGATGGATGGGTTTACATGGAGGTTGTACCGAGACTTCCCCAATTAGGATGACAATGTAGAGCACCTAACCTACTGTAGACACACACGGTATCTGATTGGTTGGATGGTTATGAAAACACATCATAGAGAGACACCTACCAAAGAGGGTATTGAGACAGTTCAATGAGCAACAAGGAGTGTTAGTGCAAGTAGTAGAGTTTTCCAGATCAGCTAGAGAGGTTCCACAATGGGTGTTGATAATTGGTGTATAGGTTGCATTACAATAGATTATAGGATTATAGCCCATTTAGTGGGGAGTGACAACCAATGTGGTTGATGTAGGCACAACTCGGGAGTATGGCATGTGGTGGGAGGAAATAGACCCACACCATTCACAGATCTTGACCAACCAACACCCGTGGAGAGGATGGGTAGGAGGCCACGAGGTAGACTATGAGGCTGAGGCTAAGGGAGAGGAGGTGATGGAGATGAGGATGAGGATGATGGAGAAATTGGTGATGGAGGTAGGGGTAGAGGTGATAGGGAGAGGTGACAAGTGAAGGGGAAGATATGGGAGAGGTTGGGGTGAGGATGATCGAGGTCAGTGGGGGAGGGTAGGATTACCTCCACGAGCAAAATAGAGGGTGCCCCAATGTATGCCACACATCATAGAGGAGAGAGAGTGGAAGGAGCAACAAGCTGAGAAATATGGGGAGATGGAGGTTGATGTGGAGCAAGAGGTGGTAGGTGAGGAGATAGGATCCAGAGAGGAGGATATTTCCATAGAGGAGGTTGCTAGGGATGCGGTGATTATGGGGGAGGATTTGCAGATGCCCCCGTGTAGGAAGCTATTATGGATGTCATGGAGGAGAGGAAGATGTAGGATAGGGTCCCCAGATGTAGATACAAGTGCTACAAGATCAGGTTCAAGAACCACAAGCACATGTAGCACAAATGTCAGGCTTATAGGGATAGGTGCAAGCCCTAATAGCTTAGAGGGACCAGGCAGTCATACGAGCACATCGGGTAGACCAAAGGTGCATTGATTTCATTTCTACTATCAGTGGGCCCATGACAGATCTATATCAAGAGTTATATCAAGCAAAGAGGGTAGTAGAGTATTACCAAAGACACTATGAGGATGTAGTGCTTATAACAAAGAGGGTTATGAGCTACATAGAGAGTCGGTCACAAAGTCAAGTGCATTGTAGGAGAGCCCAGAGAAGTGAAGGTGTCTCATAGTGACATAGATCAAGACCCTATGAGAGGCCACCCAGGTCACAACAGAGAGAGGAGAGACAACCACCGTCAGGAATAGTGGATGAGGGCAACACAAGCTAGGCCTATTTTCACATGTTTTGTTATACATTCAGACACTTACAATTTTTATCAATCCTACAAGCTCCATTTTTGGGATACATCATGATATTGTATTGTGACAACATTTTTTGATATATATATGTGAGATACATGATTTTTGGTAGTGACTATATGATGCTTATGATTTTGTGTACATGTCTCTATGTGATGAATTTATGATGTGGTGATATGGTTATGGATTTTATGTTTATGTAATGATCCTATATGATGCAGATTTATGATGTGATATTATGTATGGTTTATGCTTATACATGCTTATAATATAGATATGCATGAACATGATTATTTCCTACGCTTATGTATGTTCTGATGTACGAATGGATACCTATATGCTTATGACATGTTTCTTATGTGTTGCTTATATGGATGATGGTTCTATATGATGCAATTTTATGGATATTTTTTCTTTTCTTATGTAGTATGGATGGCTTAATATGCATATGATGATTACATCTATGATGTCCTAACATGATTGTGGATGCAGTATGGTACCACTAATACACTTTTTTTTGTGTGCCACATCACGCCATCAGGATGATTGTGGGAATGGACAAAAGGGAATGTCAGTGTGAAGAGAAGCGAGAGAAGAATAGAAGGGGAGAATGAAATAGATGAATTGGGACTTGTTATTTTGAGATCGTGATAATAAATGATCAAGATCCTATTTAATTACATAATTATCATCATAAAAATTATTATGGAAATGGATGATGAACACCAAGATATGACATAGACCAAGGTGTGATATGTTATCCCTTGCAAAAAGAACAGACACGTGATAGATAAGGAATTCCATGATGCAGACTAGGAACAATGAAACCTTGCCAAGACAAATGAGGAAGTAACCACAAAGCATGTTGATCGTGATGCAAGAAAGCATTTGATTTGAGCTTTAGCTTGTATAGGATGTTTTAATTATGCCAAATGGAAATTCAAAAACATACAAGGAACCAGGTTTCCCCTATCATATTGCCAAGACAAACCACAAACAAAAATCAAAGAGAAAAATATCACGATCCATCATCGCTCCTCTAAATCCTTCTTGGACATCCTCAAGGGGCATAGTAACATGACTGAAGATAAATCGATAAAAGATAAAACAAATTGGACCAACTGAGTCAACAACCATTTAGATTGTTCACCAAAGATTATTTATATGATCAAAATCTAGATAATTATAGTGTCTAGTTTCAAGGATGGTACACCTCTTATAAGACCAATGACAAATTGAATCTAGTTTCAAGAGTTCAACAACATGTATAAGATAGTTTGACAGGATTGGTGGACTAGGTTTGGTTTTAGGAGTGAAGCATATCATACAAGTACAATGATAGATTGAGTATGGTTTCAACAACACGACATCCTGTATAAGACCGTTTGATTTTTTGACTATTTGACAAGTGGATTGTTTAGGAAATTGATCTATGATGGTTGAAGACTTGTTGGATGGTTTGTTAGTTATTTTTCAATTTTGATAAGCTTAGTTATCTTATTTGATTATTGTTTGTGTCTGCTCAGGGATGGTTTATTATGAGACTTGGATATTGATGGATGAAGACCATTTTATGAAAAACCCTAGGGCACTAACCTAGTGTCGTGAGGGCTCATCAATGATGGCCTTGCCTACATAAAGCTCAAAGACAACGTAGTTCGACTGACTTTGACCATGTATAGTTTATTATGGAAGGTGGATCATGATTGAATCAACTCGATAAACCCTAAAGGAGTGACCTAGTGCCTTGGGGGCTCATCACTGATGGCCTTGCCTACATAACATACACAAAGACATTGTAGTTCGACCACTTGGACTGACATAGACTTTGAATCTGTTTTTGGAGTTTTTCACATTTTTTTATTTTTTTGGATTTTGATGTTTTCTATTTTTTTGATTTTGTTGTTTTCTATTTTTTTTGGATTTTGATGTTTTCTGTTTTTTTTTTATTTTGATGTTTTCTAGTTTTTTTTGGATTTTGATGTTTTCTGTTTTTTTTTTGGATTTTCTATTGTGTTATAAATGTTGATATCATGGTTAGGATCCCATGTAAAACCTAAGTCCAGTGATTTCCCCCAATCAGGTATAGCACCAACTTTATTATGGATGTGAGAAAATAGGTGACATTTATTATGGATGGATATAGAAAGAGAATGATGCAAAATGCCAATTACTCATGGGATATGAGAAGGATGACCAAGCTTTATTATGGATGAATGATATGCATGAAGGATGGGTGAAAGTGGAAAACCAGATAGAGTGATAATAGATGATTGAGTAAACATTGACTACACATGGCACTTGTTTTCCAGGTTTTCACCATGGTACTTGCCCAAAGCACCACTAAAGTGGTTTTCACTATTGGACAAATTATTTCTCCTTACTATGTTTTCTATTTTTCTATTTTTCTATTTTTTGGTGTCACCAAGATGCATGTTTGAATTTTGATGGGATTCTTTGAGAGCTAGGTATAGTACTTGCAAAGGTGCATGTTGTTGATATGCTCTGATAACGAATATGATATAAGGACCCAACCAATTAGGCTTGAACTTCCTTGGTTTCTCTCTCTCTATTTGATTCTTGAGATTTTCTTTCAAGACCAAGTCGCCAATGTTAAAATTCCTAACCCAAACTTTCTTATTGTAATTGCGATGAAGATAGTTTTGATATGCTTGTAAATGAACTAATGTGTTTTGTCGCTTCTCATTAAATAGCTCTCGCTCATACAAGCATGATATATGATATGCTTCCTCTTTAATGAACTGTTCCATAGATATGATCAAGGATGGTAACTCAATCTCAATGGGAAGGATGGCTTCAGATCTAAAAAATGAGGGAATATGGAGTGGCTCCTATGGGAGTGTAGATGCTAGTATGATAGGCCCGTAATGCGGGATTCAACTAGATGTTCCAGTCACATCCAACGTCATCGATGATATTCTGTAGGATTTTAAGGATAGTTTTCTAAGACGCCTCAAGTTGACCGTTACCTTGGGGATAGTATGGAGTGGTGAAATGATGTTGGATGCATCTAATCCCTCACACGGTTCACAAACATCTTGATTTTTGAAAGGATGATCATTATTTGTGATGATGGATTGGGGAAAATCATACTGGCACATGATGTAATTGAGGATGAACTTGGATATTTGTTTACTAGTGATGTAGGTCATTGGAATATATTTGATCCATTTAGTAAATTATTCAATTGCAACAAGGATAAACTTATGAGAACTAGCAGAGGTAGGATAGATTTTTCCCATGAGGTCGATTCCCCATTGAGAGAATGACCATGGTGATGTAACTAGATGAAGCTCCTAAGTAGGTACATGCACCAGATCTCCATGTATCTAACATTGGAAATATTTCTTCACAAAGTGATAGGAATCATGTTCCATAGAAGGATAATAGTATCCAATTTATATAAGATTCTTGGCTAGGGTAGGATCAATAGAGTGAGCTCCACATATACCATTGTGTATCTCTTATAAATCCATTTGTGTTTCATCTGAATCAAGACATATTAGGAGGGTGCTATCTAAACTATGACGGTAAAGGGTATCATCGATGATGACATATTTGGATGCTTGTCAGATAAAGGTCTTGCATTGATTAGAGGAGAGGTCGGGTGGGATAATGTTGTCATGCAAATAGTTATAGAAGTCTTTGTACCAAGGTGAATTAGGACCAACAATTTCACACATGAGTTCAAATTCAGGGACATCGAACGCAGGGACCAACAGTTGTTCCACCAAGAACTCATACTACGACACATTATTAGGTACATCCAAAAGAGATCCAGTGGTTACTATTGCATCAGCTACTTTGTTCTAAATTCTTGGGATCTACTCAAAAGTAATGACATCAAAGTAGAGCTTAAAACTATCAACAATGTTCTTGTAAGGTGTGACCTTTTCATATTTTTCATCATAGTCATCATTAACCTGATAGATAACTAGTAGGGAGTCACCATAGACTTGAAGATTCTTGATTTTCCATTTGATAGCCATTCGTAGTTTTGTTAAAAATGCTCAATACCCAACCATGTCATGTGCAAGCAAATGCAATTTTGTATGATTTTGGTATTGAGACTACTTGAGGTGTAACAAAGAGGATACTAGCTCCTAAACCATGATTTGTATAAGATCCATCGAAGTATAATTTCCATGTCGTAGAAGTCTCTACTACAAAGATGGATTCATCAGGAAAAACAAACACTAGAGGACTGGTCTATTTTCATTGGTGTATCTGCGAGTTGATCAGCTATTACTTGTACTTTCATTGCCTTATGATCAATATACTTTATGCCATATTCACTCAAGACCATAACCCACTTTTCTAGTCGACCTATCAAAGTTGCCCTATTGAGTAGATATTTTAAGGAATCAATCTTAGCTATCAATTTTGTTTGATGGTTCAGAATATAATGTCTAAACTTTTGTGTGGAAAAAAAAACCAAAAGACATGCTCGTTCAATGGGACTATAATTAAGCTCATATCCTACAAGATTGTGACTAATATAATAGATAGCTTGTTCCCTTCCATCATTGCATAATGTGCTAACAATGCACCCAATGCTGATGTGGTTGTTGTTATGTATAATTAGTTGATAGGCTATATATAGTGTGAGGTTTCAGCTGAAACCTATCTCACGCCCATATACAACTCCCTTCTACCAGTATGCAGTGCCCTTCCATCGGTATACTATCTTTTTTACATCAGTTTTCAGTCTTCTGCAATCGGTATAGTCTTTGCAATAAATGTGAGATATTTCGATCAGATTAGATCAATCTATTTCGATCAAATTGAAATCTTTAAAATAAATGTGAGATATTCTTTAGCACATCAACAATCAGCATGGCAGAAACAAGACCGGCCACATGCAGGGAGGTGTTAGTCCATCCCTTCCCGTCAGACGTTTATGCAGAAATTTGTGTGGCTTTTGCTACTAAAATTGAAAGGGTTTCATACAAAATTCCTGCAAACGCTACCCATTATTTCTCATAATAATTTTTGTAGACAACAATTGGGATTTCTTCCTTCCTTACACCAAAGGCCTAATGGAAACCAAGGTAGTCCTCTTTTAAGCTTGTATAGTTTATTGATGTTCAGTTTGGCTCTATGCTCAAATGATGCAGTAACCTACAACACATGTAATGGGTTTTATGGGAGAGGGTTTAAGCTCCCTGGTGCAATCAATTCAATACCAGGGTCAGTATGGACGCTTTTGTTAACTACAGCTTGTGGGATGACTGTCCTTGTTGGGATATCTTTAACTTTTGGGATTTTACTATCATTGGTTTAATGTAAGCTTGGAATCTATGATCCTTGTTTATTTGGTCATAATGGTTTTGGCTAGACTGGTGGGTTTATATCTTCAGATCCATTGGATCCTTGCACCTGTTATATCTATGATGGAGGGATTGTGGGGATTGGAACCATTAAGGAGAAGCAGTTACTTTGTTCAAGAAATAAGGTGGGTGTCATTATCTCTCAATCTATTTTTCGCCATTACTAGATTGTCTTTGGCTCTTTGGAAAGTTATTTGCAATCTAGCTCTTTGAATTCTTTGGTTTGCTATCCAAAATTGTTGAGAGTATTATAGTTTTGACATCAATGATCATGTGGTATCTATACAACATAACAAAAATTGTGTTATATATGTTTTGCAAGTCTAATCACAACGAGCTTTTGAATGCAATTATTGAGAAGTTTTCTAGGGTTTAAATTGGGATCTTCATTAATGCAATTCCTTTCCTTTGCCACTCATACCTATCTGACTATAGACTTCAATGTTTCTTTGTTGTTATAACACAAAGTAGACAACCAATTACCAATATTTCTGAATTATTTCATCTTGTGGGGATGGTAAATACTTATCCATTTTATCATATAGAAAGTTGAATTTAGGTTTATATTGTGTATAATGAGTGGAATTTTAGTTTGTGAGAGAGACTGCACATGATTGGATGCATGGTCAAGATAAGGATCTAGATGAAAAGGAAGCATTATGGTACATTATAGGCCAAGCCAAAATGTAAACATCTTAAAGTTGTGATGAAACTCATGGATGGTTGCAACCTTCAACATCTATATCACCTAGTGTGCATATCACTTGTTATTGTTTATAAATTGTTCCATCTTAGTGGATAATACTCCAACATTTGAGTATTTAGAAAGATGAATTTTGTTTCATTTCATCTTTAATACACAGATTTCTAGTTTGTTAGATAATCTAAATGAGATCACCTGTATAAATTTCTGTCTATGTCTAGATAATAATCTAGATGAAAGGGTAAAATCATGGAGCAATTTATTACTGTTTCGGTGTAAAAGTGGTTAAGTTGTGTTGTAGCTCCTAGATGGTTGCAACCACTAGTGTTCTTTCTCTTTCTTCTAGTGGGATCTTTAGACCAATTTTACACCATAAAGTAGAGTCCTCAAAATTCATTTTTACAGCTAAATTTTACCAGATATCATTTAGTACTTTAGATCTTCTTCATGTTTACCTTGACTTCCCATGACCAGTTTTATCCAAGGCTACAAGTTTATAACCAGTTGTTAGTGTGTCTAAATTGCTTCATTTCAATGGAAAGTAAATACTTCTTGATTCAATAAATTTGACTGTACATGATCATTTGTGGTGTATGTCAAGATGATGATCTAGATAAAGAGGAATATTATAGTGAACTTCAATACTGGTCAAAGGTAAAAGTTATAAATTTAAAATTTGTCATGAAGCTTATGGATGGGTGGAACCACCAACATTATAATATGATAATATCTTTCAGCCTATCCAACCTCAATCAGATGTCATATTATGAGGATAACAACTACATAGTTTTCTAGATGGCAGAAGAGGTAAGAGCTAATACACTTCCCTTTATTAGGAGAAACTTTGGAGTAAAATGAGCAGCAATAATATCATGGTGCACTTTTTTACTTATCAAATGTAATATCGTAAAGTTATGTTGTATCTAATGGATTGTTGCTATTATTGCATTGTTTCTCTATCTTTTGGTGGGACCTTTACATGAATTTTGCACCATAAAATAGGGTCACTAGAATTCATTTATTGGGATGTACTCTTTCATAGAGATATCACTCAATGCTTTGGATCTTTGTCATGTTTTCCTTTTCTTTCTTTAACAAAGTTGATCCAATGTTTTATATAGCAAATGTATAACCAGTTAGCAATGTTTCTAGATTGCTTCATATCAATGAGAAGGTAAATTCTTCCGATTTGATCATTCAGGAAGTGAAATTTAGATTCATTCTATTTATTGAGTGACATATTTTTTTAGAGTGAATTTGCATGATCAATTGTATGTATTCAAGTCTATGCCAGGATAACAATCTAGATGAAGAGGTAACTTCATGGTGCACTTTAATTATGGTCAAAGGTGAAAGTGATAAAATTGTGATGAAGCCTTGTAACAAGCTAATAGCTTTCAGCTTGTTGTTAGTATAACTTCAAGCAGATGTCATCATTTTGAGGATAGAAGCTACATAATTTTTAGAGGTATAAGAAGTAATAATTAATGAGTTTCTCTTCATCAAGGGGAATTTTGGAGTGAAATGAACATTCATAAATTGCTTTCATGTTGCAAGATGAAAGGAAACTTCTATTTATAGAGTAGGTACTGGTTCATTGGATTGACTCCCTCTTTTATCAAGCTACTTTAAATTCCCATGTCTTCACTCTTCCACATTTGAGATGATATAGATTATAATTGTCTATGCACTTATTATATTTGTCCGTTTGTTTACTGTCATGTTAAATGTGGAATATAAAATTTATAATACCCTCTTTGTAAATTTTGGTAGTTCTGGTTTTAATTTTACCCCTCGATGTGGCACTTTCTTATATTGTATTTTGACATTTTGGGGGAGAAAATGGATGTTAGGGGGGACATAAAGTAGGCTCTAAGTAAACTAAATTTATTTTCCACAAAAAAAGTTTTCACTTTTGTGTGGCTAAATTTTTTTGTTGAGAATTTGTAACGTTGGAGGGCTGTATTTCTATATGTGAGGATAGTAGTGGCAACCATCACATTTATAGTAGCATCAACATCTGGTATATATCTAATAATAACTTAATATGACTGTCATGAAAACTGTCACAAAAATGAATCTCGCTCAGATAATTGTAAGCAACTTACTTCAAGTTTTTGCATTAATTGTTTCATGTTGTTATCAATGTCAATAAAATGGGAAAAGTTTGAAGAACTTCAAATCAAAAATTGGGATTTAAATTACATGTTCTCATGAAAGTGAACCCATGGCTATTACAAGCCCTCTAGCTCTTGCAAGAGACAAACTAATAGATGGATTTGGAGCACCATTTCTTATTTTGAACTATGATGTCATTACTGAATGCCCATTAAAGCAAATGATTGAATTTCATACAAAACATCGAGGGAAGCATCCATCGTGGTGACCAAGGTAAAATTTGATCTTACACATTGAATCTTGTATCTTTGAAACTGCCTAAAGTAAATGATTACATTCAAAATTTATCCTAATGATTGTAAAAACAAGCACTGATTATCTTTTTGTGTTAGGTTGATGAACCATCCAAATATGGTATTGTGGTCCTCGATGATAAGACAAGGCAGATAAAGAGGTTTGTCAAGAAGCCCAAAGTTTTTCTTGGCAACAAGATCAATGAAGGAATATACCTTTTGAACCCCAGTGTTTTGGACCGAATCTCATTGAGACCTACATCCACAAAAACGGAAGTGTTCCTGAAAAAATGCAGATGAGAAGAAGTTATTTGCCATGGTCTTGCAGCCAAAGAATCAATATTTCAAATATTAGAACCCATCATGTCTACAATATTGTCTGTAGATTATTTAGTTCCTCAAACTATTAAAATAAGTTATCTAGACTAACGCACCTGCCCCAACAATATAAGCAAAAATTTTCAACACCCTCGTGAAATTCAAGTCATATGAGACAGTCAGTAAATGCTAACAAGATTTCAATATATGTATTAGGTGGTGTTTTTGCAGTGTATCAAATTATGCAATAATGTGTTGGAAAACTCGTATTATGTTATTATGTTCAAATCTAGGTGATTTAAGCTCAATCAGATAACGAAATCCAACTTTTACAGCTAATTTTAGATTCAAATCATATGCATATACAATCATTGCACTAATGCAACAATGTTGCTATAAGTACAATAGTGTTTGATTCTTAATTTCTCAAGCCTAAGCTTGTAAAAATTATGAAATAATAAATTGTACTTTGCTACTTAATTAGAAATTAAATGACATTCAAGAGAGTAAATTAACTTAGAGAAGAATTAAGAACTCTATATTTATCCTAGAAACCCTCTGAAGAGAAAAAAATTAGATTGTGGCAGTAGAAATTTCCTACTACCTATATTATGCAATAAATTGTCATATTCAATGAGTGTACAAATAATTGGATACGATATGTGCCTTGTTCCAAATTCTGGCATGTGTAAAACTGGTGGTATAGGCCAAAACACTTTTGCAATCACTCCACAATATTTCTTTTTCCTAATCTATAATATTTCCAACACCTACAACTACACGTCGTTTTCCTAGATCCAATTTATTGTTCACAAAAATCCACATCTTTGCATGTTAATTATAATTTTTATGATCTAGTCAGATCACACCTCCCTTATTAAAGAAGCTTTTCTCTTAAGTTAGGGATATGGAAAAATTTCCCCTCGTTTGTGACATTTTTTTGTTTCAATTCTAATAGCTACAATGTCTCTTGTGATGCTCAAATCATGTTACAATAGACCTATTGGTTAGAATAACTACAAAAATTCCTCCTTTTTTAAACACAAGTGGTACAATTTTTTTAATGCTACAATGAACTACATTGCCATGAAAGAAAACATGCTACAACTTGCCCATGATGTTATACATGCTCCCAAATAATTATCTTGCTTCCCTGAGGTGGAATCAATCTTTTGAACATTACCATATTCATAGATCCAAGTGACAACAACTCACATTTCTTTCATTTTTGTAAATCCAACAATACCCTTTATGCAGCTTCACGAATCCCAAGGGTTCACAATCTACTCTAATACCAAATCAATCCATAGTTTCTCAAACCTAAACTTGTAAAAATCATGAAACATGAAATTGTATTATGCTACTTAAATAGAAATAAATGATAGACAAGAAAGGAAGAGAAGAATTAAGAATAACATATTTATCCTGGAAACCCTCCTAAGAGAGAAAAAATAGTTTCTGGCAATGGTATTTGCCTACTACTTATATTATAGAGTAAATTGGAAAATGCAATGAGTGTGGAAAAGGTATGGATACAACCTACCCTTGTTCCATGCAACAAGACTTGGCTATGGATGCAATTTGTCGCTTGCTCCATTAGCTTCCTATCTCCATTGTTTTCTTATGCTTCCATGCTCCTTTCCTTTTGCCTCTCACCTCTTGGTAATATAACACAATTTTTCTCCTTAATTTTGAAAGAATAAGATACAACATGCAGTTTATTTCCTCCTCCATCAAAGAAGGCAGATACAACAAACAATTGTCCTCCCATGCCCATTTTACAAAGCAATACAACCTCCTATTTATATATTCCTATGCACAGCAGAGTTCTCTTAGGCCCAAGAAGGAATTCCATCAACACAAGAAGTTGAATCGGTGACTACTTAGTTTGGATTCCAAGTTTGGCCATGTTTACTATCAGTGGACATGTCCACAAATGTCGTACCACATTCATAGTACAATCTCTTTTTTCCTACTTTGTAACCTATCCAACACCTACACTTGCATTTAGTTTTCGTAGATCCAATTTACTGTACACAAAAATCCTTGTCTTTGCATGTTTGTTACAATTTTTATAATCCATTTGGATTGGTATTTGGTATAATTGTTGGGATTCTCCATTATGAGAACATAGACAACGTACCAACCCCTGCACCCAAAATTTTTACTGAATCATTTACATATAATAATAGGCATCTCCTGATTCATTTAACTCACTTACCCTAATTTTATTAGCATCCCCATCCTCGCCCCCATACCAGTACAAGTACCCTGCGTCTCTCGATAACTACTATTTAGATAGTTTAGACAATCTCCTTATAAGATCCTGATAGAAAATGCATCGAGAAGACTTCATTGCTCTGCTCAGGTTCAACTAATTAGGTAGATACTTAAAAAGTACCCTCCAAGTGTTTAAAAGTGTATTAAAATGATACATAATTTCTTTATATTCAACTGATATGTATCCTCTATGTGGTTAGAAAAGGCTTACTTCAAAAGAATTGCATCACTCTTCTTTCCAGATTCAAGGGGAAAGCACAATTATGGAAGGCTCCATTAAGATCCTAGACAAAACCCATGAAAGTGTTACAAACATAAAAACCACTCTATGGTTGGAAAAATACCATTTAGTAAATATTTAATTTTGAAGGGTGTAAATCCAAAGTGAGAATTCCTTAACTAAAAATAATCCATCAGCTGAATAAAATACCCTAGAGTTTCCAAAACATCAAAATCTAGCCATATTTTTTTCTAAAATAAACAAGTTCTGGCTAGCTCCCAAAAGCTAAAAATTCATAGAATTAGAAATTTGATCTGTGGTTCAAATCCAAAGGTGTCATTTGACACAAATTTTCTATTGGAAAATAGGAAAAGAAACTATCCTGAAGTGATCAAAATCATTGAAGAAGTTTCATGCCACAAAAATGCTAGCACTAGAAGATTTGCTGAAGAAACATATGAGAGAAATTTAAATTTTCTTGAACGTATTCATAAAAAATGCAGAGAAGCAAAAATAGAATTCAAGGCTTTCATTGCAAAAATACTGTTACAAATGAATTAAATCACCAAAATAACAAAAGAGTAACAACGAAAGAGTCAAATACCTAACTTATGAAACTTGAATAAAAAAGACACTTCAATCTCAAGAAAAGAACAAACTACAAAGTCAATAAAGTCATAAACAACTACCCTAATGATCAGTTCAAAGTTAATAGCCTAAATGCATCAAAATGTGTAATAAAATCAAATTATAATCTTAATTAACATCAATGGGATAAGTGAGAATAGGGAATTCTTGACATCTTTGTCAAATAAGACAAGAAGGAAATAATGTTACAAACATTTTGTATATATTACAAACAAAATTGTATATAGTTTAAACTACACTTCCTTTCCATGTTTACCTTATATATTTTTCTATCGATGTAACCCTTGTACCCTCTCTGGTGCAAGTGTTAGTATTAGGTGTCTACCATCAATGGGAGGCATGAGTACTAGAGGAGTCAATAGATAATCCTTTATTTGTTGAAATTCTTCCAGGTAGCATTTGGTCCACATGAATGGGACTCCCTTACATAGAAAATTATTAAAAATATGGCACTTATCTGCCAATTGAGAAATGAACCTTCGAATAGGCTGTAGTATTCCTTGTAGAGTTTGTAAAATACTTATGTTTTTTGGTGGAGGAATGTCCATGATAGCTTTCACTTTTGCAAGATCAACTTCAATACCTCTACGAGAGACAATATATCCTAGGAGTTTATCTGATTAGACTCTAAAAACACATTTCTTTGGATTTAACCTGGCTTTGTATTCTTTTGACCTCTTGAAAATATTGTCCAATACTACTAGAGGGCTATATCTTGATAAGGATTTTTCTAATAAGTCAACATAATCTTCCATAAGTGTATGCATGTCATCATGAAAGATGGTATTCATGGCTCTTTGATACGTTGCTCTAGCATTCTTAAGACCAAATGGCATAGCATTCCAGCAAAATGTACCCCAAGCACAAGTGAAGGTTTTTTTTTTTGATCGTCCAGGGTGATTCTGATATGAATGTATCCTGAAAACTGTCCATAAGCGATAATATCTCATATCCCTTTGTAAGGTCTACTATGATGTCAATATTAGGAAAATGGGAAGTCATTTTTAGGAAAATATTTATTTAGATCTTTGAAATATGTTAATACTCATATTCCATTAGTTGGTTTAGTGATAGGAACTGGATTTGATAGCCACTCTACATAGTCTATGGGATGAATAAAACCAACATCTGAAAGTTTCTTCAATTCTACTTTCAGTAGGAGTGTAATCTATGGATGCATTTTTCTCAATTTTTGTTTGACTGGTTTAGCATTTGGAACCAGTTGAAAATGATGTAGGACTAGCTTGGGATCTAACCCAAGCATATCATCATATGACCAACAAAAATTGATTTGTCTCTCACAGAAGAAAGTGGTAAACTATAGTTTTTCTTCAATGGTCAGAGATGCTGCAAGATGAATCATTCTAGAATTATCTTTTGTACCTAGATTGACATCTTTTGATTTTTCCACAAGAAATGGTGATCTCTCTTGATTTATGGGGAGATTGTCCAACCCTCCATCCTTAGGTGCCTTAGACTCTCCAAAGTATGTTGTGTTGTCAAGTTCTATGATAAAACCAAATTTATGATCCCACTCGGTATCCCTTCTCGAAGTCCCATAAACTCATCTATCACTTTGTCATTCTTGAATGTGTCTAAACTCATTGGTCCTTGTTGATCTCAATTTATTAGTTGTGGGTAAATGAGGGGTAAGCCACCATCAATATTGTTAAGGATCAATGAATATGAGGATATGATAAAAATGAAGGTATTATCAAGATACCAAAAGGAATTGATCCAAACATTGTGGATCATGGCTTTGGTCACGGAAGAGGATAAGTCAAGCTCTTGAAAAATCTCAGCTAGGTCATAGTCATGCTAGATGTGTAGGAATCTCACTCCCATTTATTGGATTCAGTTTCAGTATGGTATTCCTAAGATGACTAAATTTTATTCGAAGTGTCAACATTTTCACTTGAAGGCAACTTAGTACAAGGAGGACTCACCTTTGGTGGAACATACCCTAACCCAATGTTCTTTGGTAATCGAGGAGGCAATATTGGTTCTTTCATTCCATGTTTGTTCAAGCTAAGACCATTATTTCCATCATAAATAAACTCTCCATGTCATATTCACCACATCCCTATCATGGATCTGGACCTTAGGTTGGGAAGGTGTAGTGGATGGAGTGGACAATTTAACTAGAGAATATGGATCAATGTAATGTGATGAGATGAAGGATGAGGCTTCTCGATTAATAAGCACTTGATGCTCAATGGCCCCTTTCAGATTACTAAAATATTGGAAGGGGTCAAGATCACCTAGTATAGTGATTTCGATGTCGTTATGGGGAAACTTAAGGCATTGATGGTATGTGGAGGCTATGAACCTCATGGTGTGCATCCATGGGTGACCAAGGAGAAGATTGTATGGTAAGTCCAAATCCAATACTTGGAATATTGTGTTTTGAAAGGGGGCCCAACTCTTACAAGAAGTGTGATTATACCCTTGGATGAGCACTCAACATTGTCATAAGCCTTGATAATGATTTTCTTATATTTTTCTATACAAGCTTCAAAAAATCCCTACGTCATGACAAATTTGAGGGTGCATATATTCAAACCTGCTCCACTGTCTACCAAAACTCATTTGATTTTGTGTCTATTATTGTATACCTCAAGGTGCAAGGGGTGTTTTGGGAGGTTTGTGAAGCCTTCAAGGCAATTTTGGGTCAAAAGTGGCTTTTAGAAGAGTTTATTTGATCTTCTTTTTGTAGGTGGTTGAATGTCAAGATTCTGAAATCTTGAAGGTATTGACACTCTTTTCCTGCATCGAATTTCAATTTGGAGTCATAATGAAGAGTCATGATTGATAGGTAACCCGTTGTCCTGTTGAGTCAATTGAAGGTTGATGTCTTGGTTGGCATATTTGAGAGAAGTTGTGTCAATTTGTATCTTGGTTTCCCACCACTCTACATCAACCCGATTCCAGGCACACAAAATACATCAAAACCAGGGGTGACTTCATTGGACTATGTTTGACTTTCACTAAGCCTACCTAGCAAAAGGGTTCCCAATTACCCCAAATTTGCAAAGGAAGTACCTTTTAAAGGTGAGGTTTCCACTCAAACACCAAGAACAGTCAATGTTCATGATACCAAACCACCAATTTCATGATTACTTTTCCCACATAAGGTTATTACCCTATTGTCCCAAGAAACCCTCCAAAATACAAGCAAAAATAAGGGTTTTTCAATGATTTCACAACTCCAAGCCTCTCCCATTCCTCCAAAGGGTCCAAAAACCTTCCAATACCTCTACAAAAACTTATCAAACACTCACAATTCCATTACACTCATTAGTTTTTAGAATCACCATCATGGTTATTCACTTTCACATAGAAATGTGCTCTGGCCAGCCTAGTGCATCACTCCACCGACCAAACCCATGCTCTTCCAGACTCCCAAACACATTTTAAATCTACCTTATTATGTTACACACCAATCCACTAAGTTACAGATCCATTACAGTGGGTGGATTGGTGAAAATCAATACATTATAGCCTCAAACCCTTACACTGTCAAAACAGGGCAGACTTGGAGAAACGTCTGAAAATCTCTTCTAAAATTGTATTAAGACACAAAAACTTATTCAAGTAAAGATAAATTCATGCATCAATTATCTCCCAAACCTTCAAGGCATCACACACCTGTATGGGTCCGTACATAGAGAAAGAACATAGGAAAACATAGGAAAATCACAAAAATTAGAGAATTCCTTTATTTTATTTGATTCAAATCTTGAAGAGCAGCCTCCATTCTAGAATTTACATTATATTCATCTTTTTTCCCTTCAAAATCAACTCCCCCAATGTATCTAACTATTTTCTTAACTTCTTAACTAACTTATCTCTTGACAACTTTGCCAAAAATGCAATTTTTTGCAAATGTCAAGCCAAATCTCCTCCCTAAACACCTAGAATGACTTAAAAGAACTAAATACATATTAAGAGTGGTATCATATACCTTATTTAACATAGATCAATATATTATACTCAAAAACAACAAGAACCTTGCTTTTACCCATCTTCACATGCACCAAAAACCCTCTTTTTTACCCAAGAAACTAGTGGTTTATTGAAAAACACTCATCCAACCCTCACACAATCTTATGAATACTTAAAACAGGTCTAAAATGGTCTGCATAAACTCAATTCAATAATAAACCACACTTCCCCAATGCAAAACACACTTTATCATATCAAAACCACTCGAAATCTCATGGAAAACTCAAAATTTCACTCTAGGGCTTCATGCCCAACACCCTTTTAGACCTCCCCTGCACAAAAACAACATTCCCTCACCTATTTATTGATGATCTTCCTTAAAATATTCTAAATCAGTCTTTGCATCAATATTTTCCTAAAGCCTAGACAACAACTTCTTGAATTGACAATTTTCATTCAATGGTGCTCCCGCACCATGTATGCTTCCACAGTTTGTATACATATATATTACATAAGTTGAAATTTTGTATGCTTTTCCATGCTTCCATTTTGATCCTATCTTGCAATCATGGCATGCCACATTACCACATTTCTTTAAGGCATTCTAGATTGAAAAAAATCATGTCACCTTTGTCTATGCTAGGTTAACTCTTGTACAGGATGATTGTAAGTATTCTTTATGAAGCCTTGAATGAAATATATTTTGATTAACATGAATGGATACATTTTTTATGAACTAATATTTGTCTCATTACCATGCTATAGATAAAATTATCTTCCATTTCAAATAAAATGACAAAGAGGAAACTAATAGACGAAGAGAATGGAACCTTCAAAGAAAAGGAGAGAGTTTGGGTGGTGGCATATCGTGAAAATAAGAAATTGGAAATGATTGACAGAAACAAGCCAATTGAAGAGGAACCTCAACTGTCAAAAGGAGAAAATGGATTGGCAGCACAAAAGGCATGAATGTGAAAGCATCGTTGTAAGACAGATTCAAATACCGTAGTTGGAGACACACCCTCTACGGCAAGTGAATATGAAGGGGCACCATTAAGCACAACAATGTCTTGAATTGACAATTTTCATTCAATGGTGCTCTTGCACCATGTATGCTTCCATAGTTTTTATACATATATATGACATAAGTTGAAATTTTGTATGCTTGTCCATGCTTCCATTTTGATCCTATCTTGCAATCATGGCATGCCACATTACCACATTTCTTTAAGGCATTCTAGATTGAAAAAAATCATGTCACCTTTGTCTATGCTAGGTTAACTCTTGTATAGGATGATTGTAAGTATTCTTTATGAAGCCTTGAATGACATACATTTTGATTAACATGAATGGATACATTTTTTAGGAACTAATATTTGTCTCATTACCATGCTATAGATAAGATTATCTGCCATTTCGAATAAAATGACAAAGAGGAAACTAACAGATGAAGAGAATGGAACCTTCAAAGAAAAGGACTGAGTTTGGGTGGCAGCATATCGTGAAAATAAGAAATTGGAAACGATTGACGGAAACAAGCCAATTGAAGAGGAACCTCAACCGTCAAAAAGAGAATGGATTGGCAGCACAAAAGGCATGAATGCGAAAACATCGTGGTAAGATAGATTCAGATACCATAGTTGGAGACACACCCTCTATGGCAAGTGAATATGAAGGGGCACCATTAAGCACAAGAGAATATGGATGGACACCATCTACTGCAAGTGAATATGGAGGGACACCATCTACCACAAGTGAATGTTTTTGGACACCATCCAACACATCTCAAGTTGAGAGTACATCATCACTCGGATTTGACGAAGAAGATATGCCATCATCCCCACATGAACCTCAAGGTATGTCTTCTTCTCCACCCTCGATCGAAGGTACATAATCTAGCCCACCTAAATTATATATTGATAAAATTCCTAATGTTGAGATGTACGTACCTAAGAGAACACCACCTAAAAATTTGTGTAGAAAGCCAAAGTATCTGATTAATATTGATGATGATATTTTGCAGCACATGGAAGGTAAGATTTCAACACGCACTTGTAGAAGATATGCTGATAAGATTTGGAAATTCTTATTTGAAAGGCTAAATGAGACCGCAAGATGTCAACTATTTTTTGAAATGATGCGGGGTGTAAAGTATAGGAACATCATGAAGACTCTTGGGTTGAGAACATCGAATGCATCGAGTGAAGACACTATTGTGAAGAATCTAATCGATGCTTATGAGAGTGTGGGTAAGACCTCACACGTAAAGGATAGTAATGTCACCTGATGTTTCATTACATGGACTTTGGTAAGTTGTCAAACAAAGAGAGATCGTCTCATTAAAAAGATGAGTGAACAAACGATAATTAGTAGAAAAAAATTATCAAGAGCCATTCAAAGACGACAAAGAATTGAGGGCAATGATTCAAATGAATTATGGGCTTTCTTGAGGAGACTATCACGAAAAGATAAAGAATTTGTCGAAGTCTTGAGAACACTAATTGAAGAGTATTGGAAGAATAACACAAGGCCATCTCTGAATCAAAGGGATGTGGTAAGAAGGAGAATCGGTTGTCGGAATCATGAGCCACATCCAAAGCATTTTTTGGATATGACTCAAACACAATTTTTTCGTAAATTTCAAAATGATTATCCTCAAATTAGTATTTCTCAAAGATTTTTTGAAATTCTTAAACCTTTTATATCCAAATAAATCACACACATACTACTTGTTGTTGTAGACTACATATTTAATTCTCTAACCATTATGATGTTTATCATTCTATATGTTTAGATTTGCATACTATAGATGTTTTGCAAGATTGTGGCAAAGAAGCCCCACCAAAATATTCAAGAGAGTTCTTATCAACAAATTTATGTGAAATAGAGGATGGCTAGATATTCTATAGGACAACATGCTTGGATGGTTCATGCGAGAGTTGTGGTGGCTTCCAGCGTATGCTCGTATGTCAACATATGGAAAACACAGATGAGGTGGGACATAAACTAGTAGAGTTTGGGAAGTATAAAACAGTGGCATATGCTACAAAAGATGGGTCTCAAGCAAAAAGGTGTGATTTGGTTATTGAGAAGATTCTAGTGTACCAGTTTATGTCCATGTTTTGTGACAATATACTATCTGAGCATACAATGCATACCCATAGAGCCCGATGGTTGGACACGCAATTCAAGCTATGCAAGGACAACTTTCCAATTGGCAACATAGTATTAGTGGTTGACTTTGTGGAGAACTACACTCTACAACCACAATGTGAGGTGCAGTCATAGTATTACAACTCCACACAGGTTTCGATATTTGTGCACATAGCATTTATTCATGCATCTAATAGTACAGATGACCAAAGGAAGGTATTGAGGGAGTACCACTTTTACATTAGTGATGATTGCACACATTCTCTAGAGTTTGTGCAAGGTTGCTTCCAGATGTTCTATAATGGTTTGTCTCAGAGGGGCATAGCATACAACCAACATATAATATGGTTGAATAACTGTGTAGCATAGTTCAAGAACTTGTGCATGTTCTACTAGTTATGCAGGATGCATGTCATTACAGGTGTTCAACATATGTGAAACTTTTGTGAGGTCGGGCATGGAAAGGGGGAGCATGATGGTGCAAGAGCATGCGTGAAAAGAGCATTAGCATGAGAAGAGTTAAAGTATAAAGACAGTGCAAAGTTGACAGATGTAAAATCAATCGTCGAGTGGTGTAATGCTTCGATGGGTCCAGGTAATGAAGGTACATCTTCAATTCATAGATTTTTTTGGTTGATGAATGATACTAACATTGTACCATATGAGGATTGTTGTACACTAACAGGATCGAGTGAGGTACACTCTTTCCTTAGCTCAAATGCAGGTTCATGGAGCATCGATACATGAAAGATGGCATGATTTTTTTCTTCATGTACAATGCAAGCTTGGAATGATTTTGAGTCAAGGGAGTGGGTTGACAAATGGTTGACAAGTTATCTTAGCCCACTTCAAACGTATTTCCCTCTGACGGCATTAGAACTAACACAGATGGAATCATCGGTGACTTTGACCACGTATCAGATCTAGTTCAACTAGGTGATATATCTACTTGCTTAGTTGTTGAAATTCCATATTATTATCTTACTTTGTAGTGTATTCGTAATGTTGACTAATTTCAATAGTTTTGTTGCACATATCAATGTAGGGCATGTTTATGCAGTTATTGTAGATGAAGACAATGAAGAGGGAACAAAATATTACTTGTGTCATTGTGTTGAGGCCAAAAATAAATTGGCCCCAGTTATAGATGGAGAAAACATCGAATACCCTACAAGCTCAGTTGTGGTTACTGGAATGTGGCTTAGAAGGTACCCACATTCGAGTGTTAAACACTGGTTGTTTTAGGACTTTGACACGCATCGTAAGATTCTTCATTAGTCAAACCTTGTCGTGGCATCCAATGTTTGTTTAACGAAATAAGGGGGTAGACCTTTGAACAAGACCTTGTGGAAGGTCTATGAGTCTGACCATGAGGCAATACTTGACACAATAAAGAGTAGAGAAAACCCGGATGGTTCGTTGGATTAATTTGTAATGCACATTGGTTCTTATTAATTTATACTTGTATGCACATTAATTTGTTTGATGCCAATGCTATCATCTTATTTTACTTTTCCTATTTGTAACACACCTACAAAACAGTGGTTGGTGTCCCCTTGCAGAAAATGCAAATATATGAGTCATCCAAGAGAATGTCATCCAGAAAAGCAATGAAACATCCTTATTTTGATGATCTTGACAAATCTCAATCATGATTTTAAGCCATTATAAAAGTGTGTGCAAATCTTGGTGAGGAAATTTCAAGTTATTCATTTGAAGTTAACCTTATCATGAGTAGTTATTATGTAGACATTGTAAGAGAATCTCATATTTCAACTTACTCTATTCGTGAGAGGTGTTGAGTGCAATAGGTATGTTGGAATTCCCAGTGAAGATATATGACCAGGAGTGAATAAGTTGTGAAACCTGCATGCCTATCTGTAAGTGCCTTCCATCTATTTTCATTTCATTTCCATTTTGGATGCTCTTTCTTTTTCTCTTTTACTTTGCGTATTTGTAAGTAAACTACTAAAAACTGATTGATCTGTTGTTGTAGAAAATGTTGATTTATGAGCCATCAAAGAGAATCTTAGGCAAAAAAGCAATGCAACATCCTTATTTTTATGATCTTGAAAAATCTCAATTCTGATTTCAATCCATTATAAAAGAGCATGTGAAGCTTAGCGAGGGAATATCAAGTTACTCAATTGAAGTTAACCTCATAATGAGCACCTATGATGTAGACATTTAAAGAGAATCTTGAATGTATGAGTGACATTGTAAAAGATCTGTGAGAATGAAGTACCTAAGGCATTGTAATGAGATTTACTTGTAATGAGATTTACTCAAATACTATAATTTTGGAGTTCATGTTTGGTGTAGTAGCACCTTGTTCTCTAAATGCATTCAATAGGAAAATTTGCAAAATTTGAATTTTGAAATGTAAACAATGTGAAAAAGGTCATGTGAAGGCCATATGTAATGTATTCAAAGTCTCAAAGAGGTCACTAGGTGATTAAAGAAGTGATATAAAGCATGTAAGGTCGAGCAAAATAGAGATATTTTGTATTCTTGAATATTTATAATCAATAAAGTCCCTATTTTAGTGATTTTATGAGTTTTTCCAACTGTTCATTAACTTGTACGACTTGTACAGTAGTTTAAGGCCTTGAATCTTGTTGCATAAGGTAGAATAGTGAAGTATCTTTCATTTGAATCTATTTAGGAGGGTATCCATTGAGTTTATCATTAGTTTGAATTGATTTTTCTCAACTCGATCTATAAACCCTCAAGATTGGGGTTTTGAGAGTCTAGATAACCAATAATGACTACTCCACCTAATTTGATAGTTTAGATCAGTAGAGTAAGTTAATATTAGGATGTTTTAGAGGTGTGTGTGTGTTTATTTGTGTAGGGGAATTCAAAAAACAAAGGTGGAGTTGTTGCTAGAAGGTTTTATGATGAATTTCCAAGTGAAAAGTGTGGCTCCAAGTGGTTTTTTGAGGAAAATTTTTCAAATGACTTCACAAACAAAGGACTGATATATAGCTATTATTGAGTTACAACACATACTTCAAAATCAATAGTGACTGTCTTGGAACATGTGCATAAAAAATGACCTTCATTGTCCTCATTAGGCTAACTAGGCCTAATTTACAAAGGAACATACCTTTAACATTCAACAACCCTAGAACTTGTTGGGGAAGAAATTATCATGTATCCAAACCCTCAGATCCGCAATTTGTCTCAGGAGAAACTCACTCCATTATGCCAAACCAAAACCCTTATTTTATGCTAGTATAAAGAGGGTTTATTGAAAGGAATGGTTCCACACCTTACCAGAACATGACACCACCTCAAACCTTCTTAAAATCACCTGCACAAACTCAAAATACAAACACCCAACCTCTACATGCAATATTTATCAAACCCTAGGGTGAAACCTCATTTTTCATGCCCTTTTCCATCAAAATCTACAAGGGCAGCAACAAAAACCCCATAAAACTTATTCCCTTTCACTTAAAAACTTCTCATCTAATTCTATAGGATTGCGTTCAGCCCCTCTACAAAAACCTCTCTCGGTTTTGGCTATCTCGGAGTGGTTTTCCTAAGGCAATGAATTTTCACTTGATGGAAAAAGCGTCAAATGCAAGCAGTGCAAAGTTGCAAACTGGTGCAACTTTTTTTCTGCAACTTATGTGACCAATCAGACTATTCCAACGCGTTCGAATAGGTATTTTTATGCTAGGCATGGTCCTCTTTTTCATCCAAACACACGGAATCGCTCCAAGCTATGTTCAACTGGATCGATCCCTTAAGAGTCCAAAGTGCTAAATGGCTGAAAACTTCAGCATGTTGTTACTCAGATACCATGATGCTTAGAAACTTCTCATTTGATCCTATAGGATTTCATTGGGCCCCTCTACAAAAACCTCTCCCAGTTTTGGCTATCTCGGAGTGGTTTTCCCATGGCGGCAGATTTTCACTTGATGGAAAAAGTGTCAAATGCAAGCAGTGCAAAGTGGTATAAATTTTGCTTTGCAACTTGTGTGACCATTTAGACTGTTCCAACATGTTTGAATAGGTATTTTTATGCTATGCATGGTCCTCTTTTGCACCCAAACATGCGGAATCGCTTTGAGGTATGTTCAACCGGATCGTTCCCTTAAGGGTCCAAAGTGCAAAATTGCTGCAAACTTTAGCATGATATTACTCAGATACCGTGATGCTTAGAAACTTCTCATTTGATCATATAGGATCGCATTGGGCCCCTCTACAAAAAAATCTCTTAGTTTTGGCTATCTCAAAGTGGTTTTTTCGTGGTGACGGATTTTCACTTGATGGAAAAAGTGTCAAATGCAAGTAGTGCAAAGTTGCAAAGTGGTGCAACTTTTGCTCTACAACTCGTGTGACCAAGAAGACTTTTCCAACACATACGAATATATATGTTTATGCTAGGCATGGTCCTCTTTCACACCCAAACACGTGGAATCGCTCTGAGGTATGTTCAACCAGATTGATCCCTTAAGGGTCCAAAGTGCAAAATGGCTGCAAACTTCAACATGCTATTACTGGTAAATGCTGCCCAATTGGTGCAGGAGCACCTACACCTCACCCTCAATCTTTGATTATCTGATGGTGAATAGGTTCGTCAATAGTTTTTTGTGGGTAATTTGAGCATGCTTTGTTTTGAATAAGGTCAATTAACACCATTAGATATATTTTTGGGTGATTTTTGGGTCTAGTGATAAAAAATGTGAAAATTTCAATCTTGCACTAGAAGTTGTCTTTGTAACCTTTGAAGGTAAATTTATGAATTTGTATATGAGTGTGCAAGAATGAATTTTTGTGGATGCAATAAGGCTATTTATAAGCCATTTGTGTGGGTTTAGAGGTCATTATTTGTATTCATTAGGTTGGAGGAGTCTAAAGTTGCTTAAAGCAACAAATTTGAAATGCAACAGTTACTTGTTTTGAAACTTGGTTTTTAGGTGGTTGAGAGCATGGATCAGTTAGATAAGGGTGTAAAATACTATGTAAAGCCTTGAGAGGCTTGAATGGAGGTTGTTTTTGAAATTTTGGAGAATATCTAATAAGAATTATTCACACTGTTCTCTGATTTTTTGATTTTTGATACAAACTTGTTGATCCCATACTTGGTAAGGCCTGTAGCTTTCCTGTACGGTCCCAAGGCTAACATGGATTGAAAGAGGGATAATATGGATTTCTTTTGGTAGTGGTTTGCTGCAAAACCAGAAAGGAATAGGAGAGTTCTTATCATTTTTTCTACAAGTGGTCTGAAACCCTCAAAAACTAGGGTTTTGAGTGAAATTCCCTCATATCTTCCATCTCAACCATGTGCTAAGGCTAGATCTAGGTGGAATGGAGAGAAATATGGCTATTTATAGAGTATGGAGAGAAATATGGCTATTTATATGCTCTATAAATATGATCTATAAATAAATTCTTTCCCTTTGCTTTTCGATCGGATGGTGATAGGTCTGTCACTAATTTTTGTTGTGCTCAAGGAGTGCTCCTACTCCTCCTTCTAGTGTTTTGTTCATGGTGAAGTTTTAACTGTCACAATAAAAAAGTAAAGACATGAATATATAGAAATTACATTATAAAAAATGATATATTTGACAAAATAATCACTTACCACCATCTCATGATCTCTCTCCATAAGGGAAATATTCTCATGCCCATGCTCAAGCATTCTCAAGCCCTATATAAACCATATAAATAGAAATTAAACTATGTGAATCAATAATGGTTTGATTTTTCATTAACATCTATAAAAACGAATGTAAATTGAAATTTACTAATTTGCCTCATACCTCCCCTGTCAGAGCCATCAAGGATTGTATAGCAGATGACACACCAATCTCCATTGCCCTCGTCACATTTAGAGGTGTTTCAACTTGCTACAACTGAAAATAAAACAACAAATTATTCAACGTAATCAACAATGTGCATATAAAGCACACAAATCTATTAAGTACAATTCATTAGTTAAACTCTTTATTCTATTATCTCTGTGTAGGTTTGAGTAAATCCACTACCACTAGGAAGTTTTCCATCGAAACCTCCAATATTAGCCTATTCAACATCCAAAATCACATATTAAAATACCATTCGTAAAACAATGCTATTAACATGTAATAAATTTATAATTGTTTACTAGTTACATACCCCAACGATAAGTGTATTGCATAAATAAGTAGGTGGGGGACCGATATATCTAGTCTCAACACTATGACCTTACAATTTTATTAAAATCATAAAACATTTTTAGTTAATCTTGCATTTCAAAATTGAAATTTAATAAATTAAATTCAATGAACATTCTAACTTTTACCTGACTATCAATGCCATACACCTCATGCAAAATGCCAGCTACCCTCTCCATCTCCATAGCTATAGATGGATCCTATGTAGAAGCCTCCCGAGTGTCGTTGGGTTCATATGAACAAGTCACCCCACAAGGTTGAAACACATGGGTTTGAAGGCCAGCACTCGAAGACTCCCCTAGATGGTGTTGTAGAATAGGGCTAGTATGATGGATGACACTCTGGGTCAAAGTGTTGATTGCCTGCAATGTCTCTATGTCAGCACTTTCCTTCAGGATAGAAGGCATAACAACGTGCTCATGAGGTGGCCTAGCGAGAGCTCATCTACCTTGTCGTGTAGGATCCGAAAATGCACCGGGTCTATCTTGAGTTGACCCCCCACCTCTCCCCTGGAAATCCCTCATATCAAAATAATTTGGGATTTTATTTAATATGAAATCACTGTATTGTTTCCTAAGGAAATATTGTGGGACTTCGAAATTGTTGCATGGTGGGTAATCAAAGACTATGTACCACCTATCATAAAACTGGTTCCTAATCTATTGGTGGTGGCACCAATGAATATGAAACCTCTTCACATTAAGGGTAAGATTTTGATTTATGTGTGGGTTAGTGAATAATGAGTACAAATCACCTTTTGTAATTTTTTAAATCCTTTACATCTTTATATGATAGTTTATTTGCATAATAATCCCTAGTCTCCTACCTCCTATCTTGCCATCTAGTTATTTGTTTGCTAATTGAATCTACATTTGTTAACATATCTTTCAATGAATTTGCTAGGGTCATTCTTTATGTGGTTGAACCATTTGTATCACTCAACCTACTAATTAAATCCTCAATTTCCTTTTTGTTGTTCTCAATTTCAATCATTAAATTTTGTTGAGTGCCAGGAGGGGGTTGAGTGGTTGGTGGAGGAGGTTGTTGTGGTTGATTTTGATCTTGAGGATTTGGTTGCTCTTCCTATTGAGGATCTTGAGGTTTTGCATGTTGATTTGCATCTCCTAAAAATTCAAACAAATGTATATCAAATTCAACCTAAAACTAACAAATTAAAAATAAAAAGAAAACAATCCTTACCTCTCACACCTCCTCCTTGTCGTGGCACCATCATTGTGAAGAAATAGCAATTTTTGGTGAAGAATTTTCTAGAATGGCTCCTCCTACAATGCAAGCATGAAAAATGGGGGTTTTGGCCATGGGGAGAAGAAAAAACAGTCGAAATCAAAATGACATAATTTCACTTTTTTTTTGCTTTTAACATGCAATAACGTGAGCGTGTTATAATGTGCTCGCATTATGACTTTTCAAAAGTTTTTTTGAAAGTGGCCACAAATTGGCTACCCATTTCCATGCACCCACCTGAAAGTTGAATTCATCAAAATGCAATGAAGATTTTGGTACCTTAATGCTTTCTTACACTTCTAAGGTTTTTCACCTAAAAGGAGAAAGATGGGCCAATATTCCTAGGGTTACATTCAAAGAGGGGTTTAGGGGCTTAAAGTGATGTTTTTGAAATTCCCTAAATGCTAGAAATGGAAAATAGAAACTAATTAGTAATGTAAAACCTAGAAAATGAACTATGCTGGAAAACACACTATGATATGCAAATGACCTAAGAAATGGAAAAAAACTATAACAAAAATGAAGGGAAAGGAAGATGTGCACCTGGAGGCTGAAGAGGGATGACTTGGAGGTCTATAAACTTGAAGAATCTGATGTAGAGGCCCACTAGAACATTTATTACATTTTAGGCGATTTAGTCCTTTTTTCTGTGAAAATCTATCGAAACCTGTTTCTGCCAAAAGGGTACTCAGATCTACAGAAAACCCTAAAATGCATGTATGGTGGGACTAGGTCACCCAAGGCGGTGACCTATTCCACCTAGGAATTTTTCATTGGTTTTCAATAATTAACGTCTGATTATTGTTGCTTGTCAGGATTGCCTCACAAAACACACTAAAATAAGGTATGTATGTGCATTAAGGGGTCATTATAGCATAAGAAAGGGTTGATTTAGTGATGAAAAGGCTAGGAGAGTGTGAAAATATTTTTCAATACCTTACAACACTTTGGCACAAGGTTTGGAAAGGGGTAAAAACAGGCTGAAAAAGGTCCAAAATCTATTGGCAAGGATCCAAATGAGTGAAAAGTGTCAAAGGCTACACTTTTTGGTGACACACCACCAAATCAATACATGCCAAATGTGACTATACCAAATACAAGCTTACCAAACATGAACATATCAAATCCACACTTGGTGAAATTTGGGATAGATATGTTTGTGAATCACACCAATGTTGTTTAAAGTCCAAATTATATGTTAGCAAATCCATGTATTGATCCAAGTCAAGGTAACACCATGCAAAATCAAGGTTACCTAAATCAAAGCAATGTGTTTCCCAACCAGAAAAATGTTCCACATCAACCCATAATGCAAAATCTAAACATCATCCCAAGTTAGAACATTGTTCAAAATCAATTTGTCCATGATCACATACAAACACCACAAGTGAATCTTCCAAATATGCCTTACCAACAACCAAATCATCTATATCAAGGATATCAAGATCAAAATCAAGATCATTTTTTGTGAAATAAAATTGCTTCACTTAGGAAATTAATTGATTCATGTCACCAAGAGACATCTCCACCCAAATATCTACACACTGCGAAAGGATTATCTCATCAAAACATTGAGTTGTCTCCACAACCACATAAAGAACAATATCCCCAATGTCAAGAGTTTGGATATCAAGATCAACAACATCAAAAAAAAACCCAATCACCACATCTCCAAGATCAATCACAACAAAAATCCCCTCAACAAGCACAAATCTCACCAGAGCACAAATGTGAATACACTCCTTTTGGAAATCCAATCGAATCAGTGCTAAGAAAGATACTTGATGCAAAACTCATCACTCTTCCAAAGGTAAGTGCTTTCAACTATTTTCTAAAATTCACTTGGAATAGGGGTGGAATTTATTGTGAGTATGATAGAAAAAATCTTCATAAAACATCAAATTGTATTCAACTCAAAAATCTCATCCAAGACCTTATTGATCAAAAAATAATAAATGTTGAGGACAAGGATCAAGATTCAACCACTAGTGATAACATTGAAAATATCTCCACCACAAGTGTTGAGATCAATGATCAAGATCAATCCATCAATGAGCATCTTGAAAATGTTTTTACCCCATCCAATGATCAAATCAACATGCATCAAGAGTCACTTTTTCAATCATGATCAAAATTCATCAATAATATCCCATAATGATCTATTTCAGGGAGTGTTAGAATTATTTGATCCTATTGACATAATCCAAGATCCATCCACCAATGATCATGTTGACAATGTATATGCATTGCCTAATGAGTTAGAGGACATATCTCAAGAGTTTATTCCAGAGCATGATCATCATCTTTCACCAAAGTCTAGCAGTGGTCCTTTCCAAGACATATTGACATTATTCAACCTCATGGTTGAAAATATTGAAGGAATCCTCAACTCAATACTTGATCCAAATCCACTCAAAGATAAACAGTATATTGAGCCACTTCCCATGCCTAATGACGATGTCCAAGAACCCTTTATAAGAAATCCATCCTCTGAAATTGACCCATGTCAAGAACTTGATCTAAAGTATGTCAAAATCAATTCCAACATTAACCAAGATCAAGAATTTGTATCTCCACAATACTAAAATGATCTAATGGGAACTCTCCTATCTATACAAGATGTCACAAATGATGATCATATCCATATAGCACATAATTCTCCATCTACCCATGAGATTATTTATTTGGATGTACATGTGGATGATCTTCATTCAAAACAAGAGTCTCATACTCTTGATATCATTATAAAGGAACAAAAGTCTCCTCTTAATATTTGTACACCTGATCAAAATATAGAAAAATCTAGAGACATATCAGAAACATCCCATGAAGACATATCAAAAATGAATCATGAGGAAGAATTTTGTGTGGAGAGTGGATCATCAACACCTCTTGAAGAAGCATTAAAATATGATATTTCACAAGATCAAGCTAAAGATATCAATCAGTAATTTATCCCACATATGGAGGATCCTATCACTTATAAACTTGGATCACTTACCTATTTTAGGGAAATCTATCTTATCAATGAGGAATCTTTCACCTTTGAAGATCCACGATAGAGAAGAGAAGAATTAGCATCTTGTTTCCAAGGTAAATCATATCCTATTGCAAACAAAAAATTTCAACAGATGAATTATCAAGGTAGAGGATTAGGCCTACATGAACAAGGTATCCTATAACTACGTAGATTATTGGAAATCCTAAGTATCAAGGTCTTGGTTATTCTAAAATTAAGGGATCTAAATATATTGATGATACCTCTATAATACTGAGGGCAACTTCATCTCAAGAAAATGTCAGCATAGGGAGCATGAAGAATCCTTATGATGAAATCGATGCCAATAATACAACCAGCCGTGTCATAAATCTTCATCCACCCATCACCCCATCTATGAAGTGGGACCAACATCAAAAGAAAGATTTGAATCAACGAAAAAAGAACATTATCAAATCAAAAGAAGTAGTGAAGCATGAAGGACAAATCAAATACACATGGATACCAAAGAATATAAAGATTGATTATCCCTATCAAACTCCATTAGTCAAAGAAACTATGGGGAAAACTAACCAAGGGAAAAGTATTTATCAAATATTTCCACGAAGTAAAATTTAGGCTTCTCAAGCAACGTACAAATTATATCAAGTTTTTGGTCCTAATTCCATACACACTTTTGTATCCATTCATCATTGCTCATCTTCCCACGTTTGGAGAGTCAAAGGTTCTAAGCTATCAACCAATCCATCTCCTATTCCTAAACACACAACACCATCCACTCCTCCATGCATGATATACAATTCTCACATTGACCATGTATTGGCTGCAACTCTTCATCATAAGGACTCGGAAGGCATTCTATCGCAATGTATGCACAAAGACATAGTTAGCTCCGATATCATAAAAGTAGATCAAGAATCTCAAAAGTCTCATTCAAGTGCATGTATCTTGGAAAAGAAACTTCTTCAAGTAGGATATAAATGGCACATTATGATAGAGGAAACTACATCAGCACCACCAAGTGATTCAACATGAGCTTAAAATCTTTCGGCAAAAAATCAAAAAATCATGAAAATCGTAAAGATAAAAAAATCATCCTCCAGTGAAAACCATTATGGTGGCACTTTGGATAGGTACCATGATGAAAACCTGGAAAAAAGGCATCATGTGTAGAATCAAGCATCTACATGCACCATTTCAGGAGAAAGCATCTTATCACATCCATAATAAAGCCAACAATCCATCCATTTTATCCATAATAAATCCATTCATCCATGAACCATTTATCCAATCCATTTTCATATATCTACATCCGTCTTCCAAATTATCTTGGTCTTGAAAAATTTTGGTGCACATTTTACACTTGCATATGGTAAACACCTTGACATGGGTCATTTTCATTGATCCTATCCTACCCAATATTATCTAAGCCATGAAGCATTATCCAAATGAGAATCCTCTATTTGAACACCTTATCTTATCATAAGATAATCCTTCGCATCCTTTGCATGCTTACCATATCCATCCATCCATCCATCTATCCAAGAATCCTCCCATGGCCTTTCAAACATTGCCAAACACTAGGGGTAGATATTTACATCTTGCTTTGGAAATAAATCTTGATCTATATCCTCCAACTTATGTGGTGATCCAAACATTGGCAAACATAAAATCAAACTGGTCAAGCATTTTTGAGCCAAAATCCAAATCACAAACCCATGGCATATTTTGACAAGAACATATTCTTTATCAAGCTTTATATTTCATTGAACATCAATCCAAAATACCAATCACATCTAACTGGCACTTCAACATCACATCAAATCATCAAAACAATTTTGTTCCAAATAAAGCTTCAAAATCTATATCAATCAAATCCAACCAATCCATCATCATCTTGGGATATCCTTCCCAATCCTCATGTTGCTTAACACTATCCTTAAATTGTTGTGTATCCTCAATGATGTTTTCATCACAAATCCATCAATCTAATCAATCAAACCTAGCTTGGTTTTCAACAAAATCCCAAAAAAAATCACTAATCTCATCACATATCCATATCCAAATCATCAAAATCATGTGAAAGTCCAAAAACATCCAAAACATGTCAAAATACCAAAACAGGTCAAAAAGTCAGAAAACATCAAAAACATGGTATCTGAACTACGGGTCTCTGAGCATGAAAGTAGGCAAGGCCATCATCGATGTGCCCTTGAGACACATTAGGTCATTCCTTTAGGGGTCTATCATAATAAACTAGCAATTCATGTGTTCATATATCATCAATAATTGATTTTGTGTCAGACAAACTACGTGGTCTCTGTGTGTATAACATAGGCAAGGCTAATCTTTGATCAGCCCCTGAGGCCCCTAGGACAGGTCTTTAGGTTAGGTTCTTGGTCAAAATCTTGGAGAAAACCAAAAACATAGGAAAATTTTGAAAATCAAAATATTTGTAAAACATTTTGAAAATACCAAAAACAACCTCAAAAAATTTCAAAACATCAAAAAAATCCAAATATTTGAAAAATTCATCTGTCTCATTTCACTTTCACCTGCAATAAGCATCCACTCATAATAAATTGATCATCACCTTCACCCTTATGTAATGCAATTAGAAACAAGATTGGCAATTAAAAGTGGAAACTCGGGTGTCAAGATCTCAAGTTTAGGTCAGTAGGTAAAAAAGTTGGTCAACTCTTCGCATCAATAGTTTATCATCTAGTTAGTTCCAAAATCATCTAATAACATCATTTCCTAGGATGCATCCTTCATACAATGGACTTCAACATCAAGCATCATTGTAGTTTAGTATTGGCTAGCAGTATGAAGAACATTAGCTTGTTTGTTTACTTGATCTTTTCTTTTGATTTATCTTATTACACTCATTCCAATGACCTCTCGATGATGTCTAATCAAATGATTTGGAGAGAAAGGAATGGGGCATTGATCTTTATCTTTCATTTTTTGTTCTTGTTGGATGTTCTTGGAATATAACCTCGATGAATACTTGCTTTATTAGGTGTGTATGGAAGGTGTTTTGGATAGCTTATTGACTATTACATTGGGAGGTTATTCCTTTATGTCTTGGTTCGAGATGTTTAAAACTTTTGAAGTGCATCCTAGTAAGGTTTATGTATGTTAGGTGTAAACAAGGATACTCCTATTTGTTTGTTGAGTAAAAATCCATCTCACTAGATACAACGACATCCTGGCCATTTATACCTTGATGCAACATATCTATGTGTGTTATCAAACATAAGGAAAGTAAGCTCTTTATGACCCCAATCCCTACATAAGCAATACATCATCATCATTCATCATCATCTCTAATAAAGTCTTGACAGATCATAGACTTGTTGGATCCTTTTTCATCATCTTATTTTTTCTATCCTCTTTCATGCTAACATGATATCATGTCATCCACAAACCGTCTGCATCCTACATATTTATACCTATCATCATAATAGGTAACATCATCCATCTCACATGCATTGCATCATCATTTAAGATGTTTAGGATAATATAGATTTTTTATTCTTAGCTTCTTAATTCATCTCATTTGCATCATCATTATCATATAGATTTGTTAGTCTAACCATCCATACATCCATCTTAAGCCTCTTTGTTGTGAGATCGACCCTCAAATCAAACTTTTTGCCCAATCTCTCGAGGGGGAAGTGCACCAGTGTACTTCTTTCCACTAGGGCATCCAAAAAAATCAGATTTTTTTTTAATATCAATCTCTCCAATTTTATTCTTTGAACCAACACAATAGGTACATCACTTCAAAGAGGGGAAAAATGTAGACACTCGAAATATCCTGATCAATATCATGCACTTGATTCTAATTAAATAACACCAATTCTTCCTTAATCATTTCCACACTAACTAATTAATTGAATAGCCTTTATTTAATTAATTAAATTCATTGGATTTCCTCCTAAAATCGGATAATACACTTTATCATATTATTTCATCATATCCTAATGTTCTTCCTTTAATTAAATAAATCAATTTTATTTAATTGAAATCCTAAAGTTCTAACATCCTCTCATTTAATTTAAATAAACTCAAACATTTAAATCAAATGTCATAGATCAACTAATTTCACCTAAGTTAATTAATCTTAAATTAATTAACTCCTAACACTAATCCTCCATTCCTCTAGCTTTTAACTCCACCCTAGGGTAAGTCAACCATGGTCAACTAACCAAGTTCAACATGTAAATCAAATTATTTGATTTACTAATTACCTTATTTTCTTTTAAAATGGAATATTCTTAGAATATTCCACCCATTTCATTTTTCCCTCCCAAAGGACTTTTGTCCTCTTTCTTGAGCCACCTTGGCATTGAAGAGCTCTTACACACAAGCCACCTTGGCTTTAAATAGCTCTTACACAAGCCACCTTGGCTTTAAATAGATCTTACACCTCCTATTACACAAGCCACCTTGGCATTCATTCCTCTTACACATCCCATCTCCCAAGATGTGCTCACACATGTGTGAGCACATCTCCTCCAAGATTCATTAGCATGTTGACAAGTGGCACTATGCTATTGGTCTATTTTTTAATCCCACATTCTCCCCATTCTTCACTCTTCAATCCTTGGCTTCTATAAATAGAGGCATCATTTTCACAATGAGGATCCACAACTAAGAGCATTATCACTATAGGCATTTCATTCCATATTTTTCATCATTTTCAAGCAATTTAGCTAGATTATAGTCAATTTCATACTTTGTTCATCACAAATCCATCATCAAGCTTATCAAGGGGTTAGGAAAATGCTTCTTTCCATGTCAAAGGAGCACTAATCCCCCTATGCGATGATGGTTTGAGCATTAGAATATTATTTCATTAGTAGTTTATTTGATATTCTACTTTGTTTTCATGTTCTTATGCTTAGATGAATTTCATAGAGAATGCTTAATGATCACTTGTTTGTTCATGTTTGAGCAAGTCTAGGTGAAGCATTCACAGGTTCATTCCACCATTTATCAACAAGGGCTTTAAAATAAAGATGAAGGGTACACATGATTTGATATCTGAAAGGAAATGACCCCTTAGCATCATTATCTTCCCTACAAAGAAGAAGAGAATTATGATCCAAACCAATTCTTGGGAGAGCATTTAGAGTGAGAGTAGGAAGAATGTTCCAGTTTGAGGAGATAAGAAAATGATCCAATTTAACTTGAATGAGTCGATTGCCTTGTCTCCTATTCGACCAAGTAAAAAGGGATAGTTGCAAAGAAACATCAAATAGACCAACAAAATTAAGAAATCCATCTAGATCCATCATACATTCAAAAAACCCCTCCAAGCCTCCCATTATCTTTGATGGAAACATCGAAGAGTTGAAGTCCCCTCCAAACATCCATAGATCTCGAATGTTACTAAAAATGAGGTTTATCAAGGAATCCCAAAGACCCGCTCTCTCAAGGTGATAATTAGGGCCATAGATGTTTACCAAGTTCTATTTTTCAGAGGTAATACGATCTTCAAAAGAAACCATTAGAGAGTTCTTATAGAAGTAGCCAATAGTCCCCTTGAGTCTAGAAGGATTCCACAAAGTATCAACACCCCCAGAACCTCCTTTAGCATCACTAACAACATAATTGGAACTAGGCCAAAAATTATTAATAATCTTATCAAAGGTATCCCTCTTCATTCTCATTTCTTGAATCAATAAAACATCCACTTTATAATCAACAAGACAAGTCTTGATCAAATATTGTTTATAGGGACTATTTAAGCTCCTTATATTCTAGGATATCATCCTCATATCAAGGAAAAAACTAAATATAGCATCGTGCCTTGATGTTGTAGGAAGGAGAAGACAACTTCCCCTTACCTCTTCTTAGTCTTGGAACCCGAGAGAGAGTCCAGAGTCTTTTGCCTCTCTGAAGCAACATCTATGGCTATGTCTTTATTCCTAGTTTCCTTCTAGGATGGTCTACCAACTTTTTTCCCTCCCCCAATATCCAGTTCTTTCTTCTTTTTGGATTTTCCATTAGCTTGAATCCAATCATATTAAGCAACCCCCTTAGCAAGGGATGAATTAAATCCCAGCGGGGCCATATATTCCATCAAATTCTTACCTTCCTTTCAACTTAATACAAGTCTACAGATTATTTCTTAGGTGTAGAAACAGTAGAGGAGGAAACCGGACCCCGAACTGTTTGAGAATATATCTCTCCCTCAATAATTTTAGATTTTTTCCCACAAAGTGGTTGGTTTTACTTTCTAAACCAATCCTTGATCCATCCTCATTAAGATTGTCCCTCATGTGTTTATTACTAAAAAAAATCTCATTTTTATCTTTTGAATTTTCATTCTCTTTTTGAGACACCTCTATAGCTTTTTGTTGTGAATCATCAAAGGAAACAACCAATACCCTATCCCATTCCAAGATCTCAAATGGAACACCCTTGGCTTCCTTTTGAGTCATTTTATTTTGATCCTTGAAGGAGGCAGCTACAGTGACCTCTCCTCTAGAAACATCCTTAATTAGCTCCCCAATAGGATTATCCTTAGCTAAATTCTTCTTGTCCACAACATGATTCACCTTAGAAACAAATGCCTAAGGAGACTGGTGAACAATCTAAGACACTGAGTTCTCATTATTCTATAAAGAAGGCATTTTCTTAGGACACATCTCCCCAATCTTACTATCCTAAACCCTCCTCATGCAAGTTTCCTTGAAATGACCACAATTCTTGCATGTTTGACAATATGCTTTGTAATTTTTCGTATTCAATAGCTTGATTCCATTTTCTAAACTTCAACTTCAAGACAACTAAAGTGGACAAGATAGATTTGATCACCACATCAACACAACTCTGAGAAAAAACTAATATGGACATTCTTTGAGTTACCTTGTCCACAACAAGTAAATTACCAAAGGAATTAGCAATCCCCTTAAATATACCATATTTCTAGAACTCTAAGGGGAGACCAAGGAGATGAACCAAGGTAGGGGCTAAAAACCCAAATCAACAAATGGGTCAAACCTTGGCTTCCATTTACAAAGTGATAGGAAATTCTTGAATCCATTGTCAAATTCCCAAGGCCCTCGTAAGAACCTTGATAAAATCCTCATGCATAATAAAACTAAAAAGAAATAGACCTTTTTCCATGGCACTAATGGTAACACTACCTTTTAAATTCCCCACAGAGTCAGCCCACCTCCTAACCTAGTCAATATTCGAGAGAAATGTATGGAACTTTCCCACTAGTGAAAGCTTAAGATCCTCAATCACTTAATGCATGAGATCCTTAGGACCACTTCCAAATCATCCACTAAATAGGAAACAAACTTTTTATTCAGCTTTGTCATAGAAAAGGATCCACCACCAACAATTTTATTCATATACGAGATAAGATCCTCTTAAGAGATAAAGGAATCCTAGAAGACATAGAAAAAAAAACAATATTAGATTTGGGGGAAAAAATTTGGATGGGGGAGCCCAATGGGGCCCCCACCATATTGACTCATTATTCAAACCTTCAAAAACTTTAAAGATTTGAAATTAAGAGCGCACACATAGTACACTAGTTGGGCATCTTTTGTTATTGTTTATCTTGTTGTCTATCTTGATGACATTTTAATATTCAGTAAGACACTAGAAGTGATGTGCTTATGTTAGTGTGCTCAATATGCCTGATAATCTATAAGAGTGTTTGTGTACTCCAATTTTGTAGTAGCATCATTAGCACATGTAAACATTCTTAGTAATATGGATTTTATGTTAGTGTTGCATCAAGTGAATCACACTTGTATAATGTGCCTAGTCTACTTGTGTGCATTCATATTGGCAAAATTTACGTCATTTGTTTTTATCCATGTGATTAACTTATATGACATATAAATGGGTCTAATTCTTATCAAAGTTGCATGACATGCATAATGTCCCTTGTGTATAATTTACTTTTAACCATACACTTCATTTACCTATACATTTCCTTCTTTACTTAGCTCCTATTAGTATTTATTGTCATTTAATTGTATGTGATTGATTCATATGGAGTATACATGGAACTAATTCATATTAGAGTTGTATTGTGTGCCTAATCTATAAGAGTTTTTGTGTACTCCAGTTTTGTAGTAGCATCATTAACACATGTAAACATCCTTAGTAATATGGATTTTATGTTAGAGTTGCATCAAGTGTGAATCAAGCTTGTATAATATTCCTAGTCTATTTGTGTGCATTCATATTGGTGGCATTTATGTTATTTATTTTTATTCATGTGATTGACTTATATAAAATATAAATGGTTCTAATTCTTATCAAGTTCCATGGCATGCATAATGTCCCCTATGTGTAATTTTCTTTAACCATACACTTTAGTTACCTATGCATGTTCTTCTTTTCTTAGCTCTATTAGTATTTTATTATGTCATTTAATTGTATGTGATTGATTCACATGGCATGTAAATGAAACTAATTCATATTAGAGGTGTATGTGCCTAATATAGAATATATTTTTTTGTACTCCAATTTTGTAGTAGCATCATTAACACATGTAAACATCCTTAGTAATATGGATTTTATGTTAGTGTTGCATCAAGTGTGAACAAAAATTGTATAATGTGCCTAGTCTAATTCTTGTCGAAGTTGCATGGAATGCATATTGTCCCTTGTGTGTAATTTTCTTTAAACATACACTTAATTTATCTATAAATGACCTTTAATTAGCTCCCATTATTATTTTATTATGTCATTTAATTGTATGTGATTGATTCATATGGCATGTACATGGAACTAATTCATATTAGAGTTGTATTGTGTTCCCAAAATACATGTGTGCATTAGAATTTTAATATTTAGTAGGGGCCATATTGACACATGTAAACATCATTATTTTTAATATATTATTTTTATCTTAGTGGTGTATGAAGCGTGAATCAAACTTATATGGTGTGCCTATTTTGCTTGTGTGCACTAGTATTAGTGGTATTTGTCATTTATTGATATTCATGTGAATGATTCATATGGCTTGTAAATATGTCTAATTCTTATTATTATTTATGTAATATATGCATTAAGTCATGTACAAGTTTATTTCCATGTTGTTTACATTGTAATACCCCAAGATTTTTCTCAAGACATTAATAGACATTTTTTTTGTAATAAAATGTGGCATTAAGAAAGCCACACAACACTACTACATGTACAAGGTGTCATAACATGTGATGACACACTTGACATGTACACCAATTTGCATGATGCATGGTGAAACAAGAAAAATTCTCAACTCTACAAGACACCAAGGTTGTAATAGAAAATGAGGTATGGAAGAGAGTATTTCTAAAACTACTGGAACACCCTCCTCACATCTTTGCTAGACCACCATCCAAATTTCATTGGGTTACACAAACTAGAAAGGCCAAAACAACCATTTTGAGATTCAAATATAGTTTATCTAAATATCAAACTTTGAGATCCAATATGGATTTGGAACTTAATTTAGTGTTTTCCCTTCACTAAACAAAACAAACTAGACCCAACTACATGTGGACCTTGTGCCCCTAATCAGACTTGGAACTTGTTCCAAGTTCAAGGTTTTTCCCAATATTCAAGTCTCACAAAATCACTAAAACACACCTTCAAGGAAATCAAGTTCATGTGTAAACATGAGACATTTTCCAAAGTCTTCGGTTCCTTTCACTCTTTGTGACTCGTTGTCAATGAGAAACACATTTACTAACTTGCAAGTGTCAAACCTCTATTGGGACTTGGAACCTTCAGTTTTGAGTCCCTAATTTGACTTGGTCACCATGAACCACCACATAAAATCCTTTTCAATGTGTAGACATCAAGAATCCATGCACACTTAGGATAATTCCTAAATTCATCCTGACTCTTGCAACCCATTGAGAAAATTTAGCAAGCAAGACTTGCACTTGAATCCCTAGACCAAGGCATAATTTGAAGTCCAAAGTCTACTCCAGCACATGTGCCCTAATAACCTAAAAATATTTGAAGGGAAAGGTCTATAATTCCTCGCAAACTTAGAACCTTTTAAGTTCCAAGTCTCAATTTGAGCCTGACACTTGGTTCTCACCGAGGAAAAAACAATTAAAGGAAACTCCTAAGACAAGGAAACTAGCAATGGAGAATAATATAGTGATCTCACTTCCCATTACTTCTTAGATGCCTCCTATCTAATTTTCTCATATATCTAATATTATACATTAACTAAGTCCTTTTCTAGGCTAGGAACATTGTCTCCCTTCATTTAATTTATTCCCTTATGTATGCCTTTTAACAATATTGACAACGAGATTGAATTTTGTAAGATAGTGGTGCTTTCTTCTTGTTTAATTTCTCCAAATGGATATTCTATTTTTTTGCCAATTTTTAAAAATGGTTCAACCTTTTACATGATCTCTCAAGGTTTTAACTATATTTAAATGTGAAATGGAATCCCATTGAATCAATTTTATGCAAAAAATTGTATGGGAACTATTTTTTTTTGGAGTTTGTATGTATAATATCTAAGTATAATGAATAAGATTGATGAACAACTATGCTTTAGGGAAGTGATATCAAAATTGAATACTTTCAGGATTGTTGAAATACTATACTTTAGGGAAATTTGAATGAGCACTCATTATGTTTTGGAGTTTATATATTTAACATCTAAATGGACCAAATAGTAATATTGGATAACTATACTTAATGGATTGTTAGTGATATCTAAATCAATGGGGGTCTTCCTAAGATAACAATCATATATAATAAAATTCTCTTAGCTTTAATATATGGTCATCCTCCCCTTGATAACTATACAAGTATATTAATACATTTTTTGATTATAACTATACCTATATTTTAGAGTGATAAGGGATGAGAATGTTCGTTTTATTTCAGCGGTGGCACTCCCCTTGGGCACCCAGACCAACCACCTTGTTGAAGCAATAGGGGCTTTCCAAGCCTTAAATCTTGCTCATCAATTGAACTTCAAAAATGTGTGGCTTGAAGGGGACTCAAACAATATTATACAATGTATTAAGGGCCTCCAAAAGCCCTCATGGACCATAGATAATTGAATTTAATCTTTCCAAGGGGATTATTAGCTCTTTTGATAAATGCTTTATTTCCCATGCTTACAGGGAAATTAACATGGTGGCAGACTTCTTTGCCAATAAGGGGGTTCAGACCAAGGGAAAAATGGCGTGGCAAAGGAGTGACAATTTGGACGTTGATGTCACATCCTTATTGATGTATGATAGAACTCACGGGAAGGTTCATTTTCCCTTATCAATTAATGATTATGGGTGTTGAGTGTCTTTTCATGCAATCTCGGAAATTTTGTTTAATTATTTTTCATAGAGGGTCGGAGTACCATAAAATTAATTGCCATTCTGATATTTTGTGCTTCGCATGCTTTTTGGGCATTCTAGTTATCAGGTTATTTGGTTTTCAAGAGTCTTCGGAGAAGGCTTGCAATTCTGTCAACATGGGTGGTGAGTGTCGTCATGTGGAACCAATGGATTGTGAGGAGCTAAGGAGTAACACTAAGGTGTGGCAACTACTGGAGAAGGGTGGGATTACTAATTAAATCAAAAAACTCCATGGTTGGGCCCAGAAGATCACAAGGTTTTTTTTCGAGGAATGGAATAATGGCAAGGTAAATTTATTTGGGAGAAAGGTTGCCATTGATGAGCAGCTAATTGTTGAGGTCACGGGGCTTCCCATAGAGTGCCTCAAGTTCTATAGGGATAAGAAACTTTTTGACCAGTGTGTGAGAAAATTCTCGAAGACAAAAAAGGAAAAATAGGACCTGCACAAAGCTACCAAAAGTAGTTATGACTCTGTGAAGATCAAATTGCTCTGGCAGGAGGTGTTGAAGGTGATCATGGAATACATAACACTGGATGGTAGATACACTAGGGTCTTTGGTTACCATTTTGTGCTCCTGAATCACTTTAGCATCAGGTTAGGGTTTCTTTCCCTTTCTATCTTTCCACCTCGTTGAATGCTATCCTTCCAGACCATAGCTCGAACCTAATTAGATACCCCATTCTTCATGAGGGTTTGCTTGTTTTAATCTTTTAAAAGTTTAAAGCTATGTCGGCTTTGTCCCACTAGACCCCTTCTCCCCACTCTGTATCTACTAAGGATGAATTCGGTGCTACTTATACAGACAAGGATGAATGGGAGACCGATATGGAGGATGAGAAAGGTCATCCCTCAAAGGTGGTGGGAAAGGGTAGTAACAAAGTCAATTCCAAGGCATGTGCCCTTCCTAAACCTAGTGCTATGGTCTCTAAAGGTAAAGCTAAAGTTAGTTTCTCAAGTTCTGATGAAACTAAATTGAAGGCGAAAGGAAAATCTAGTGTTTCCCCCAGGAGAAGGGCAAGAGGAATGTTTTGGAGGACCCCTCCTATGAAACCAATTAGGATGATCCTTAGTCGACCCCTTCGTTGGAGTACTCTAGCTACCCTGCTACTGATAGAGAGGAAAGGCCTCGGTATCCTAGTGATCTCAAGGAGGATGACCATTACTTTAAATTCGAACGTGAGTTTCCTACTGATATCCTTGTTATTGCTTGCAATGGGTCTATGGACTTTTTCAGGCTAATGAGGTGGGTGTTTTTTGAAATTAAGGAGATTAAATTGAATCAGAGGGCTATCAACATCAAGTTGGAAAAGACTGATATGACGGATAACACTAACAAATATAGAGAAAAGGCCACTGACTTATGGACTGAGGAAGAAAAGAGATACATGGTGGACTACCTCAAGAAAACAGTTGAGGATTTGTAGCAATTTAAGAGTAATCATGATGGAAAGCTATCTGCTATAGAGGAAAAGCTTAAGAATGTTAAAGAGTCTATTTAGAAGGTTTTGGAAATGAGCCACAAGATCTTAAAATCCACCATGAGCAATATGAATATGATGGTTGAAAATATGGAAAATGCTTATCAGGTAAGGACCGATGTGGATCTAGAAGCTAAGAAAGAACAAATCCAGGTGGAGGGTGTTGGGTTGAGCAAAATAGCTAGAGTGAACCTGAAGAGGAAGACTGAAAAGATCCCTATTAAAATTCAGGAGATTAAGAAAGCAACTTTAAATATGAACAATCTAGAGTAGGAGGTGGCAGACATCTTAAGGAATCTGGCCTAGTGGGTGGACTTTCACTGGGTTTTTACTGGTTTTTTGTTGTGCTTCCTTTGGGCTGGTTCTATGTTTTCTTCTTTGTTGGCAGCTTTTTATTCTTTGATTTGAATTGTTTCTTTCTATATCTTTATATTCCTTGATGTTAAAGGGTTTTGGGACCCCTTCAAATATTTTTTTTTCCTTAATCAAAAACTATACCTATATTTTATAAACTAATTATTTGTATAATGTGATTTAATAGTTTATGCCTATAAAACATTGCAATAAGTTTTGGCTATCAATAATTATCAATGATATGCTAGTTCAAAACAAATGGATAAATAAATATCTTATTTTTTACCAAACAAAATAAAATGATTATTTCTAAGGATCATGTAGTTTACATTAGTTTGTACCCATTGCACATTAATGATGTGATTGCTAAGAACAACAACCATAAATAACACGACTGTGGGTGTTTCTAAGTTCATGACCCAAATTCATCTTTAATTTTATTTCTATATGTTCATTTCTATCATAGCTAACAAAACCAACATGGACATTGAAATTTGAAAAATATATGTTGATACTCATAAAGAAATCGATAAATCAACTAAGAATACAGGGTGTAATTGAAATAGATGTGGGTGTAATTATCTTCTACCTCAACTTATAACTAGGACTAAAATAATTTGTATATTTCATTAATTTTTTCAAATCACATGGCTCCTATAATCTAATTATTAGTTTTTTTCCTTTATTTAAGCATAAAAATAATAGTCAAAAGAGAAAAAAATCCATATCTAAGATGGGTATATTTCTCTATATGAATATATGCTCACATAGAAAGGGACTCCACATTTAAGAATTAGAACTATACTAGGAGAATCCATTAGGTTTTTAGTTTTGAGAATGTTGCAAGAATGAATGTGTTGTCGTTGATGTCAACTGGTCAATTGGTTATCAAATGGTTGTTTTTTTCATTGATGCGATGGATGCAGGTTATTGGTTGTATATGTCGAGGATATTGAGAAAATTGTGATGAAGAAAGGTTGGAGATGTTCAATGGTTGCTCTGGGTTTTGCTTCGATATTTGCTCCTATGTTTGTGTGGTTTAGATAGGTTGATCATGGTTGTTGGAAGCTACTATATCCATATTTTTGGCGTCTGATTCATTGTACAATGTGAGTTATGTTCACAAGTTGTGAATTGTGGTTTTCTATATATCTGGTTGAGGACTGAGAGAAATGTTGTTGGTCCGGATTTATTTTTGGTTAAGTATTATGACTTGTGGTTCTAGAGTTAAGTTGTTATGATTGTGTTGAAGATAATTGTAGTGTCTGAAAGGATTTGATCATGCTAAGAGTTGTGTGTGCTTAATTGTTTTACACTCGTTTGGTCGACCTTGTGTTAAACACTACCTTTGAAGTTGATGAAGCATTTTGGGACCTATTTGGGTCCTCATAGAGCATGTTTTTGGGTTGACCTCTTTCTAATTCCACCCTAGGATGTTTTGGCACTAACCTAATTTGAATTTAATGATGGATGGTTGGCTTTGGATAGTTTCAAAGTTGAAGATGGTATAAATATAGGATGAGTTATTGCTGAAAGATGTACAAAGAGATAAGTGAAAATAAATCAAGCAGATAGATGCAAAGTAGATGTGAATCAGTGTGTGTGTATGTGATGTGAGGGTGATCCCACAATGCTGGTTTACAATTTCTAGGAGATTCAGATTTTTGGTGAAATCACATATTTTTAGAAAATATAATGATTTAAGCCTTAAAAAGTTCCATTTGAAGGATTTCAATTGAAGAGGGTTTGATCAAACCACCTTATATCAAACTCCCTTGGATAGAACCCCACTGGTATTAAACCATACATATAACGAAGTCTCCCTTACACCTATCAAAATGCAGATAAAAAACCACTTTTGATTTACCATTTGGGGGATCAAATGAATTCATTCAAAATTTATTTTTTGTAAGTATGTATTCCTTATTATAAGCTTCCCAAAAAGTATAATTTTAAACAAATTTAATTTTATTATTATATTTATTTTTAATTTCTTGTGAATGTAGGTTTTTCACTGAAAATAAAGCTCTATGTTCTGCACATGTGGAAAAATAGCAAATTATCAAAAACAATTTTGAAAAATATCAATGCACTAGATATTGAAATCCTTGATCCAACAAAAAAAAAATTGAATTTCGATACATACAAAAAAATTTATGTTGTATATAGTCCGCCTATGTCTGAATTGTAATTGGTTTGACTTTGAAACTTGATTAATGAAAAAATATTCAATAAAACACTGTGAAAAAAAATGAAAGTGCTAGATATCGTAGTTATAAATCAAAATTCAAACAAAATAGAATTTTATCATTCATGGAAAAAAATTTATGTTGTATACGGTGAGCATCACTCCTTAAAAATGGTGTTTACTGAAAAAAACTAGTTTTCAAAGGAGATGGAAAAAGAAGTACAATATGATTCCAAAATTTTTGAAAAAAATATATTTACAATCTAGAGACAAAATTTCACAAATCACTAGTTTGCATCATCATAAACTTTCTCACGGTTTGGCCACTATAGGTGCTTGAAAGTGAAGATTTAATTAGAAAAAATTAGTTCAATGTCGAGTTTGGCCAAAAATTGTAAAATAGTACAAGTGTGGCAGATCAGTACGGATTTTAAATGTTGAGTTTCTGGATGTAGTGAGTTGAAGGTGTACTCTATCTTTCATGCATGTCTACAATTGGTTAACTAAATTTTTGTGGAAATATCTATTGCATTGAGATTGTCTTATCTCTATAACATATCCCTTCTATCTTCTTTGTATCTCTAAGGTAGAGAGCCCTTCGGGTGGTTAACCCTATTTGACAGTGAGTCCTTGTTTTGGTAGTGAGCCTTTTTCTCAGGCAATGAGTCTTTGTAATCAATTTTTATATTCTCTATAGTGTGATTTAATCCTCACTGTGGTTTTACCTCATTAGGTTTTCCATGTAAATCTAGCATTACTATGTTTGTGTGATGGTTTTTAGTTTTTGCACTTGCACTTATTGTTTAATCATTTTAGCAATGTTAAGGATTTGTGATTGATCTAAGTTCCAGTGAATGATTTAAAATTTAAAATTTTATACAACTAATTCACCCCCCTCTCATTTTTCTTGTTCAACAATTAGCATTAGAGCTTTCTTCCTTGGAGAAGAGCTTAACTGTTTAAGGAAGGTCCAGGATGGCTAGCAAAGTTACTTATGATTATCTGAGGTTTGATGCAACTAATTATGCTATCTGGAAAATACTGATGGAAGAATATCTAGAGTATTGTGGATATGATGTGGAGAATGTTTACAAGAATACTTACACTCCTCTTGCTAATGGTGTGAGTACGGCTGATGAGATCAAGGCACATGCAACGAACAATAAGGCAAAGTACATTTTGAAGAATAGTCTTGCACATTCCGAGTTGATTAAAGTTCAAAATCTGAAGACTTTCAAGGAAGTCTAGGATGCTTTGGAAAAGGTGCATGGAGGAGATGAAAGGGTCAAAGAGGAAAAGTAGTAGAATTTGGAGACACAGTTTGAGCTCCTACATATGTCTGAAGATGAGGATATTAAAGCCTGTGTAAAAATATTTGATGAGGTAGTAGCTGGAATGCGAGGACTTGGTGCTACCATAGATGAATCTAGGATCCAAATCAGAAACTTCTTTTAAGGCTACAAAAGCAAAATTTGAGAAATGGATCCAAATCAGACACTGCTTTTAAGGCTACAAAAGCTTAAGATCTGGATGAAGAAAATCTTGATGAAGTGGAAGCTAAATTTGTGAGAAGGATGAAGAAAGGCTCTGACAAGTATGAATGCAATTTACCATTTAAATGCTTTAGTTATGGAGGAATAGGACATTATGCTTCGAGGTGTTTGGAAAGACCTAAGAGGAATAAATAAAGATATGAGAAAGAAAATAAAGGTAAGAAGATCAACAAAGCATATTATTTGAATGGGGATGCTAGTATATTTGATGATGAATCTAATTATGGAGATCTTAATGGCAATGGATGCTTGTTCCTGGCTATAAAAGATGAACCTACTTCTACTAATTCTAAAAAATAGGTGAAGGAATGCCCTCTGGAGAAGGAGAAAAATGAAGGTATTGTAATCTTTTCCCTACATGCTAAACAGGAAAATAACTATTGTGTTTTTAACAATGGCTATTCACATCATATGACTGGTGATAAGAGTAATTTTAAAAATTTGAAATGTATGATGGAGGCTTAGTTATGTTTGGAGATGATACTAGTGCTAAGATTTGTGGGATAGGTTCAGTAAGTTTTTATGACAAGCATAATACTGATAATGTCTACTATGTTAAGGGTTTAAGGTATAACCACTTGAGTATTGGATAGATGTGCATTAAAGATATAGTCTTGTATTTAAAGATGAAAGATGTGAGATCAGGAAAGATTCCAGAATAGGGATTGCTGCAGGAAAGAAATCTAAAGGAAATATCTATCAACTTAAGGGTGTTGATGGACAATGTTTTATGACTTAGATTAATGACATTGAGTTGTAGCATCAAAGAATGTGTCATATGAAATTCGATAACTTGGTGAGGATTAGTACAGTTCAGACCATGAGATATTTACCAAGGATTACAAAGCTTTTTAATGTTATTTGCAAGAATTTTCAGTTTGCAAAGCAAGCAAGAAGCTAATATAGATCAAAGGAACAATCTACTACTAGACTATTGGATTTAGTTCATACATCTTTGTGGTCCTACAAGAGTGAGAAGTCTAAAAGGTGAAAGGTACTTTATGTTTTTGATTGATGATTATTCTAGATATACATGGGTTACATTTCTAGAGAGAAGTCTGATGCATTAGATAGATTCAAGACATTCAAAGCTATGGTTGAGAATGAAGTAAATTTGAGGATAAGATTCTTAAGGCCTGACAGAGGTGGTGAATGCACCTATCATGAGTTTAATATGTTTTGTGAAGTGAATGGAATAAAAATATAATTATCTACTTTGAGAACTCCTCAATAGAATGGAGTTGTTGAAAGAAAGAACAAAATAATTCAAGAGGCTGCTAGATCAATGCTTACTAAGGCTATTCTATTGGAAGTTTACTGGAGATAAGTTATTCACACTTTTCTTTATGTATTCAATCGAGTTCAAGAAAGAGCAAACAATACAAATTCCCCCTATGAGCTATGGTGTGGAAGAATTCCTATTGTTGTATTTCAAGGTATTTGGAAGCAAATGTTATATTAGATAGAATGAAGCAACTTTAGGAAAGTTTGATGCAAGAAGTGATGAAGGTATTTTTCTTAGATATTCTACTAAAAGAAAATCTTACAATTATTTCAATAAAAGACTGAGGAAGATTGTAGAAAGTACAAATGTCAAGTTTGATGAAGCAATGAAGAATTCAATTGATGTTGATGGATACGTATTTGATGAACCTGATTGCATAAGGATTGAAGAAATTGTGGAAGAACAAGAAAAGGATGAGCAAGAGAAGCATATTGAAGAAAAAGAAGAAGAAGCTCTGGTGGTTTCCCTTAAGACACCTAGATATGTGCAAAAGAATCATTCCAAAAGTCATATAATTGGAGACAAAACAAACGGAGTATTGATAAGAAGCGGAGCTACTATTGGTGAGGTAAATCTGTGTTTACTTTCTGAGATTGAACCAAAGACTATAAGTGAACCATGTTAATATGAACATTGGATGGAAGATATGAAATAAGAACTTATGCCAATTTAGAAGAATCAAACTTGGGAATTGGTCCCAAGATTGACAGATAAAAACATTATTGGAACAAAGAGGGTATTCAGAAATAAGTTGAATGAGAATGGAGAAGTGGTAAAAAACAAAGCAAGGCTTATGTGTAAGGGTTACTCACAAGTAGCAAGCATATATTTTCAGGAGACTTTTGCTCCAACGGAAAGAATGGAAGCTATCAGGATGTTCTTAGCATTTGTTTCTCATTAAGTTTTCAAGGTCTATCAGATGGATGTCAAGTCTACATTTTTGAATGGTGAGCTAGAAGAAGAGGTCTACATGGAACAACCGAAAGGATTTTAGTTGTTAGATTTATTGGAAGTGGAATTACTCTAAGAGGGGGAGTGAATCAGAGTAATATATTTTTAAAACTCTTATGACATGAAATGCAGATTAGAACTCTTTTTGATCTTGAATAGAATGTAACATTATAAATGCAATATAGAAACTAAACTTTGAAAGATTAGACAGATAACTCAGTCAATTATAAAATGAATGCCTAACAAATCTTGTTAAAGCATGATGTATATTCTTCATATAAGGTTGAATGAATAATTTTGTAATGCTTTCTTTTGCAAGGAAACTAGACTTTCAAATGACAGTAAATAACATTCAAACTTTGCACATTAACAATTGAACCATGAGCATTTAGATTAATTTGAACAATGATAAAGTATTAGAGCATTGCATGAACTAACTCAACATAAATGATAGAAAGAAAGATTGTGCAAGATAGACTCAAATCACACAAAAGAGTGACACAAAAATTATCGAGTGGAAAACCCTCTTAAGGTAGAAAAACCACTCCCAAATGCCTTGCAGGCTTGATTCCAAAATTTGATTACAATATTTTCCAGAGCACCATCTCAATCACTAAAATTATGAAGCAGCCACTTGAATAGGAGCACCAACTCCTTTACAATGTTTCTCTCTACACAAAATTTGCAATGTAAGGACCTTACAATTTGACTATTTTTGCAATCATAAAATCTCTACATAACAAAATGATATTTCAATAATTTCAATTACACAATGTATTGATTGCAACAATACAAGAAATAATCTCTCTCACATAAATCTGAATATGATTCTTTGTTTTAGAAACCAGAGACAATATATAATGAAGCCCTCCTTTTATTTTATATCTTTCAATAAGTATTCACTCTTTTTTCTTTCTCAAATTCTAAACATAATAATGGCTAACTGCCATTCATTTTATACAAGTGAAAACCGAAACCCATAAACCATGAAATGTGAAAACAAAACTCGAGTCAAGAAACAAACCCTCGAGTTAGGGTTTTGAAAGTAACTGAAACAAAGATATTTCTTTCCATTACTCAGTAAAAACAACTGAAATATTCTCTTTTCTTATTTGAGAAAACAACAGAGATCATAAGAGTAAAACTTATTTCACTTTTAAATATATTGCTAGACTGAAAGTAAAAGATCTTCATTTACCTCATTCATATTTGAAGAAGAAACTTGCAGAAGTTACCTCATGGTGGTTTGAAACAAAATCCCATGAAATCTTCTATGTTTACCTTCGCTTCTAGCTCAAACGAAGACCACCAACTAATCTCCCAACTTTCACTGTCCATGATACCTCAAATTCGAGCACAGATTAATAGCCACGGTGACAAAAGACCTGTAATTGAAATCTCTTCATGGAAGAATAGCTAGGGTTAACCAAGCTTGTAAAAAAATCAATTGTTTCACCCAAAACACTTCTTTTCCTTTCTAAAAGATATTCGAGCCTTATTCATAATTTGATAAAGTTTGAAATCCAAGAGGATTTAGGTCAAAAAAGCATCATGATAATTGACAAACAATAATAATGCCTTCAAATCCATGGACAAAGATATTCACAAAAACTAACAACATAATGAATCCAATGAATATTACAACTCTACCTACTCACAATCCACGTGAGTAAAGAAAATAACTATTCATGCCAAGATAGAAAAAACATGTGACTTTAATCAAATTCATTTCTATGACAAGTTGTAAATGATGTGAAGTACCCGCTGCCAAAGAGCCATGTAAATAAAAGCTAAAATCCCAAGTCGATAACCACATGCAAAGTGAAGACCAAAGAGATTACCTTCGCAAGCACAATGTTGATCCCCTTAAAGAGTAAAAACATCATTTCCAAGAGATGATGCCTTGTGATTTTTCATTATTTCCACAAACCACCTGTTGGCCTTAAGGCCAAAATAAATCAACCATTATAAGAACCAACAACAATATCAATGATGCCAACTTCAATGAAGACCAAACACTATAAAATGTAACACCAAAGTGCAAGTTGATGTAAATTGAAGCCCAAGCACAAGAATGTGATAAGTGTTGCTATATAAATGATATACCACCTAAGTCATAGACTTTTTGCAACTGATATGACATGATTGGTAGATTGTTGTATTTGACTACTACTAGATTGGATATCATGCATGTTGTCTGTCTTGTGGCTAGATTTCAAGAAGATCCTAAGGAAACACATGTTGTTGTTAAAAGAATATACAGATATTTGAATGGAATTATGGATTATGGCTTATGGTGTCCTAGGGATATTGGCTATACACTAAGTGTTTATAAAGATGTAGATTGGGTTGGAAGTGTAGATGACAAAAAAATACAAGTGGTGGTGCATTCTTTCTTGGTTGCACATTGGTGGCATGGTTGAGTAAAAATCAAGATTCAGTTTCCTTATCTACTGTTGGAGATGAGTATATTATTGTTTCATCTTTTTGGACACAAGTTCTATGGATGAAATAGACATTGAAAGATATCACAATTGTGTATGATGATCCTATTTCTATCTTTTATGATAACACAAGTGAAATTAACATTTCAAATAATCCAATGATGCAATCAAGGAAAAATAATATATCTATCAGGTATCATTTCTTGAGAGAGAAGGTTATGAATAATGAAGTAAAGCTTAAGTATGTTCCTACGAAGGATAAAATTGCTGATATATTTACGAGGACTCTTCCTAAAGATACTTTTGAGTATCTCCAGTTGAAGTTGGGGGTTATTTCCCCTATTTTCTTGAACTAGATGCATATGGAGATGCATCAATCCGGTGGGTCTATGGATCTATCTTTCTTCTGGACTAATGTTTTGGTGGCTACCTCTCAAGGGGGGTAGGTAGTGTCATGTGTTGTCATTGTATGAGTATTATGGTTTTAATGTCAAAGGGGAAATCAATGTAAAATATATTTTTCATTTGTCATTGATGTCAAAGGGGGAGAGGAAGAATGTGAAAAAGAGAAGAGTATCATGTGAAAAAAATTATCTACTAAGGGGGAGAAATAGAAAGAAAAATCATGTGAAGTGTGTTCAGATCTAGTACATGTTTGATCTTTCTTGTGCTTTCATTGAAATTCTTAGATTTTGGGTGGCTACCCCAATAGAAAAATATTACATGGTATGTAAATCATCCTATACCAGTTCTTACATGATATCAAATCTTGTGGGATTGCTTTTTGTTAGTATTTTTAAGAGATCTAGGTTGTAGGTCTTGGTTTCTCTTCAAAAGTTGTGTATGATCTCATGCATTAAATGATGACCTAGATAATAAAAATTAATAGAAATCCTAAATTTTGGGGGTTTCCTCTTTCCAAATTTGTATTTATGTTCATTTTGGAGAATTATGGTGAAAATATAAGCTCACCATTGAGTTTAGGGTGTCCAAGAAAGTCAATTCAACCTCTTGTTTTGACTAGATTAGGTATTAGAAGTCACATCTACAAGGATTTGAATTTTTGATGTGGTTGCTAGATCTAGGAGGTAGATACATTTTTGGAGGATTTTAGGTCAAATTTGATCCTACCATTCTGTCTAAAAGGTGAAAGATCCTAAGGATCAATTATCAATTCATTAAAGTTAGATACTTTTGCCTCGGTCCATTAGAGAAAATCTTGCCCTCATCCATATGGATCATACTACATAGAATATTACCTACACAAGTGTTAGCACAGATTGATTCCTTGCTAGCATAGGTTGTAAAGTTCTTAATTCTATTTTTTATTTACATTTTAGGAATTTTAAAAAATTAAAGAATCTATAGGTCTACAATAGGAGTTCTTACTTTGCATAGAATTGTTGTAGTAGGGTATGGGTTGCATAGTAAGTGGCATGTGGGGAATAGTTTATTGACCCCACCAATTGCCAAGCATCTAAGCTAGTTGGTAGCCTTACCACCAACAATGACAAATATTCATCACCAAACATCTTTATGCCACAATAAACCACTTTTGCTTCTCATATGATAGTTTCATACAACAAATAATTGGTTTAATAATTTCAAGGGTTGTTTTTGATAAATCAATAATCAATTTATGGTTGAAGGAATGTTTTGGCCATCTTAAGCATATTTTATTTACTGATTTTTTTATGTCAGCAATGTTCACCCCCAACCAACCCCTTACTCTATTTATATTTTTGTTTTAGTACCTAAATTTTTCAAGCTTCATTCTCAATCATACAAAATCCTTTTTGCAAGAAATTTTTCTAGTTTGGGTAAAACTTCATGATCTTTGTAGTAGTGCAAAAAAAATTGGATTTGGGTATTATTTTTCTCCAAAAAATTGTAAATTCTTATACATGTTGAAATATTTTGATTTTGAGAACTTCAAAGGGTCCATTTGGGCTCATATGGTAACATTTTTTGGTGTCATTTTTTAAAAATTGATTAATTTTATCTAAGTCAATTTAAATATTCCTAAGATAATGATGGTTGAGGCATATATAATTAAATTCTCTTAGGTTTAAGATATGGTTTTCCTCCCCTTAGTAACTATACATGTATATTAATACCTATTGTTGATTATAACTATACCTATAAATTTTAAGGTAATGATTTATACAATGTGATTTATAGTTTATGCCTATAAAATATTTCAATATGTCTTGGATAGATCAATAACTATCAATGATATGCTGGTTCAAAAAATGGATAAATAAGTATTCCATATTTTTGTTATACAGAGTAAAATTAATATTTTTAAGAACAAAATAATATTATCCTATAGTTTATATTAATTTGTGCCTATTACACATTAAATGTTGTGGTTGGTAAGGAAAACAACCTTAACTAACATGGGTGTGGGTGTTTCTAAGTTCATGACTCAAATTTATCTTTAATTTTATTTCTATATGTTCATGACTATCATAGCTAACAAAACCAACATGGACATTGAAATTTGAAAAATGTATAAGTTGACACTCAAATAAATTGATCAATAAGCTAAGAATAGGGGTGTAACTAAAATAAACGTGGCTTATCTACTATATAAATTGATAAATAGAATTAAAATAATTTGTATATTTCATAAACTTTGCATAATCATATTGTTATTCTTGAATTTTGCTTGCTCAATTCATGGGATAACCCCTACGAAACTTGTCTATTTCGTAGCCCATGTCCTCTAAGCATGCAAATCAAGAGAAATTTTGATTGGTATCATGCACAGTTTGGCCCCTCAAAATTATTTTGATTTGGGTCACATTTTTTCTCTATTGAATTTTTTTCTAAAACCAATTAAATGACTTAGCCATTTTTCCTTTTAGGTGTAGTGTCGCTAAATTTTAGCCTACTTGCATATTTTCGGTTAACTGCATGTTTCACATAGTTGCAAAAAAATTCTCCACAACTACACTTATACTCCCGCATGCTCGACTATTAATGTGTTTTTAGTGTTGTTTTATTTATTGATTAGACCCGTTTTACCTTCATTTCTATCATTCATCTTTCTATTTCCTTGACCGATTCACGTGCTACTTTTTCCCTATTGCTCCTCTTCATAATTGTGCCAAGTTTTCATGAAGATTTGATTGTGAATTTGTGTCATTAGGGTTTATAGGTATGTTATTCTTGTTTTTCATTATTTTTTTATCAATTTGGTACATGTTTTACACTGTAGGTTTCTATGAAGTTGTTTAGGTTTTTGTTTAGTTTTTTTGTGATTTTTGTTCTTTTTTCATTCATGGTTTCTAGGTTAGGTTTTCTTTTGATTTTATTTGCATTGTCTTGACCAGTGTTTTTCAGAGAAAATTCTTCGAACAACATATGTTGAATAGACACAGTCTTTGGGTTATGTGAGGAATTTTCCTTGCATAACACTATTACCCTTATACACCATAACCACACTACATATGTATTGTCTAGAGAATTTTCTCTGAACAACACCATTGTTAAAAGGTGTTGTTTAAATAAAATTTCCTTCCCTTACACCCAAAGAGAAATACTCATGTAGTTCAGAGAATTTTCTTTGAATTACACCCAAAACACTATTGAAATGCACAAGTGCATATTTTCTCCACAACTGCACAAACCCTGGTACTTTGGAATTTTCTAACACTGGAAGGTTTTGGAATTCATTTTTGTAGTCTATTTCCAAATGACTGATTCATCTCCAATGAAGAAAAATATTAAGTACAAGTACCAAGGAGTGTTCCTAATGACTTCCATGGAGTCCAATATGGACAATATTAGAGACACAATTGCATCAACACTCGGTGGCTCAAGAATTCTAGGCCTACAATTGCAAGGTGGCCAAGGAACATCTTCCAGCATAAGTTCATTGAAGAGGTGGGTGATCTAATAAAGATAAAAGGAAAGGAAAAGAGGGAACATATACTCAGGCAGACTGACAAAATTAATATATTGTCATTGGAGAATCACAAGAATATCTCGTTACTTCTCAACCAGGGTCAATGCATAAAGAATCTCCCTTATCTTCTCCTATAGTTTCTTCAGTGCAAATTCCTTCTCCTCTTGGTACTTTAAGTGTACAACCTTTACCTACTATTTCTATTGGGTCAACCATCAATGTAATGACCAAAGAAACTATGAAACTATTACAACTACCAAAGCTTAGACCTACACCTACTATGCCAGAGTTATCAAATAGGTCTATAGTCAAACCTAAGGGAATCATAGAAGATTTGGTAATAACATTAGAATCATGGGAGTACCTTGTAAAATTTATGGTGTTGTAACCTAAAGCTAACCTTGTAGGATACCCCCATCTTAGGTAGACCTTGGTTGGCAACTGCAGATGCATTTATAGGTTGTAGGTCTAGTAACATTATCATTTCCAATGGAAATGTGACTAAGAAACTCGTCCTCTATCCACCTATCAGACCACATGCATATTTGGAGAAAATTATATGGCCTACCCTAAATGGGGAAGACCAATACTCCTTACAAAATTTGATGGCTATTCAACACAATCCCTTGTTAGAAAATGAAGATGAAGATGAACTAATTGCAAACAACATGCATAAAAATTATGGTAGGGACCCATAGCAACATGATTATCTAACATGTTGGCAAGGCCCACAGTAGAGCATAATTATCACTAATACATTTGAGTTTGTTTCTAAAAATTTCCACACTTTATTGCCACATCATTATATTCCTAATATAGAAGGTCTTGACATTTCATTTGTTCAAACATCATCCTTGACTTTAGAGATTATGCCAAACAAGATATTAAATGTAAGCAACCAATTGACTATTGCACAACAGACTTCATTATTAAATGTATTGCAAGCACACATGCAACAAAATTTGCATGGGATTACCATGATATTAAAGGTATAGATCTAAACATGTGCATACATAAAATTTACATTAATGAAGGCTAGAAACTAGTTAGGAAACCCCAATGAAGAATGAACCCTGCAATCCATGACATAGTCAAAGGATAATTAAAAAAGTTACTGGATGCATGATTCATATATCCAATCTTTGATAATCAATGGGTGTCCCAAATAGTGATTGTACCTAATAAAGGAGGGAAATGGAGAGTGTGTGTAGAATAATGTGAGTTAAATGCAACAACTAGGAAAGACCACTTTCCCCTTCCATTCATTGACCAAGTACTAGATTCACTAACAAGCAAGAAATACTTTGCCTTTTTGGTTGGATTTAGAGGATATAATTAGATTAATATAGCCTTAGAGGACCAAGACAAGGCGACATTTGCATGCCCTTAGGGTACATATTCTTACTCTATCTATCCATTTTGGTTGTGTAATGCACCTACCACTTTCCAAAGGGAAATATTAAGAATATACTCATAATTTGATAATGATTCCATGGAAGTTTACATGGATGATTTTACAACTAATTGGAATACCTGTGAAGAGGCACTTGTCAATTTGAAAAAAGTATTAAAAATATTTCAAGATCATCACCTATCCATGAGTAATAAAAAATGCTTCATGATGATGACTGAGGGAGTAGTCTTGGGATATTTTGTGTCAAAAAAGGGAATCTAAGTAGACCCCACCAAACTTGAGATCATATCAACTTTGAGTTGGTGGCAGACTTGTGAGGTGGTTAATCCTACCTTGTTAATTTGATATAACTATTATGGATAAGTAAGGGAAAGCTAATTTAGCAACAAATTTCCTCTCTAGACTGCCAACCAAATTAGACGAAGATGTTGTAGATAATTCATTCCTACCTGAGCACATATTTTCTCTCTCTTTGCATACACCATGGTATACAGACATAGCCAGCTATCTGGTAGTAGGGAAGACACCACCACACCTCTCACCAAGGGAGAAGAGGCAATTAGTTCATAAAATTTCATCTTACTCATGGATAGCAAGATATTTATTGTACATAGGGCCTGACAACATATTCAGAAGATGCACCAGAGAAGATAAAGTATATGATATCCATAGAATATGCCATGATGAACCTTGTGGGAGACACTTGACAACAAAGAGGACAACTCTTAAGAATTTAAATAATAGCTATTATTTCCCAACACTTCATAAAGATGTAGTTAATTATGCAAAAAAAATTGATAGATGTTAGAGAATGGGAAGACCAACAAAGATAGATGAGATTCCATTAGAAACACAACTATTCATAGCACCATTTGATAAATGGGGAATACATTTTATTGGTCCCATCTCCCCAACATCAAATAGAAAAGAATACATACTGGTTTGTACAAATTACCTTACTAAATGGGTGGAATTTAAAGCTTTGCATTTTGCAAGAGATGGGAATTTGGAAAAAAATCTCTATGAAGATATATTCATAGCATATGGTGTTCTATTAGATAAATTTTCATTGATCAAGGACCATAGTTTAGATCAAATCTAATCACAAAACTAGTACAAGAATATGAGATCATATATAAAAATTCCACACCCTACCACCCTCAAGCAAACTATCAAGTGGAGGTCACAAATAGAGAAATTGAAAACATCCTCATAAATATAGTGCAACTCCACATGAAGGACTAGGCAACTAGGTTACTTGAAGCAGTTTGGGCTTATAGGATAACCTAGAAGACAATAATAGGTTTTACACCATATGAGTTAGTTTATGGTAAGAAGATAGTACTACCAATTGAAATTGAATACAAGACTCTCAACAAAATAGTCAAAGTGGGCATGGACTTATCAACAACACAAAAGGATAGGTTACAAAACCTCAATGCATTAGATGAAATCAGAATGGAAGCCACACACCATATTGAAATCATCCAGAAACAAAGGATGCGTTTGCATGAACAATTTATTAAAGCCAAGGAATTTAGTACAAGTGATTGGACTTTACTATATGATTCAAAGTATAAAGATTACAAAGGAAAATTACAGACTAGATGGCTTGGGACATATTATATTAAAAAAAAAATTCCAAATGGAGCAATCGAGTTACAAATAATTGATAATGTAAGGTTTTCATTACTAGTTAATGGCCATAGATTAAAGCTTTGTAAATGGCCATTATAGAAGGATGACTTCATTTTAGCACTACAAGATCAATTTGAGCAACAGATACAAAGTTCATTACCACCAACAAGTAATTCTTTAGGAATATCAGTAGACAAGCAACACAACTCTCCCACTATGATTTCACAGGTATAATTATAACACACATTTCAGACACACACACACTGCATGGGTGGCATTCGACAATCTTCATTTTATGAACTAGTAGCATAAGCAATAGGGATATGCAACATATTGTTGCTAGGTGATAAAACTACATAAGGGGCTTGTTACTACATGAGCCCATAGCAATTTTCTATCAATCATTTTATAAAAACCCGCCTTAGTTACATTTCCATCATTTCATAGCATATCCTTTCACACATGCAGCTATACATATTCAACTTCATTACATGCAACCTATCTCTTCCATCCACATGTAACCATCGTACCACATTTTTTTATTCCACCGTACCATACAAATTATTTCACCTCACCATAAGCATACTTTTCGTATCTTTTTCACCCATCATTCCAATATATTTTCCACATGGAAAATATATGTTCCCATTGATTCCACACCAAAGTTGGAAAAACTTCATAGCACCCACAATGTATCATTTCAAATCAAGTTCAAGGCAGTATACAACTACTTCAAACAATTTTAATTTTAATTCAAGTCATTCCAATAGGTACACTCAACATTAATTTATTATAATTATCATGGTGGATTACTGATTTTATGCAAATTTATCTTTCATTCATGCATGTCACATATCATGTTTTAATTATCCATTATTTCTAAAATTATACCTCTTCTTAAACCATACACACTAAGTGAGGGCACTTAGAAAATTTAGTTGGGGGTAGGGTATTCATGATTATCTCTTAATTTTCTTGATTTTCAAAAATTTCTACAAAATCTTTCCACTGTTTCATTTTCCATTTTCAAAAGACAAAGTTCAGATAAAAGGAAAGAAGTTTTAAGTAGTTGAATTAAGGGGCACATTTGAGTAATACAACATAAACACATAGTAGAAGTGGTGTAATTAGGGTGGTAGAGAAAGAATAGAATAGAGTATAATTGTAAAGTGACTACAAATTACTAAGGCATTATAATGGGAGGTGATATCATACGAAGAGAACCAGCAACACATAACCTGCTACTAGAAGACAGGAAATGTTTGACTATCTTCTAGTGAGCTAGTTGGATGGATTATTTCTTGAAGCTTACATAATTCAATGAGGTGATGACCCAATAATTCACCAACACATTTCAAAATGATGAGGTTGTTGGCAAGAGACATTGCAACTATCATCTAGTGTTGTCATTGATGGAAACCCTATGCATTGATAAGGTAACATATCCTCATTCAAGCTCACTGACAGATAGATTGAAAATTGACAAGGTAGAACAGAGTATTTGGTAACTCAGCATTCATCGATCAATGTAAAGATTTTAGGTTACCATTTTGTGTTGCGCATCTCAAGCTATGATTATTGGTGTATTATCTCTATTGAGACTAAAGCGTAGTGGCTCATATCAATTCACATGGGAGTTAGAAGATTCGATTGGCGTATTCTCAATTTTTCTTGTATTAAGGTCGACTTCATTAATATATTAAGTCGTGGATGTATGAGAACTAATTAATTGAATATCTCTATGTTTGTATATGTTTGTATGGGTCCTAGCCAAGTTGTGGCCAACCATTAAGGGTACACATTATATATTTCTCAATATGTGAGTCGACAGTTATAATTTTTTTGTGTTCTATTAAAGCCGACAAAGTGTAAATAAATCCTATGTTGTGGATATATATACATGATCGTTCGTATCATTTTGGTGTGTGTATATGTTGTGTTAGTGTTTGAATTGCAAGTTAGAGCAGAGAAGAGGTGCGGTTAAGTGCAGTTTCACTTGCGCATAGAAGATCTATGTGGTGTGTGTGAGCATAGCAGAACATAATTACAGAATCAGTCTGTAAGGCAACATATCTATTATTGTACTTAATCTGGAACTCTAATCAGGCATTTTATATTCTATCATCTCAATTCAAATCTTCAGATGGTTTTAATCTAAACTCTTGGGAAAAAAGCCCTCTTTTCTTTGAGTAGTGAGCTCTAGGCAGTGCACCTGAATGCAAGTGCATTCCCCTTTTGTAATCTTCACTTTGAGTATACTCAGAATCATAATTGTGGATTGGCCATCCACCGTGGTTTTTCCCCTAACAGGGTTTCCACGTAAAAATCTTGGTGTTATGGTGTTGTGTTTATTTTCTTGTTTATGCTTTATGATTGAATGTTCCTAATGCGTGGAAGTTAAAGGTTATTAAAGTTAATTTTTGCACAACATTGATTTACCCCCCCCCCCCTCTCAGTGTGGCTTGTTTCCAACAGAGGCCATTTTTAGGGGTATGAAGATAGATGCATCAGAGGAAGTTGTAGCTAAAGTATCTGACTTGCCAAGAGCAGGAGAGGAGTTTCCATTTAGAGCGGACGCCATTGTAGCAAGAAATGAATTCTCCTTCCCAGTATAAAATATGGATTCTTCCTCACAAGGTACTGAATGATTGTCTTTGCCTTGTCCTTGGGATAAATTGGCTTCGTACATAGTTAAATACTTGACATGTGATGGGCATCAGTCATTCTTATACACAGTCCATTTTAAATTGTTGAGTCATCTACACCATGGTAGGCATGTAAGTGTTCCCAAATTTTTGTACAATCTATTAAAAAGAATGTCTTATGAATATAAAAGGAAAATAAACAACTCAAGATTGTGTCATTTCTACTTAGTTACATCACTGGTAAAGAGGAGCCTTAGGATTCAATTCACAAATATTTCTCGAGAAGACTTTCTTAATTATAACAATATCAGCAATATTCTTGAATTTCCTAATGAAGAAAATAGAGGCCGAGAAAAAAATCATGGAAGAGCTTGTTGTGGCCGCTCCTGAGGGAGAAATACCCTCTAGTTCCCCTATTGCATCACCTACTCATACCACATGCAAACCAAAAGAGCAGATGTTGTAGGAAATACAACCTACAACCTCTGTTGAGTAGCCCGCAATAGAGAGAAATCAGGAAACCCTTGTTTCAAAAAGGCCACCAAAAGGTAAAAAGAGAAAGGGTGGAGGTTCTTCATCTGCATTTGTAATAGGGCAGAAGAAGCCCACATAATCTATGAGGTGATTGCATCACCTAAGAAAGAAGGGATCCATGAGAGAATCAATTAAAAAGCATAAAGAAGATGTTGTTAATGAAAAAAAACACCAATTGTTTAGTATTTTTATTTTTCCCACACTTCTAAATCAGATTTAGAAGATATTTTTGTAGCCAAGAAAATGAGGAGATCTCTAAAGAGACTTGTTTTAGAGGGTTATGAATACACAAGTGAAATGGGAAATGGGTAGTTTTTAGAGAAGGATGAGAAACTTTTTATTGAAGAATGAAATTTTAATAAGGAATTACAAGAAGCAATGTAGAGAATAAAATAGTTGGAGGATATTTTATGTTGAATTTATGGAGTAGTGTGTTTGGATTAGTTTGACTCTGTGTATCATGTGACTTATGATTATGCTCGCTATACATCTGATTACTGATGGTTATATGATGCTTATGATTTAATTAATGTTATTTGATGTTTTGGTTGTTGTTTGAGGTCTTGGTGAGGGGAATGGAATAGCATCACTCGTTCACGAGTGCTTTTCTACATTGTGATTTCCTCTCACGGTGTGTTTGTCATTTGATATATACACAAGTTGTTTGACATCTTGTTTGATGCAAGTTGTAGGTATCGAGTACCAACTCCACCTGCACTGTCAGGTCTGAGTGTACCTCAAAAACCCAATGGATATGATGTGGAAAATGGAGATGACAAAAGTCCCCAACCTTGCCATCATCCTCAATGAGGGTGAGTCTTTCTCTGGTAACCCGTCTGTCTAGTTTGTAACCCTTGTCAGTTATCTTGTTTAATGTCTTTTGTCATTTGGTTAATTGACTTGAAGCCATGTTTATTTTGTAATTATTTTTTTTGATGTGTGAGGGTAAATTAAATATTTAAAATGACCTCGTTAAATTAGTTAATTAAATTGAAAATTGATTACAAGGCAAGTTAAATAAATTTGGAAATTAAAATAATAAGTAAATTAATTAATTTTATGAAATATAAAGTATATGGTTTATTAATAAATAATTAAATTATATTGTTTTGTTAAAAGTATTGTTAAAATGGTATTTAATAATAATTGATAATTTATTATCATGAAAGGATAATTATTTAAATATAGAAAAATAATGTTTTAAATTATATCTTGTAATGATTGATAATTTTATCATCAAAAGAGTTAATTATTTAAATGTGGGAAAGTATTTTGATTTTTTTTAAATAAATAAAGAAGATATTGGTGCAGGAGCACCTTGACAAAATTATGCCTCCATGGGGAAATTTTGAAATTTGATGCAATTTTGATGTCCTAACATTGTAACAAGGTCATGTTGATCATTTTGTACATATTTGAGCCATTAGGAGGTCAATATGTCATATTTTGGGGAAAAAATGTAAGAGAAGTCAAAAGTTGTCACAACATTGCAAAAAAAGATGTAAACAAGGAAGGTGAAGGGTCATTTGGCTCTTGGGTTGTTCAAAATAAGTTAGAAACTGAAAAGTCATGTTTTTCTATGTTTTCTTTAGAAATTAGTTGTTTCCAGGCATTGTACATTCTTTGTACGGATCAAAAATCTTGTTTAATTGCTTTTGAGTGGTAATAGATTCAACCACCTTCTTGTTGTATCTTATTCCATGCAATTTAGTGCATTTTAAAGCTAGATATTGAAAATTCTCAGAAAACTATCAAAACCCTCTGTCAAGGTAAATAATGATTGAATAATTTGTGTTTCTCCCAAGTTTGCAAATGAAAATTGCTAATACTCGGTGGAAAGAACATTTATAGTATCTACTTTCATGTTCTTGGAGTTTCAGGTTAAAATATTAAGTTGAAAGTGAATGAAGTTGAAGTTAGGGACTGTAAATTCTGTGTAACAGTCAGAAAACAGAGTTTAAGTGGGTCAAAACCTAGGGTTTGGTAAAATACATGTGGATGTGAAATTTTGATGAACTATTAAGCATCATTAGGTCTAATAATGAGGGACTGAAGCATTTTTTATGATAAATTGTGATGGGAACCTAGAGAAACAATAAGCCTTATTTGTCTCTAGCCTATTAGGCCTCATGTGCAACGTGGAAAGTCTAATTTTGTGTATCATTTCTTAAAAAAAACTTATGGAAATCATTTGATATGTTTTATAACCCTTTAAAGGGTATCCTAAAAACCAATTATAGTCATGTTTAAGGGCCTTCATGAAAAGATATATTTGACAGTTCATTAAGGAGACCTACAAGCAAATAACCCTTCTAGGTGTGAGTATTTGAAAAGGTGAAGGTTTAGTGTTCATGGAAACCTTAGATGGCTTTAACAAGTCAATTATATGTTAATCAAAGTGTTTTGAATGTTGGGAAAGAGTTTGGAATTATGATCTATATTTTGGATGTTTGATGGCTTAAGGAACCTTATGTGTCTTGGGGAATGAACAAATGAGGTTAAGATAAATAAACAAATTGAGAATGTTTGAGTCTAATCAAGTGGAGTTTGTTTAAGAAGACTAAAAAGAAAAGAGATGAATGAACTTGTTTGAGTCACAGAGTTTTGGAAATCAAATGTGGGTTTGTGAAGAAAAGTGCCTTGAAGAGTGATTTGTGGGTTGATTGAAACCCATTGTTGTGAGATATGTCCTAATTGAGCTTGATTGATTGAGATTAATGAAAGGTGAATTAGTGATGAGAAAATCAAACAAGGAATGATTTGGATTTTTTCTAATGAGATTAAGATTTAGAGTTTTCTTCCTTTTATCTTGCATCAAATATTATTTTCAAAACTGAGGATGAAAACACGGTTAAAATAGAAAAAATGGGGTGTGTGCACATGCATGACTCCAAACTGATTTTTTTTCAAATCGAGAAATTTTCCCTTATCATTGATGTTTGTTTTCGAAAAATCTTCTCTATTATTTTTGTACGGTTGGTTTTGGATTTTTGGGAGAGTTAGTTTTCATTGTCGAAAAAGAAAACTTTGCTCTAAAAATAATTTTGGAAAAGAAAATTACAGTTGTTTTTGGTTTTGAAATGGTTTTCGAGTGTAATAGTTTTTGAAGGTGATCAAGTTTTGGGGAAGGAATTCAGGACTGGGAAAGAGTGATCTTCAACATCTTCAAGCGAAGAATCTAGGTTGGTCATGGATTTTATTTTGTAGATGTTTTGTTTCCAATAGATCCATCAGGTATTTGTATGGTGTTCTTGCTCTCAACCATTCACTTGGTTCTTAATTGTTTCTTTAAGAGTTTAACACCTACCTTTACATCACCCCATTTTACGGTATTGAATTGCATCCATTTTAATTTTGCTTTGTATATCTTTGCTACCCTTCATGGCATTGGATAGTTGCATCCTTTTATGTAAGCTGCCTCATAGTAATTACTCGATGAGATTACCATAGGGCATTTATGTTCATCCTCTATAAATTTTTAATCCATTTTAACAGTTCGATTTCATTTGATAGAATCTTATTGCTTTGTCTGGCAATTGCATGTTTTATAGTTTATTGTTGATGCAACTCAGATTGGAATTAATATAATCTCATAAGCTTTGTTCCCTTAAACAATTCATTGTTTTCTTTTTCCCATCGATTTCTTGTTTTGGTCAGTATGTTACTACTGCCATTGACACATATTGTGGTGAATATTTTGGTTTTGGTTGGTAATGTAGTGCGAGTAATCTTTCAAATCATTTCATTTGTGCTATCTCAAGCTCCCCATTCTTTTGTTTATAGGGGTTACCCATGCATTCATTCTCCCCTCTTTAGACTTGTGTTTACCTTATTGGAGAGCGAACAACATTTTTGTAGGTGTTGAGTTTCACCATATTGGTTTTCCCTTCATTCTATGGTAGGCTTGAACCCACCTTTCTTCACTTTTGTTCTTCTTCCTTTCTACCAATGTAACCCTCTTCCTGTTCCTAATGTGGTCTATTTTGAATTCGGTTCTTATGTTTTTTTTAAGGACTGGTTACTATATGTATCGATGGGTTGTGGATATGATTGTAATGGTTGCAAGTGATTAGGGTAGGCACCTTAGAATTCTTCTAGCTGCATTTTCTTGAATCGATCCCTTCTTCCCACTCGTTTCATTTGGTATGTTTTCATTTTAAATATATATATATATATGTAGGTAGTTTTTTTGTATTCCAAATTCAATAAGGATTCGATTTGTTGTTTATGACAACAGAATACTTTATATTTATCAGATTTAGTATAAGTTTTTTTTTAATCAAATCAACAAGGTATTCAAATCATATTTATTTATCTTTATGTTTCTATATATATATATATATATGTATATACGATCATCTATGATGATAGATATATACATGTATATATATATGTGTGTGTGTATGAATGTATTGCGAATATAATTAAAAAGGCAATTTGTATGTATAAATAAACTCATGAATTAAATTAAAGAATAAATTTATGTATGCTAAAACGGGTTTTGATATTTATAAAATATGACCCTAGAGTTTCAATAATCAATTAAATAATTTCCTAAGGAGTGTTTAAATAGAATGCAATGGATTGTTAAATGGTTCTTTATAGTTTGTTCACATTGAATGTGTTAGAGAAATGAAATGATGATTGCAATGTTCTTTGAAACTTATTACTTATGATGTGTTAGTGAAAATTAAAAGATGATTTAAATGGTGTCATGTTGATGTACCTCTGTCTCGAGTTGATTTTTCTTGGAGGAGATTATTAATGTTGATATTTTTGTGTTGGAAACCGTTATGCTTGATTTACCCTCATCTATGAGTTCTTGGGTAGTTGATTTTGGGTTTCCAAAGGTGGGGAAAAATGTTGGTTTATAATTGGTTCTCCTTTTTGGTTCCTTTTGATTTGTTACTCTTATGCATGATTGAATTTTAGTGGGTTTTAGCCTTGCACTTGGAAGTTTCTTTATTATGAAGTTCTAGTGTGGGATGGTGCATGCCTCACTTGGTGTATTTACTTATTTTGGCTTGATAGTTTGTGCAAGTTGGCTTGGCCGTTTGTGATTATGATATTTTGTTGCTTGTAGGGAGTGTGGCTTCCCACAAGGGCCGGAACCCTAAGTGGTATCCACGGTAACTGGTTTGGAAGTTGAGTTAATTAAGTGACAATCTAATAAATAGTTAGGGGGTGGTTAGTAATCACTCTAACAAAAGATAATGTATGCCCTCTCATGACTCAAGCACTCGCTCAGGCTTGAGATGAAACGAGAAGGCCTAGAATGGAAAATCAACTACCTTGTCTTCAAGAAAGGTAAGTTGATTCCGCATGTGTAAGAATGGGGGTCGGAGATCAGTTGAGGTCACCAGGGTAACCCTAGATGGCGGTTGGTACCTAGGAATATCCGCATTGGGTAACTCATATCGAGCCATGCGATGACACACTTCCATTTAGCAACTCTATATGTTTGTAGTTTCCCCCTTGTTGTTCTTGTACCATTGGAAGTGGTTGATCTTATGTTTTGTCTTGTTGTCTTTTGGTTGTGGAGTCTTGTTAGCCTTGTTCACTTGACTATTTTATGTGGCGGATCATTTTTTCATCTCCTAGCACGGGGGGTGGACCTTAGGGTCCACATGGTCAGGTGGAACGTGTTATGCACTCCATTGGGTTCCCCGCTGATGATTGTGATGTGTAGAGTTGTACCGATTGTAGTGGTTCCTGAGCTTTCCAGTGTTGGGGGCAGTTTTGGTGCTATGACCTATATTCATTTCTGATGTATCTTATTATGTAATTATGGAATCCTTCTCGTTGTTATAAGGTAAGTTTGTTGTAACATGTATTGGTTATCCCATGTATGGGTATGGTGTTGCATCTTTGGTTCACATTCATTGCACTTATGTGGTGTTGTATCTATGGGAATATTTATAATCATGTGATCTTTGGATTCGATGTGTATCCTTATGACAAATGTAATGGATTTATCTTTTGGTATTATCATGTGATCACGTATGTATGCTTATGTATGGTTATAGATGTATGTACATTGTTCTTTTCTTATATAAAGGGTTTTTAAATGAATCAATGTGCATAGTTATCATAGTTAATGGTTTCGTGTTATGTTAGAAATATTTGCAACATAATGCAGTCATGTCACTCCAGAGGCCTAGTTAGATTTTTTATATGCATGATTTCAGTATTAGAATTATATGATGTTTTACATTTCATGTTAGTTTTACCTTTAAAAAAAAATTGTGCGATAATTTGTTTGATGTTATGATGTCCTTTGGGGTGTGTGTGGCGGGGCATTACATGGATGACTTCTTTTTTGGTGGTGGTCCTTGTAGATTGGGTTTTATCCTAGACCATCTTTTCTTTCAGTCTATTTGGGATCTGGATGTGGTGTATTATTTGATGACTATGGCCATCTGGTATTCTTGTTGTACTGGCTAAGTTTCTCTTGAATAAAAAAATTCACCATATTTTAAAAATAAAAATAAAAATAACTATCAATGATATGCTAGTTCAAAAAAAATGGATAAACAAGTATCCTATATTTTTTTACGTAGTAAAATCATTATTTTTTGGGACACAATATAATTATCATATAATTTACATTAATTTGTACCCATTGCACATTAAATAATGTGATTGTTAAGAATAACAACCTTAGATTAACATGGGTGTGGGTGTTTTTAAGTTCATGAACCAAATTCCTCTTTAATGTTATATCTATATGTTCATGGTTATCATAGCTAACAAAACCAACATGTACATTAAAATTGAAAATATATAAGTTGATACTCATAAATCAATCAATCAATTAGGCAATAATAAGGGGTGTAAAATGATGGCACGAATGACATATTTTTTCATTCCTTCCCCAACAATCTATGTTGTCCTTCTTGCATCCAAAACCTTTTCAAATTTTCTCCCTCCCACGAAGCCAGATGGCACTACGAGAGAGGTGTGCCTTGAAAATTTTTATGTTGGGGTTTTTTCCCCTGGTCAAGTGGCAATGTGGATTTCATTAGTTGAATTTCCCTCTTTCCCTTTATTGTGCTCTTCACAAGCTTTTGACCCCGCATCATCTATTGGTTGTTCTGATGACAAGAAAGGTGGAAATATTGGTGTAAAGTGTCCAAACTACAAGTTTGTGCTAGATGTTGGGGGTTTGGGTTCAAATTTTATTCCCCCCTCTCACGGTGGAGCAAATCAAAACCATTTTTTAGTCCACCTTTATTTGGATGCACTACAGGTTTGTTTGGACAGTGTCGCTAGTGACAGAGAGTTCTACTTAAAAGCTTGTGCCCTTGTCTATAGATTCACAAAGGTATGGACAAAATTAATTGATCTTCATTCATGGATAAGCACAAATTGGAAAGATTATTTGGGGGAAGAAATTAGTATATATCCATGTGAAAAATGATTTTTTATACTAGAATTTGATTCAATAGAAGATAGAAAAATGATTCCTAATACTGGGCCTTGGTTTTATCAAGGAGATTTCTCCAACCTTTATGTGGGTTTGGTTACCTTACCTTCCATTACAATTTTGGTAAATTGATTGTTTGAAGGTGATTTCCAATGGGCTAGGAAAGTATCATAGCATTTCAAAGGAAATTATAAATTATGAAAATTCAAATTTTGCATGTCTTTGTGTCAAAACGGATGTTACAAAAGGGCTTCTGGTTGATATTTTTCTCAAAGTTCGTAAAAGATGGTGGCATAAACCAATAGAATATGAAAAAAGTACCTTCAACTGTAGAAGATGTTTCACAATTGAACATGCTACTACACAATGTGGCAAGGGTCAAACTAAGGAAAGCAAGCCATCTTGGTGGGATAGTGTGGAATCCCATCACTATGTAATTTCTTCCTCTTAGGAGAATTATGTTGTTCCTTCCCCTATGTTTCAAGAAAAGGTTCCAAGCTTGTCGCATCCATCTCAAGTGGTTGTGCCTAATAAGAATTCAATTATGATGGCTTCTCCAACCCCTCTAGAGAAAATAGATTCACAACAAAAGAACACTAAAATTTCTTCTATTTCTTCAATTGTAGGTGTTAGTAATGAAAATTTGAAAGTGGAAAACAAAAAATATCCTCCTGAAACTGAACAAGAGTGGATAGAGGTGAAGAGAAAGAAAATTCCAATAGTAAAACAAAAGCATTCGATGACACTAAGATCCTCTGAAAAAGAAAAACATGTGTAATACATTATATATAATCTTGGGCTAATACAAAGTTTAGTCTAAAATATGTAATTTGGAACTTCAAAGTAATAGAAAGAGCATTATTGGGTTGGAGCCCTAGCTCAGTTGGCTAAATCTTTCCTATTGCAGGAGGTTGGTCATGAGGTCTAGTCTCCCCCACCCCCGTGGTACTAGAGGGTGTGTTGCACCAGTGCCGCCGGTCACATTAAAAAGTTTATCAGGCGCATTGCAGTTTATAAGGGGTCGTGCTACCCGATTCTTGCAGTCTAATTTAAAAAAAATAAAAATAAAAAATAGAAAGAGCATTATCCTCTCTAATATGAATTTTCCAAAAAAAGGGTGTAACTAAAATAGATGTGGGTTATCTACTATCTCAATCCATAACTAGAAATAAAATAATTTATATATCTCATAAAGTTTTCATAGTCATATGGCTCCTATAATCTAATTATTAATTGATTTCCTTTATTTGACTCATAAAAAAATTGTTAGTAGAGAACAAAATCCATATCTAAGTGAAGAGCACAAAAGATTTACTGAGAGGGGGGGGTGAATCAGTAAATCAATCACAAACTTTAATTTCTTAATCTTTTGGAACTTTTTACAATCAATATTTGATATGAATCAATTTCCCCAAATTGACACAACTTTATTGAAATAATATTTTCAAAGTAGGCACCAACCTACAGATTTATAATAAGATGATTTAGTAGGACACAACCTACAAGGAACATCCAAACCTTTATAACTTTAGTAGGCACCTACCTACAAGGAACACCAGCCCCTAATGCAAGGCACCAACCTTGACTTGATGGTTGCAAGATGATGCCTTCAATCTGACCTGCGCTATCCCAATCCTCCAATCTGCCTTTGGTGATGAATGATCTCACTCTTAGCCCACACAAGGAGATGGGACTTTAGACTTAGAATTGCTCTCTTACACAACAACCACACCTTTCTGTTTTTATTGGATGTTCTTTATAAATGATGCTCAAGAGTTGCACCTTTCTTATGAAAGAATGCAACTAAACTTGTACCCTTTATGAAGTCTTCCTTTTCATAAAACACACCTCTCTGAAGAGTTCTGCCTTTTCATGATTTTGAATCGAATTAGTTTGATTCAATATTTTTTCAGCAGATTAAATGTATCCCTTCATGATTCTAAATGTATCCCTTCAGCGGATCGAATTCTCTTTCAAAGAAACACGTCTTTTCTTAACTTCAAATTTATTTTTTTATTAGATCACTTCTTTAAAGGTATGTCTTTTTTTTTAGTTCAGCCACATCTTAAAATGATGTCTTTTCAGAAAATAAATGAATTAATTTATGAAACTCACAATGTTTGGAGGAGTCACTTCTTAACCAACAAGCACGTCTTTTAGTTACTGAAGAACATGTCTTTTAAGAGAAATCCATCCCTTAGTGAATCGGATTAGATCTTTTCAAACACGTCTTTTGGGTTTGACATATTGTGTTATCACTTTAACAAGCATCGGTTATATTTATTTTAATCGATTATATTGGTTAAGAAATTCTGATCAGAAATCAATCTATTTCTAGAAATTCCGATTTGTCAAAGATATTATTCGAGCTTTGTGGATAGTTCAAACTAAATTAATTAGATGAATTAATTCGACTTCATGGTCTTTAAATCTATTTGCGATTTCAATCCATTTGTGTTTTCAATCCATTAAGGTCACCTTGGAGATGATTACAATGAACCTCATTCTTTGCTTTGACATCAATGACAATTATTTTAACAATCTCCCCCTTTGTCATTCATGGCAACCTTTTCAATAACATCCTTATTTTCTAATGCTAAAATAAAAAGCTCCCCCTATCTCCAATTTCTCCCCCTTTGACATCAATGGCAAGGGGTCTTCTAACAATATTTCAGCTCCATGAAGCTACAAGATTTTTGTGCGTAGCTCCCCCTGAATACATGCAGCCATCAATTAATTTGATGGATGTGGAACAACTCTCAATTTGTCCCTTAGATATTCAAATGTATCTCTTGGAAGTGGTTTAGTAAATATATCAGCAGTTTGCTCTTTTGTAGTTATGTATTCTAAACACACTTGTCCTTCTCCTACTTGTTCTCTCAAAAAGTGATACTTAATAGGGATGTGCTTGGTTCTTGAGTGCATCACTGGATTCTTGGAGATATTGATTGCACTAGTATTATCACAATATATAGTGCAAGGATGATCATACTCCACTTTGATGTCTCTTAAAGTTTGCCTCATCCACAAAAGTTGAGTGCAACATGCTGCTGCTGCAATATATTCAGCTTCTGCTGTAGATAGAGAGACTGATTCTTGTTTTTTGCTCATCCAAGACACTAGATTTCCTCCAAGAAAAAAAGCTCCTCCACTTGTACTTTTTCTATCATCCACATTGCCAGCCCAATCAGCATCTGTGAATGCTTCAAGAGTGAAGTCATTTCTACTAGGGTACCATAGACCATATTCCATTGTGCCTTTCAAATACTTGAATATACGCTTTACTGCATGAACATGTGTTTCTTTTGGTGCTGCTTGAAATCTTGCCACAACTCCAACAGCTTGCATTATGTCTGGTCTTGTAGAAGTTAGATACAACAAACTCCCAATCATTGATCTATATAGTGTTTGATTCACTTCTTGGGATTCATCATCTTTGCTTAGCTTGCAACCTGTAACCATGGGAGTACTCACAGGATTGCAGTCTTCCATTCTAAACCTTTTTAACATTTCCTTAACATATTTGGTTTGGGAGATGAAAATACCTTTACATGATTGTGAAATTTGTAGCCCAAGGAAGAAAGATGCACCCTCACATCACCTTGCTAGTCAAAGAAGAATTAAAAAAATTGTTGGACGCAGGATTCATCAAACCAATGGATTATGCTGAGTGGATTTCTAACATTGTATCAATATCTAAACCAGATGGCAGCATTAGGATTTGTATAGACTTCAGAGATTTCAATAAGGCTTGTCCAAAAGATGATTTTCCAATGCCAAACATTGATATCATAGTGGATATGACAGCAAGACATGCAATGTTGTTGCTCATGGATGGATTCTCAGGATACAACCAGATAAAAATCGCACCAGAGGACCAAGATAAAATAGGTTTTACCTATCCATGGGGTACTTTCTATTGGAATCTCATGCCTTTTGGGTTGAAGAACGTTGGAGCCACCTATCAACGCGCAATGACCACCATTTTCCATGATATGATGCATACTTTCATGGAAGAATATGTGGATGACTTATTGGCCAAATCTTTCACTAGAGAGGGACACTTGGAGATCCTAGACAAAGTTTTCACTGGCCTGGAGAAATTCAATGTTAGATTACACCCAAAGAAATGTGTGTTTGGCGTGACATCTGCAAAGTTGTTGGGATATATAGTTTCAGAAAAGGGAATTGAAGTGGATCCCGCTAAGGTCAAAGCCATCATGGAAATGCTGCCACAAAATAACATTAGTCAATTAAGATCCCTTCAGGGAAGATTTCAATCCATCAGGAGGTTCATCTCACAACTAGCAGACAAAACTCATCCATTCACTCACTTGCTCCACAAGAATGTCAAATTTAAATGGGATGAGAAATGTGAAGCAACCTTTAATCAACTGAAGAAATAATTAATGTCACCACCTACCCTGGTACCACCTGTAAAAAGGAAACCATTACTTCTTTATATCGCAACAACTGAGGTATCCTTGGGTGCACTATTAGCACAGGAAGATTTTGCAGGAAAGGAAAGATCAATTTATTACATCAGTAGAACATTGAATGGTTATGAAATCAATTATTCCTTTATTGAGAAAGCTTGTTTGGTAGTAGTATTTGCTGCTCAGCAGCTTCAACATTATATGCTAACTCACATCGTCAAGCTCATAGCTAAAATTGATCCCTTGAAATATCTGCATAGCAAGGAAAATCTCACAAGAAGACTAGCTAAATGGGTGATGATACTAAGTGAGTTTGACATTCAGTATGTGGATTGTAAAGCAATCAAAGGATAAGTGATAGTCGATCAATTAGTAGAAGAACCCCTACAGGATGACCATCCAATACATATTGAGTTCCCTGACGTAGATGTCTTTACTGTCACTCCACAACAATGGATGTTATATTTTGAGGGATCATATACACAACAGGGGTCACGTGTTGGGATCCTGTTTGTTACTCCATAGATACATACAATTTCAAAATCCTATCGGCTGATGTTTCCCTGTACCAACAACATAGTAGAATGGGAAGCCCTTATCATCGACATCAAACTGGCAGTCGAGTGGAAGATCAAAGAGCTACAAGTCTACAGTGATTCCCAATTGATCATTAACCAAGTGAATGATAATTATCAAACCAAGGATGATAAGTTGATGTCGTATAGTAAAATTATTGATTATTTCAAAAGTATTTTGTTGAGATTAAATTTGAACAGATTCCAAAGGCAGATAAAAAAGTAGTCGATGTCATGGCCACAATTGCTTCTCTCTTGCAGATCTTGGAAAATCAAAGATGATATGAGTTCATGGTGGAACAAGTGTTTAACCCTGCCTATGACAATCCCGAATCCCAAATCATATGTCACTAGATTGACCCTGATTCCTCTACCTATGGAAAGATCTATGCCTATTTGAAAGGCAATACCTTTCCACCCGATCTTTCCTAAAACCAGAAGCATAACCTTATTCGTCAATCTGCACGCCATACCTTGATAGCTGACGTAATTTAATATCAAAGAGGTCTTGATGGTACTCTCCTTCATTGTGTCAAACATAACAAATTTGACTCGGCTTTACACAAGGTCCATGCCGGTATCTGTGGAACTCATTCAAGTGGACTTACCCTCGCTAAGAAAATTCTATGCTTGGGGTATTATTGGTAGACTATGGCGAAGGAGTCCTACCAATTTGTCAAGAAATATGAAAAATGTCAAATCCACAGTAACCTTATCCATGCTCCAGCCTAGGAGTTGTAACCATTTGCCTCGACATGACCCTTTTGTTAGTGGGGATTGGATCTTGTAGGAAAAATTCATCCTTCACCATCCAATAGACACAAGTTTATCATCACAGACATGAAATATTTCACAAAATGGGTTGAATTCATTCCTCTAATCAACATCATTGAGAAGAAGATTGCCTTATTCATCTTGAATTACATCATTTTTCGATATGGTATTCCTCAATCTATTGTCACGGATAATGGTAGGTTGCATGAGTTAGAACTATTGGATGAACATCGTTAGTTGGTCGTGGATCACTTAAAAGCATATCAACAAAGGATGTCATGTAGTTACAATCACAGAGTCAAGCCCAAAACTTTTCAAGTTGGAGATCTAGTACTGAAGGAAAATCCCCGTAATCAGCAGGATCGAGAAAAGAAAGGGAAATTTGAACCAAATTGGTTAGGCCCTTTTGTTATTGTATCAGTCTTTGGATCAGGGGCATATCAATTATCCACACTAGAAGGGGATCTATTTGAGGAACCAATGAACAACCTTCATCTGAAGAAGTTCTACACATAATGCATTCAGTGCATGCTTAAATGTCTTGAAAAAATTAGAAAAAGTCCTGAAAAAATAGTTACCTTAATGAAAACCTGGCAAATAGGCGTCTTGGTAACAACAACAACAACAAAAATCAAAAAGATCAAAAATACAAAAAAATCAAAAGGATCAAAAATACATCAAAAAATCAAAAAAATTGCCTTGATGAAAACCTGGCAAACAGGTGTCTTGGTAACAACAAAAAAATCATAAAATTTGAAAAAGTGTCATAAAAGCAAGTGGTGAAAACCTGGTAAACAAGCGCTATTAGTGATCAAATATGCTCTTCCATCTATTTTGGGAGCATGTGTTGATCATCCACTTTTTCCATCAATATGCATACATTCCTATCATAAAATGCACTTCATATCCATATCTGACTGTTGTGGCCATGTCCCACCATGGCTTGGTTTTCATTGTGCATAGCCATAATAATTGGTTTATTTCTCACTGGGGGAAAATTTTTGATCTCATTGGGGGAAATAACCATTGAGCTTAAACCAATTGGTAACAAACAAGCAACAACAAGACAACTTGGCACAAACAACAATCAGTTGATCATCAATCATAATAAATCAAACAAATCAACCATCTGACCCAACATCCAGACAAATCAAATCAAATCTCACTGGATGATCATCTTCTAAATCATGGTTGGAACACGTTGGCACGATTGTTCAGACTGTTATATCTTGATTGTTGTTATCATTTCTCTAGTGTACCTTGATGATGTCATGAACTAGAGGGGCTATGATCGAGAATGATATTTTTATTTTTTGGTGTTTGTGAGTCAATCATTACTACTGTGTAAATTATCGTAGTACATGCTCTACAAAGTATCATTGATGACATTCTGAATTTACATGGAAAATGATTAACTCTTGTCTATTTACGCAAGTGATACTCAGGTCATCTCAGTCCAATTATACATAGATGCTTGTGTTATCTTGCACTATCAAACTCAATGGAAGTTGTATGGAAGTTTTACTCAAGGTCATCATGGTCTAATTAGACCATCAATTTTTGTACTAACTTTCAACATAATCAAATGCTCAATGATGATACCAAGCACAATAAGTCATATTGCAACATAATTTGCATGGCTAAGATAAAATTTCATTCATATTAGTACGACATTTGCATTATAGATTTTCCAAGGCTAACAACTCTCAAACATGATGTTATTTCTCATTAAAATATTGAGTACACTTGGCATAACAAAACAATCATTCATTTTCATTTCCATATCATATCATTAGAAAGTATTATCATGCATTCGTTCATATATCCATCATGGTAGTTGCATTATAAAGCAAAGCATCATCATCCACCAATCCATGCATCATCCATCACACATTGGCATTGCATTGCATAGACACAAAAATAAAGCATCATCCATAATAACATCATCATTCATAATTCATATCATACATCGGTATCATAATAAATTCATTCTTTCATTCATACATAGACCATCCATATGGACATTCATTATCACAATCATCCAGACATCATCGTAATCCATTTACATAATCATTCATACAGTTAGGTCATTTATTTGCATTCATCATACATCCATGCATTATCATAATCCATTCACACATTCATCCATGCATTATCATATATCCATACATTTGTATTTATCATATCCAAAAGTAAGCCATTCGCACACTCATTCACACATTTAGATCATATATTTGCATCATGAAATCCAAAAGAAATCATTTTTCCTAAATCATTCATCATGCATCCATCAACATCCATTTATCACTTTTCATAAACCATCTAGTCATACATGCTATAATAAATTCACCCATCCACATATAACATCATTAATAATGACATCATAAATCCATATATTATCATCATCCATATATTCATCCATAACATACATTTGGTCTTACATTTAGGTCATATATAAACATGTGAAAAATACAAAAATATAGTGCATATCATAAAATTTGCGTAACTGCATCCATCTCGTACATCACAATAAATAGAATCATACATCATCTCATTACTACATCCATACATAATACATTGCATAACATATAGAACATAGAACATAAATGCATCCATCATAATAAAACATCATGTAAACACATGTAGATCAAAATCATCATCGCTATATATCATATAATCTCAAAATAATCATAATGTCAAGTGTACAAATGATATCCAAATGAGAAGAGATACAACATCAAAAATGTGGCAATATCATAAATGTCTCTAAATCAATGTACAATGTCTCAACAATATATCAAGAGTGACCTCAAGGCTCTATGGTGCTCCCCCCAGATGTCACAGGTCTCTCTGATC
>CM021106.1:507637642-507709116 GCA_007115665.2 Sequoiadendron giganteum | reverse complement strand
CATGGTTGAAGTAGATGAATGAGAGAGAGAGAGAGAGAGAGCAACAATATATACATGGTTGAAGTAGATGAATGAAGCTATAATTCACAAGTTAAACATGATCATAACATTTCCAACTCCCTTAATACTTTAATTCCAAATTCCAAAGTAGAACCTATACAAGTTGATGTTAATCCTATTCGTCTTTCACCTACAACAAAACTCTTAAGTGATAATTGGGGGTCGTTAGATTTTACTCCTCGCTTCAAAGAAGAGTCCAAAAATATCACCCTTAAAGTCCAAAGAGTCATATAAAATGATTCATCTTCAAACACATGTTTAGTGATGATTGGGGTTAATTAGATTTTACAACCTCCTTTATGGTAGAGTATAAAATCTCACAGTCTAAACCAAAAAAAACCTTGTTTTTCATTTGATCAACTTGGTTCTACATCAACAACATCACCCCATGGTGGTGATGGGAGCTCTTCAAATCCCATCCCTCACGAGAGGAAGATGAATAAATTTAAGAAACTTAAAAAGGATTTGTGTTCCTGTGAAGACGCCAATCCTTCTTAGAAGCATAAAACCTCTCCATCTGAGTTGAAGAATGTTATGGTCTTGGATACAAACTCCTTTTTAAACATGGATATAATGAAAACATGGATCAAAATGATAGAGAACAAGTGAAGTCTATATCGCACTTTTTCAAGAAAGATCTAGGTTTACCACCTTTATCTCCATATTCATTTAATACCTTATCATCTACTGTGTATATGACATCTTATGATGAGAAAGAAATGTCCCCTACTATTGATCAAGAGAGTATCTTGTCAAGGCTTCTCAAAGCTCGTTGATTACTCTTCCTCAAAAACATGAAAGAAATTTTACAACAAAAGTTTATTTGATGCATATCATAGAGTTTATGGTCATTCTATTAATGAATCTAAGGCTTTGAGTAGTAAAATTCAACATCTTAAGGATTGTGGTGCTCTTCCTTGTGTTGATGCACCTATTTCGTCTAATTCATATTGATTTTCATCCTATCATGTTGCTCATCACTATGGGGCATTAGTAGCTTTATGTGTCTTGCTCATTGTTGCCATTCATAGTGGTACAATTTTTGGTGCAACCATATCTATCTTGGCAAAAATATGATAGTTCTTGGTGGTTTTCTTTGTTTCTATGATTGGGGGACAAGGATAACTAGTTCTTTGAGGTGCATTATTTTCAAGGATCCTCTCATTCTCTATTTCTACTTAAAATACCAACATAGAAAGTAAGTGGGGATCATATTTTCCCTCATTCGTTGTTTGCATGGTCCCTTATTAAGTAATGATAGCATACATCTCCTACAAAGTGTAATTATTACATTGGCATTATTTTATCGATATTAACATTTTGAAATTTATTATAGCATTAACATAGCATATTGATCATGTTGTGTGGTGCCTTATCAAAGTTATCAGGAGGTATAACTTTGGTATGGTTGGTACAATGGGAGCATATAGACCTGGAATGACTCTCATTGTATGGTGAGAGCCTATAGAATTGGCATGACTTTCTCACTTAGCCACTTTTGGGGGGCTTAGCTAGTGGACGACAAATTTCACTAGCCCTTGTGAGCATATTTTTCCAAAGGCCACCGAGCATAACACAACTTTCTTGCTTGTGGAGCCTTTGCATTTTTCATGGCCACCAAGCATAACTCAACTTGCTTGCTTGTAGACACTAAAACCTAGACCAATTAGAAGCTATAGATCAACATCAGAGGCTCCTGAAAGTTGTAGAAAAAACCTAAAAAAAGACCCATTCGCCCATAGGCGAATGAGTCCCAGTCAAACTTCAGAAATTGACTTTTGGTGATTGGTAAACACCTTTTTTCTCTTCTCAGATCTGCAATTAGTTTTCTGGTTCAGTTAATATTGATGTTTCAAGTCTTCGATTGCATTTTGGAGTTGATTTTCTATTTTTAGTTTTTCTCCCAAAAGTGTTGTTTGACCTTGACCCCTATCCTTCAAGCATAAGGAAATTTGAAGATTCTCACATTGATTTGATTAACCTAAGGGTTGTTAGTCAACTCTTTGTGGAGATCTCATTTCCTAATGAAGCTAGCAAGATAGGGTATTCTCATCATCTTGACTTACCTTTTTGTTTTGGGAAACCCTATTTTTCTTCATTTCATAACCAAATCCACATTATAGTGGAAGACACACATAAATTGCCTTCACAACCCCATGGGGTTCTTTCTGTTATCAATTTATGTCTTTTTTCTTGAAGAATGTTGGTGATATTTATCAAAGAGTGATGATTATTATATTCCATAACATAATCCATATAATCATGGAAGATTATGTGGATGACTTGCTAGGTAAATCCAAGACTAGAAAGAACATTTGACCATTATTCAATGCATCTTTGGTCAATTAGAGCAATATCAGTTGAGACTCAATCCCAAGAAGTGTGCCTTTGGTGTTACATCAGGTAAACTCTTGGGCTTCATTGTATCCAACAAAGGCATCGAGGTTGATCCTACAAAGGTCAAAAATATCATGGATATGCCTCCTCATAAAACAATAAAGCAATTGATAAGCCTTCAAGGGAAATTACAATCTATCATAAGATTTATAGCTTAGCTTATTGATAAATTTCAACCTTTCAACCATCTTCTTTGCAATGATATGGCATTCAAATGGGATTCCTCTTTTCAACAAGGTTTTGATAAAATAAAGGATTATTTGGCCAATCCACTTGTTCTCATGCCTCTCATCTTAGGGAAACCTCTATTATTGTACATATCAGCTACCTCAATGGCATTGAGGGCATCCTTTCTCATAATGATGAGAATAGGAGATAAAGGGAAATATATTACATTAGTTTCAATTTAGTTGACTATGAGATCAACTACACTCCCAAAGAAAAAACATGTCTTGCAATGGTCTTTAGTTCTCAAAAACTAAGGCATTATATGCTCAACAATTCTATCAATCTCATATATAAAGTTTATCCACTTAAATATATTTTATCAAGAAAATCCTTGATGGTTCATATGGCTAAATGGGTCATTCTCTTAAGTGAGTTTGATATAGAGTATGTGGATCAAAAATTATCAAAGGCTGAATCATTGTAGATCAGTTAGTTGAGGCTCCTCTTATTGATGATTATCCACTATTTACAAAAAAAAATCGATGAGTCCATCTTCGCCATCACAAAAAAAGCATCAGAAAATTTATATTTTGATGGTTCATATACATAACATGGATTTGGAGAAGGTATACTCTTTATCACCCCTCAAGGTGATTTTATACCCAAATCATTTAGATTGGCATTCCCATTCACTAATAACATAGAAGAGTATGAAGCTTTAATCATCGATTTTAGAATGGTAGTACAATGCAACATAAGTCACCTATAATTCCATGGTGATTCTTAGCTCATCATTCAATAGGTTAACAATCAATTCCAAACCAAGGATGATAAATTTCTTCGCTACAAGTGTATGGTAGATGACTTCAAGAGGTATTTTTCCCACATCCAGTTTGAGCAAGTTCCCCATCTCCAAAATAAGGATGCATATGTGATGGATACTATTGGTTCCTTGTTGGATATGCCTCACAATAGCCATAAATGTGAATTTATAGTTGAAAAAATTCTTATCCCCACATACGAAATTTTGAATACTGAGATGGTATGTGTAATTTTTGGTCCTAATTCCCCTTGGTACCATGACATTTACACCTGCCCCTATGATAATACTTTTCCACCCAACCTCACCCATAATCAACAAAGATCATTTATCCAATGCTCATCTCACTACACCATCCTAGGTGACACTTTATATTAAGTTTAATCTATGATGGTTCTTTACTATGATGTCTAAAACAACAAAATCTAATCTTGTGTTTCAAAAAATTCCTAGTGGCATTTTTGGTGCTCATACTAGTGGTATGGCCCTTGCAAAGAAGCTTCTTTTAACATGATATTATTGGCCCATCATGGAACATTATGCTTACAAGTATGTCAACAAGTGTCTCCCTTGTCAACGACATGGATATTTAATACATGTACCCTCTCAAGCATTGCATTCCATCACTTCACCATGGCCCTTTCCTCAATGGGGTCTTGACCTCATCAACAAGATACATCCATCCTTCTCTAATGGAAACAAGTTTATTATAACCACCATTGAGAAATTCAAAAAGTGGGTGGAAGTTGTCCCTCTCACCTTCATCATCGACATCCAAATATCTAAATTCATTTTATACCATATCATCTATTGTTATGGTATTCCATCCACCATTATTACTAATAATAGTACACCGTTCAAAAATCTAGATGTTCATAATCTATGTGAACGGTTTCATATCCAACATCATTAGTATACTCCCTATTACCCCCAAGGTAACGATCAAGTGGAGGCAACCAATACAACCCTATTAAAACTCCTCAAAAAGGTTGTAAATGAAATAGGTTGTGATTGTCACCTCCATCTAAACCTCACTCTTTGGGCTTAACATACAATTATTTATACCCTACTAATGCCACTCCATAATCCGTAGTTTATGGTACCAAGGCTATCTTACTGATCAAAGTAGAACCTTCATCCTTACAAATATCATTGAAGAATCTTATCAATAATGAGGAGTATCAGGTTGCACGTTTGAATCAATTAGAGCTTCTTGATGAATTAAACCTCGATACATAAAATCATCTCCAAGCATACCAAAATTAACTTCGAAGAAGTTGCAACAAGAAGATCAAATCTCTCAATTTCAAATTGGTGATCTTGTACTCAAAGAGAATCAATAGGACCATGAAACGAAAGGTAATTTTGAGCCTATCTAGTTGAGTCCTTATGTCATTACAACAAAATATGGTTTAGAAGCATATCAATTGGATAATCCAAAAGGACAACCTTTGGATGAACCCATCAACATTATCCAACTCAAAATTTTCCCTACCTAAATTAGTTAAGTTATCCCACTCTTTAAAAAATAAAATATTAAAAAATTCCAAAACAAAATAAAATAGTAAAGATAAATATTTTTTCTATGGTGAAAACCACCCTTGGTGGCTCCTTGGATAAGTATGTGTGGTGAAAACTTGACAACAAGTGTTATACGTAAGTGCAAGTTTCATTATCCTACTCATCCTCATCTAACTTTTATAATCTCCACATCCACCTAGTGTTATCCCATCTACCCTTGTATATAGTTCTTCATCTATAATATGATATCTATAGTTGAGAATCAAATGAGTTCAATTACTATTTGAGTTCTCAAGCTTCACCCCCAATTCCTAAGCTTCATCCACTTGTTTTGGATACCTCCTAAAATCCTACCAAAGCATCACAATATGAATGCCCTACAAGTAGGTTTATACATGACACCATCCTTTGTATACATTGTCCATCCTGTATATATTATGTGTATTGTACATAAGGTCTCTCTTGTGTCACCATCTAGGATCACCTTTGTATATAGTTATGGATCACATTTGTACAGAGTTGTAACTAGGTCTCGCCCTTGTTCCTATTTTTGGGTTAAGACTGTGTTCCTATAAAGCTTGTACTTCAAACAAACTCTATTAGCCCCTAAAATTTTTAGGTATCTTGATCACCCTTTTTCACGAGAATCCTAGGTCTTACCTATCTATCCTTGGTATTTTCTAGATATATCGTTCCTCAAATTAGACCATATCTATCCCATCTACCAACCTTATAGAAAACTGTATTTGAGATACTTTTTGTTTCTTTAATGCTTTTCAAATATTTGTTATCTTTTATTTTAAGATCCCTATTTTACCTACTCAAGGTCGCTACAATCCATTATATAATGGTGTGCTTTGAATGGTGCATCTAGGGGCATGCTCTTTTCTTTTGTGTGTTATGTCTTCTTGGGTGTCACGCGTTGTTTCCACTAAGGTCCTTTGTGACCTTGTGCTACGTTGGGCATTCCTTTTATTTATTTTCCAACATTGTGACCACCAAAGTCCTTCATGAATTTGTGAGATGTTAGACTAACCTTCTTGTTTGTTGAGTCAGTCCTATGCATGTAATGTGAAGTCACCTTAGTTGCTCATACCCTAGTCATAGTATCTCATTCTATATCAAATTAAGTACTCACTACATTGCATTCCAAATTCCCCCATCTCATCCCGTCCTCTATATATTTATCCTAACCATCATTTGTCCCTTCCTAATCATGGATTTCATGTGTAGTTGATCACCTATTTCATATCCTCCCCCCCCATTATGTCCCTACGTTTGATGTATTATGGTGTCACCCTTACATTCATATATTTTCATCCCACATCCTCATTGTATTAAGATTATATAAATTTAGGTGTGCATAATTTTTATTCTAAGCACCTTTTCATCATCATTACATTCATTTAGGTGTTTTTATTTGTTCTTCTAAGCATCTTATCATCATCATTGCATTCATTTAGGTGTTTAGATTTTTTATTCTAAGCATCTTTTCATCATCATTGTATTCATTTAGGTGTTTAGATTTGCTATTCTAAGCATATTTTAATCATCATTACATTGATTTAGCATCATATAGGTTAGTTTAATTGTATTCATCATTTCGTTATCATTGCATTCATTTAGGTGTTTATATTTATTATTCTAAGAAATATTTGACTTATCATTAGTTTATATATTTCTCTTAAATAATTTATTCCTTATTAGGTAAATTTTAGGTACATTCTAAGATTCATTTATCCATGTGCATAATAAACAACATACATATCCACATTAGCATTTTTCATCCATACACATAAATTATAAACATCCACATATACATATCCTACATCATCATTAGTATCTAGATATCATAAACATAAATAAAAAAACCTATACATAATCATCATCATAAAAGCATCATAAAACATACATGTATATCCACTAACATTACTATATATCATAAATAATAATGTCCATCACATAAATTCCATATTACATCAAAATAGACCTCAAGGTCTCATCATAATACATTGTCTCTATAGAGCATAATAAAAATGTGCCCTAGGGCATATATCCACTCAGTCTCCATCATATGCTAGCTATAAAGAGCCTCATCTTTTGGTGATGGCCTTGGTGATGATCCTCATGGTGGCCCCATGTTCACTGACCTCCTCAATCTCCTTGATTTGGTTGACCCACATACCCTAGTCCTTGAATGATCTATATAGCTCAAAGCTCTCTAATCTATTGGTAAAAACTACTCATTTAGTGATTGCCAATATCTAGCTTCCCATAAGACTTGTGATACCTCTACAAATTCCTATTCTATACCCTGTAATCCTAGGATTTCTCTCAACCAAGTGATCTCTACCTCAGCCCCTTGCAATTGCTTCTAAAATCCATCTCAATTGCTCCTCAATCCATCTCGCTCAACCTCTAAATCCTCTAATATCATTTGAATTGAATCTCGCTAACTCATGCCTATGTTAGTCTCATCTCCAAAGATTCCTCTCCATCATCACCCTCCTATATTGGTGCATCTACTTATGGTGATATTTGTGACTCATCCTGTGGTGATCTATGTAGATCTCCACTTGTGGTGAATTCTATATCTCCACCTCTGTGAATTCTATCCCTCTTCCTTCACACTTGTTGATGTTCATCTCGCCACTATCACTATTCTTGCTACTACTCTCCATAGTCTCCACTCTCCACTTGTATCCTCATTAGTCCCTCCTTTGGTAGCCTCCTATCCTCTCTCCTCTCCATCTCTATTTGATATCTCCATCTCCACATATTCTAACCACTCCTCTGCCTCCTCTCTTGACACCCCAACTTTGCTATAGCCACCTCACAAGATTTTCCTCCTCACCCCCTCACCATGCCAACTACTCCTCCTCGTCCTCATCACATCACCTCCGTCACAACATCCCTAAGTCACTCATGTACACTCCTCTACCTTAGTGGTGTCAACCTACATGGAATTTGTGTTGACCACCATCTCCTATATGTTGTTTAGTACCTAAATCCGCTACATGCTCTTAGTCATCCCACTCCACCCTAGCCATATCCACCCGACTGTTTAGTGCATCATCTCTGCTAAACTGTGGCCCCCAATCCATTGCCTCTTATGCCTAGCTCACAAAGTAATGGGGCCCCTTTAACACTCATTGATGTAGACCAATTTGTTGTAGTACTATGTAGCACTGCAAGATGGCATATCATAGGTAACATTGGTTATCCTATCATGTCTCCCCTTCACAATAGGGTCTCCAAACAATGTCTCCCCCTGCTAACTGATTCAAAACCCACCGCCAATGATTCAGGTCTCCCACTCGTCTATACTATACCACCCTCTCTCAGCCAAATACATAGGGTTCTCCATAGTCCATTGCTACTCTATCCTCAACCGATCATAGCACAACAATGTGCTCCCATTCCCATACCTACAACAAAGTGATATGCCCTAGACTTTGTCCATCCTTGAAATTCATCATATGTAAATCCCTGTATAAGTGAACTAACATACAAGCTCCCCACACAAATATTTGGCTACTCTCTACCATCACTACCATACACTCTACCAAGCTAATGTGAAAAGTTCACCCACTCTTTTTCAACAATAGAATACTACTAACAAGAGATACCATCACTAAGAGAAATATTGGAACCATCCCCTTGCAACTATCCATCCTCTCCTTAGTAGGTCACTCCACCCAAATAACCTTTGTAATGCCACCTCTGGTGATGTATACACTAATTGGGTCCTAATTGACACTCGAAAAAATCCTCCAAGTATCCTTAAGCATTACGATCATCTACCCCATCGGGAGATGAAAGGTAACCCATCTTGGAGTTTCATCACTCTGCTAGTGCCCTTGACATTGCCCTATGCCCATATATCGATGACATATGTGCCACATACTACAATTCGATCACCTACAAGGTCACCCTCTCAGCCTTTGTCAATCGCTCCATGAGTCTCAACACCCCTGGTCGTCACTATTGGGTCACCAACGCATCTAACTCCACTTGTGCATCATACCATACACCTAATCAATTTCACCTAAAAAATAATTTACTCACTCCAATTTTACTTTATCCTAATCATCTATCACATGGCTTAACAGATTCCCAAAACCCTATCGTCGCCCCCCCTACCCTCCCCAGCTTCTACTTCTTTTAACTAACTCACTCTCCTACGAGGCCACTCCACTTGCCTATGAGGCCACCCAAATATGATTTCTCTCTTGGGTGACCCTATTTTTACCTCATTTCCCACCCGAAAAAATTAAAAAATAAGTACGAGGCTAAGGTTCAGAGTGACTTACCCATGTGCCTACCTCATTTGGCCACATCTAGGCCCTCATCCACTACCCATGATGCTCTCCATGCAAAATATTCACCATCTCCTTCATGCTCCCCTCTCACACTCTTCTCAATTTTATTATTGAAAATGGGAAAAATGAATATTTTAACTCCCCATATCCTATTTATTTACCCATAGACACTCATTTTTCCATATTTTCTTCATCCTCACTTTGTTTTTCTTAGTTTCTTCTTTCAACCCCATTTATTCTTTCAGCCCCATTTTTCATCCTCTTTTATCTTTCCTATTATTTTCATCTTTCGAGAGGCTATCCAAGCCCATTTTTCCCACCTACCCTCTCGAGGGGGCATCACCTATACCTATCACCTTCTTCTATCATCTACGCATTGAGGTGTGTTTTTCCCTAGTCCTTCATTGAGTCACCTATACTTTATTATTTCTTTGAAATACCATTATTTTAATGTCATTTCATATGAGAAAAAAATGTAGACACCTAAAATTGACCACTATTGTTTAGTCAATTATCCCTAATGGCCCGTTAAGGGGCCTAGTTGGGTTAAACCAACTGAAAAGGTATCAATGGTGGTTGCATGGGAAAATCCAAGGGAAGGATGGTGGAAAGTAAAATTTGATGGTGCATCAAAAGGGAACCCTAGACCATTACGTGCAGGGTTCATCATTCGAGAATTGGAAGGAAATATAGTAGAATTTGGGGCGAAGAAGCTGATGGAAGGAACAAATAACATAGCTGAAGCCTTAGGTACATTACTGGCTACTAAACTTGGCAAGAAACTAGGAGCTTCAAGAATACATTTAGAAGGTGACTCACTCATCATTCTTCAAGCAATAATGAAAGGAGAGATAGGAGCATGACACATCCAGAAAATGATTGTGAAGATTAGAGAGGAACTAAACACATGTGAATATTTTGTGGTAAGTCACATAAGGAGATCTGGTAATTCAGAGGCTGACATCTTGTCGAATTGGGATTTAACTTTTAAAGAGGTTGATGAATTAAGAATAGAAGATTTAAGGAATGCGATTTTAATGGATTGAGATAATAATGATGGTAAGGACAAGGCATTAATTAAGTGAGTTAGAGAGAAAATGGAGGTAAGTTGACATGACTGGAGGAATGGTGCAAAGGTTGGCGGTGGCATCCCTAGTACGAGGGATAATTAAGAATGGTGAGTGCTGCTTCAAGAAATTTATTACCTCTCGACCCTCATTTTTTGATGAAAGTAAGTGACATTGGCGTGAAAAAGAAGGCATAAAGAAAGAGTGGTTGTGGTGGCGGCTTATTTACAACATAGTTCAAATGGAGGCCAAATTCACTCTATAGTCGAGGCAACTAAATCCATTATGGTGATGCCTCTGAGCAGAGACTAATGGGAATGTTCTTATTCATTGACGAACAACTGGTGCAAAGTGTTCGAATGATTTTGGGGAAATCATTTGGAAATTTAAGGTATAGATATAGGACGAACATAGATGTATACTCATTGATAGTAGTATGGGGTTTGGACCTAGGAGAATCGATAAGCATAGTGAGGGAAGTGATGGAAATGATTGTGCATAGAGACTTTTTGGAAGGATTGGAGACAATACTAGAATGGGTTGTTCTAGGAGAAGGTTTGGACATCCGGGAAGTCATTGATAATGAGGAATTGGAAGGGGCATAAGGATTTGTTCCATTCATTCATTGGTCGGAGGGAGAAATGAAAAACCATTGCAGAGAAGAAGCAAAGCTCGACTGGCACGCCCTGAAGCTCTTTGTAGAGTTGATGAAGGTGGAATTCGTTATTGCTTAGGCGAAAATGGAAGCGAAAGAGCAGAAAGTGAAACGACGGAGGGTGAAAGTGGTAAGGAAACCTGGAATGGCAATGGGTAGCACAAGTTAATTATGTTTCTCTCTTTAAATTTTTGCAGAAGTAATGCACTGTTACATTGATTTTTTGGTTTGCTAGGGTTTGCAATTTATTGCAGATATTGAAATTATAGGGTGTAGGGTAAGTAACTGATTGAATTATATGTGGATGTATGTAAGGAAATTACAGTTAGCTTTTGAACATATCTTAGGTGGGTAGGGCTACATTTTATGATGTTATGCATGTTAAGATGCTTCTAGTGAAAACTTGTTAGCTGTAGAATTTTTTTGGATGGTTGATGAAATCTTTGAAGCAAACGATGTAATATTTTTTCAAGCAATACAAAATCCTATTACCGACCATAAATTTTTATCCCTAATTCATCTAATTCTCATCACCTATTATTAATTAAATAAAATTTTATTATTTAATTAATATTCATTGTTTTCTTCTATTTTTAAAATTCTATCCTAAGATAATTAATTAACCCGCCTCTCATCTATTCAATTAAATAAACATCTTTATTTGTTTACTTCAATATTGTTCCCTCTAAGTTTTGAGCTAAGGTAAATAATTATTAAATCATTATTCCTAATTATTTACCTATCCTAATTTTATTCCTTTAAATAATTAAAAAAATAAATTTTATAAGGGGAAATGTTGGAACCATCCCCCTGCAACTATTCAGGTGCAATGCCATCCACCTCCTTAGTAGGTCACTCCACCCAAATAACCTCTATAATTACACCTCTGGTGATGTCAGATGTATACACCAAGCGGGTCCTAATCGATACCCAATAAATCCTCCAAGCATCCTCAAGTGTCATGGTCATCGAGCCTCCCCTGGGAGATGGAAGGTACTCATCATGGAGTTCCAATCCTATGCTAGTGCCATCAACATCACCATATGTGCATATATCAATGGCATATGTGCCACATATTCAAATCTGGTTGCCTACAAGGTCACCCTCTCAACCTCTACCAATTGTGCCATGAATCTCAACACCCTCGTTCTTTTCTCTTGGGTCTCCAACAGATCTAAATCATTCTATGCATCATGCCATACACCTAATAATTTTACCTAAAAAGTAAGCTATCCACTCCACTTTCACTTTATCCTAATCATCTATCATGTGACGTAATAGATCCCCAAACCCTATTGTTAGCCTCCCTCCCCTCCTCAACTTCTACTTATTTTAACTCACTCTCCTACAAGGCCACCTCATTTCTTACAAGGGCACCTTGTTTCCTACGAGGCCACCCCACCTTCCTATGAGGCCGCTCAAATGTGATTTTCCCTCTTGGGTTACCCTATTTTTACCTCACTTCCCACCACAAAAAAATTAAAAAATAAGTACAAGTCTAAGGTTCAGAGTGACCACATGTAGGCCCTCATCCACTGTGCACGATACTCTCCATGCAAAATATTGGCCATCTCCTCGATGCTTCCCTCTCACACTCTTCTCAATTTTACTATTGAAAATGGTAAAAATGAAGAGTTTTAAACTCCCATGGCCTATTTATTTACCCATAGACACTCATTTTTCCATATTTTATTCATCATCACTCTATTTTTCTTTGTTTCTTCTTTCAACCCCATTTCTTCTTTTAACTTTTTTTTTTCATCCTTTTTATGCCTTTCCTACTGTTTTCATCTTTTGAGAGGATATATAAAACCTAATTTTCCCACCTACCCTCTTGAGGTGGAATCACCTATACCTATCACCTTCTATCATCACCATACCGAGCATTTTTTTAACCTAGTCCTTCATCGTGTCACCAATATTTTATTATTTCTTAGAAATAAATTATTTTAATGTCATCTCAAATAGAGAAAAAATAGAGAAACCTAAAATTGGTCACTATTGTTTAGTCAATTTATCCCTATTTCATCTAATTCTCATCACCTATGTTAATTAAATAACATTTTATTATTTACTTAATATTCCTTGTTTTCTTCTATTTTTTAAATTCTATCGTAAGGTAATTAATTTACCTACCCCTTATCTATTCAATTAAATAAATATCTTTAATTTAATATCATTCCCTCTAAGGTTTGACCTAAGGTAAATAATTATTCCTAATTATTTACCTATCCTAATGTTATTCCTCCAAAGAATTAAATAAATATATTTTACTTATTTATTTCCTTCATGTTCCATCCTCCAACTTAATCTTATTTTTTAAACTAATCCTAATCCCCCATTAGCCATGTGCACACACTTAATATTTTATTAAATGTGTCACATCCTCCATAATTTCCCACTTACCTTAATCCTAAGCCTAATCCTAATCACCTATCTAATCCCCCTTCTAAACATTTGAACATTCATTTAACCCATGTTTAAGGAAAGTTCAAATCCTTTTCCTTAAATACTCACCCTCCTTGTCCTTGGAGCCTTAAAGGATTTCCCCCTTTTGGGAAAGAAACCACATATGGGTTCTTTTCCCAAAATTACTTCTAAGGAATTAAAAATTCCTTTATTCCCTTCCTTGTCATACATTAGAGATGTAGGACAAGGAAGGCCTTTATGACCAAGATCTTCCCCATACTCCAAGGTACCCTCACAAGTACCAATACATTATCAAGCCACCAAATTGTGTCACTTGGCACAATCTCATGGCTTGAGAGATCCCACTCAATCCTAACCCTTGATCTCTCCATTCAATCCTCATTGTTGATCTACACCATCAAAAACTATAAATTCACCCTCAAATCACTCAATTTTATCACACTTTGGAATGCAATATTATGTTACAGGATTTGAGAGCACACATCAAAATTATCAAAGGACACAACCATTTTCATGTAACTAGTTAATCTAACATGAATTATTTTCTTGATTTTATGTTTGTTTAATTTCCCAGCACCTAATTTGAGTGTTTGTTTTGGTTGTTGTGTTTGATCAATTTAGGTGTTTGAATTGACCATTCATTGCATAGTTTCCTTGCACACATTTCTAGCATGCCCAGTGGGATCCACTTCACAATTATCACTAGCTTTGATCGGTTGTTTTGAATATTTTATGTGTGCATGTCACGGTTGAGGGGCCTTATTCTAGATAGGTGTCTTGGTTCTGTGCTTGGGAAGCCTCATCATCAAGGTGTTAGAAATTAGATTGCATCATTCTAACTTACATTTTTATACACTCTTTGACAATTATTCTCCATGTTTGCTAATAAAAATTTGGTTTTATAGGTTTACATAACATCCAACCCATCTTCTATCGCCTAAAATCATTTTTTTGTTAATTTAATTGTGTTTTTTGTATAGGGACTCACACTTGGGTGGTCTCGTCATTAAGTGGGGCGATATGGTAATATTTTGGGTGGCCTTGACACTTATTGGGGTGGCCTCATCTATCAGGTATAGACTATTATTCTCAAAAAATTCAATCTTTGTTTGGGCGGCCTCATCTTATGTTGGGGTGACATTGTTCTAGCATTTTTTCTAGCAAGCTTCATTTTGGTTGATTTTTACTAATCTACTAATGTTTGATTGGTTGTGGTGTGATTTTTACTAAAATTGATGTCTTGTGTCAATCCAAAGAGTACTAGCTATGTGTATGTTCTCTCCTTGCACCTTGAGCGATCTTAGAGATCAAAATAATCTAATGACTCTTTCCCTTTAGGAGGACTTATTGGGGATTTCATCACCCCAAAGGATGACCTCAACCATGTGTTACTAGTGGGGTATGAAAAGGGAGGAGAACAAAATTTGTACCCCAATCTAGTCATGACATGTTTAGTGAAGCTCTAATATTTAAATGATTCCAAACTAAGAGTGTAGGGTTGGTGAGTGTCTTAATTGATGTTCTTGACCTATGCTTGTGATGGGCTAGTGTTCATAGTTGTGCCTCATGTATCCTCCTGGTATTTTGAGGATTTCCCTAGAAGCTTGTGAAGAAGACCTTTTAGCTATTACTTAGTGTTGTTTAGGGTACAATATCATGCTTGAACCTACTCATCATGTATCTCCCTAATTAGAGATAATATTTCTTTGGGTAAGGTCTTAGGACCTCCAAATATAGGGAAAAGGTGAGCCCTTGTGTCACTAGATCCCTATCTATCAACTCTTTTAAGAGAAGTGCCTCACACTAAACTTAACATATTATCATTTCACTAGTGGTACTACACTATGTTAACACTCCTTGAATAATTTTGGGTATATGAGTGTGTTTGGTGTGTCTTCTTATTTATACCAATACTTGTCCACATACCTCAAATTCCTACGTCCAAACGAAAGTGTCTTCATGTGTGTGATTTGTAACATATTGAGTCACATTTTTCCAAAAGTAAACACAATCTTGTTGATGGTTAAAATGACACAAACAACGAAAAACAAAATATTTCTACTCTATTTCTCTTGAAAAAGAAATACAACATATAGTAGCCTAACTCCCAAGGTCCTAGTAGTTGGTTCTTAACTATCTGATGTTACTCAATTGGCCAATGCAACTGTAATATTAAAGGGGCCTTTGTTGGTGATAAGGAATAGAAACAACAATAGATTCATCGATCTATGTTTAATAGGGGGGTTTAAATAAATAGAAAAAGATAGATCAAGGCATAGATTGGCAAAATATGAACAAAATTCTCTAACATCCAGATAGATATTCTTAACAACGAATGCTTCTTAACAAATCAAGAAAACCATAACATGATGCAATTCACAGAATAATCCATACCATTGCATACATTTATAGTGCTTAGTTTAACCATCACAATCATTCATCACAATACTTTAAGATTTAAAAGAACAAACTCTTCATTTGTTGCCAATAACATAGATCAACAGACATGTAATAATTCCATCCATAGACAATTTAATGAAATAATCTTTGAAAGATAGTTTCCCCTATTGATTCACATCAAATAAGAAACATTTATGTACAACAAAGTCACTGGCATATAGACCAATTATGGTTCATAAACTTCATCCAAGAAACTCAATTCCAACATAACACTGTATAAAAGTGTATCTATTTCAACTGAACATAAAAACAAGGTATCTTTACTTAAAGCTAAAAAATTCCTATCTACTATCATCAGGTGGCTAATTCCACTTTCATCAGCCGACCTTTACAATATGAAGTTCAAAAATACATATAGGCGTGCCAAGCACAATTCCCTCTCAATCAAAAGTGAGATCCACTAATCAAGGAACTAGAACCTCCTCAAAAACTTAGACTGGCTGATCTCTAGTTCCATTGTTGATTGCCCTGTGAAATAGAAGAGAAAAGGGAGAATTCAAGTGCCCAAAATAGATCATCCTGTTGCCAACTCATTCTTGCATAGTCTACTCAAGAAGGTACTCATCATAATTGGAGAAGACTTGTTGAAGAATATCCACATCAGGCCCATCAATCCAGCTGTCCTCAAATTTAATTCTCTTCAACTCTGTAGAGGAAAATCCCTTCATATCTTTTAACTTCGTCAAATCTCTCCTTACAACTTTCACTTCTTCTTTAACATCCATTAGTCTATCTAATAACAAATCCTCTCCATCGTCCTCTTTCTGCATAACCTCTTGAAACCTATTGTCCCATTTCTCCTTTAATTGATTCAGAGGCATGCCCCCCTTAATCGGTATTTCCACATTAACTAGAATGGCTATAATAGCTTCCAATTCATCAAGTTGCTCATTCAAGTCCTTACTAGCATCTTGAATTTCATTCCTATGCTTGTATATAAAATCAAATCTAAACCCGATTATGCTTGAGGCTTTTTCCAAGAAATCTGCATTGTCTTTCTCGAGGATTGATTGCTCAAGAAGAGTTGACTTTGGAAATTTATTTATATCCTTTAATTTCTAGACATAGCCCCTATATTCCTCCTCCTACTTTTCTAAAGCTTTAGTGTGGTGACTCATTTCCTCTATTAACTCCAACGTTGTCTTATGAATTTCAAAACTGCTTACCAACACCTCACCCACTTCCTAGTTAAGCTTATCTATCCATCTATCCATCATCCCAAACTTACTCTTCATTTGCACCAGATCATCAACTTCTCTTTTGTTGAGTAATACTGGCGTTTCCAAGGCAGTAGCTTGTTGTGACCTGGGGGTGGAAATATCTCTTAAGAAAGTATGCAGCTGATCCAATTGAGCCTTAAGCTCATCCTTCCTTTGTTTGTGTTTAATCATTATGGATTTTGTGGATGAAGCTACAACATCAATCAGATTCATCTGTTGATTCCTTGTAGGCTTCCCTAAATTGACCATGCCCAATTGATAATCAGTTATTTTCACATCCCCTTTGTCCTTGTCCACCACCAAAATTGCACATTCTACAATGATCTCCTCTGTCTCGGTGAGCCTTGTGGAATGAGGAACTCTAGCCTTCTTCTTGGGTTTCTCCTTTTCTATCTCCTTCATCATTTCTTCCCAATTAAGAGGTTGTGGTGGAGCTATTTGTTTATTTTCAAGATCCATCTTTAACCAGGTAGGAGCACTAGGAGTGGTAGCCATTACTGCAAAGTTAGAGGCAACGGTTGTAGGAGATAGTGGCTGCAATAGATTAACTTTAGGTTGAGAATCAACCTCCTGCACATTTTTTCGTTCTTTTTCCACATTTTCTTGTGCAACCTTCTCAGCCTTTCCCTATCCTTCTGCTCTTGTAGCGTTTTATTCTCTTGTTCCTTTTTCAGTCGTTCTTCCTCTAACCTCTTCTCTTCAAGTAGTTTATCTCTTTCTCCTCCCAAGTCCTTGAGATTGTCCCATGCTCCCATCTCCTTTTGTTGTTGCTTAGCAAGCTCTTCAACATCCTTTTCTTTCTGCAAGCGTTCTGCTTCCTCTCTTTTCTTATAGGCCTCTTCAATCATTTTAAACTTAGCCTAAAGGGCCTCCCTTTCTCTTCTTTGCTTGGCCTTCTCCTCCTTCAGCTCATGAATCTTTCGCAACATCTCTCATCTGTAATTTTCTTCCTTTACCTTGAGCACATGCTCCTTTTCCTACTGCTTCTTGATCAATTCATTAGGTTTTTACTTGGCCTCTAACTGTTGTTGCTGGAGTACTACATCAACTTATGCCTTTGTATCCTTTTCTTTATGTTTTTCCAAAGCTTTAGCATATGCCTTGGCATCTAATTCCTTCTTTTTTTCCAAAGCTTGAGCTTGTGCTTTGGCATCTGATGCTTTCTTAGCTTCTTCAAATAGTGCCCATTGATCCTCTGCTGTCAAAAAATGCTCGGTTTCATCATGAGGCATCTCCTCTTGTGTCTCCTTATCTGACAAAGCACCTTCAGAGTCCGTTTCTATATCATGAATTTCCATCTCAACTTCCTTTCCCTTTAAAGTCTCAAATTCCATATGAAGGGTTCCCTTAGGCACTTCTTCACCTGGCTGCTCTGTAGGAGGGAGTTGAGTAGGAAACTCACCCATAACCGATGATGAGGCCATAGGTCCTATTAGGACTTCTTCTTCTTCTTGTGTTTCATGTAAATCTTGAGCCGAAGCTGCAAGTTCAAATTCCTTTATGTCAGGAGGGAAGAATTCCAAGGGATCCTTTGGAGGCATTCTTCTCTTTGTTCTCCTGTACCCTTGTGTGGTACTTGCACCTTTTCTTTTCTTGGAGGTTTGATCCCCAATCTCCCTGGTTCTCAACATGACCCATTGGATACTTCTATCCAACACTGTTCTTGCTATTTGCTTGATATCTATTGTCTCCTCCGCATCCCAATCTATAGGATCTAAACTCTTGGTACCTACATCATGTGCCTCATATGAGGGATCCAAAACTACACCATCATCTAATACTGTTTCAGGAATGTCCACTTTAACCCCATATTTCGCCATGACAGGGATAGGCGATCTTTCATAATTCATCTTCCTCAAGTCATATTCATCCTAAAGATCAATCCAGAAGTCGTCCAACAGATTGAAATGTCTATCAAAAATAGAAGCAAGCAAGGCATTCATTTTATTCTTTGGATCAAAATTCTTGCTAGCGGTATACATGCCCAATTTCAGATGCATCACTTCATTACAAACAACCTTAGCTCCCACAAGGTGTGGGCAGCTATATTCACCCAATTGCATGGGGAACTTATGGCAACCAGGCTTATGCTTTATACCAAATTTAGCATTCACCTCTAAGGCTTGGTAAACAAACTCCATTAAGACCATCCTGTTGCTATAGCATCTAGGGAGTAAGTGAGGATGACCATCAAACCCAACCTGCCTGGAATAAGTAAACTTGGGGTATTGGATAAACCAATATCCCCACTCTATAATGAACGCCATGGCCTCCTGGCTCAATCTATACCCTGCATCTCCATTAAGCTGGTTAATAATAACATACAAAAATGCATCATTAACTCTTCTATAATGCAGTTCAGAAATCTGCAAGGATAGCTGATCATAATGGTTCCATATTTTATTCTATCCATCAGCTTCTCCCAACACCCCCACTCTATTTAACCCTGGAAAAATGCCTCTCCTTGCTGCTGCATAAATAAAATAAGAGGTTATAAAGAAACTCTTGGTTTCTCTCACTCTAACCATTTGATTGTGTATGCTTTCAGACACAATCAGGGGCCAATCAAACTATTCCCTACCATCCAAGATTGTCTGAATGAATGGAAACATCCATTAGTTGAAGTGAAAAGAATCCCTCTTTCCAAAGACTTTGGATAACATCATTATTATGTCCCCAACCTCCTTGTAGAACTCCGCCCTTTTAGGCTGATCTGGAAGCTTGATTAGAGACTTCTTCTCAGTCCTCATCCATTTATTATTCAAATGAGCTTTGTTGGATTACTTATGGTTACTATACATTTTTAAAGCCTCCGCCTCATTGATTTGGCTAGGATTCCTTGGATTGGGGACATTGAACATAAATTAGAACATTTGGGGAGTCAAATCAATGATGACATTGCCTTGTGAATCCACACACTGTCTAGTAGCCGAATTATAGGCTCCACCTATTGTCATTATTAGTTTAGGGCATTGAATTGACAAAGGAAAAACAATGATATGAGCCAATCCTGATTCAACTACCCTTTGGGTCCTCCCTGTCACCTCTTCAACAAATATTTTCGAGTAAAACTCCTCATAATGGAACAAACCCAAATTTGTATCATTTATGTCTACCCAATCAGACTCCACCTTGCTAGCAGTGATGACAGGACCTCGATGATTATACCTCAAGGTATAAGGGAGTTGTTCAGGTTTAACCTTTTTAGGCTTGGCTACTGGTTTTGAAGTTTCTGCAGGTTGAATCCTTTGAGAATCCTCACTCGATGCTCCTTACATTCTTTAGTTTTTGCAATAAAAACCCCAGATTAGATTTACAAGAAATATAAAAAAAACCCAGTTAGAGATCTTACCCTTCATACACATCGAAGGTGGGACCAAGTAGAAGACATCCCTAAAAAGCCTTTTTTAAAACACCGACGGGGTTGGGACTGGAATGGACATTGAACTCACAAAAAACCATATGGTGAGGTTGGAGGCGAAGTCAGAATAGTATTCAGGATCATAATCGGGATGGAAATTGATTTGGGTACAATGAAGAAATTTCAAACCTATGTCCCATTTCGCTTCCAGTTCCGACTGTGTGCACAACATTTTGCAAAATCTATAACTTATCGAAAGTGGACTCAGAGACCGATCCAACATCCATTACAAACCAAGGTTTGAGACCGAGATTAATTCTGGATCCGACCCTAGTTTAAAACAACCATGACATGACATCACTAGAAACTTCAACCAGGTAACGAATGACATCATAATCTAAAAACAACGTTACCTCACAAAATAGAGGGGATTAAAAATAACAGTACGAGACTGTCCCCATATGACCAAGAGGAAACCTAGCTACTAGGGCATTATTTTCTAATTTAAACAGAGTCGCACATAAAACCCTAGTTTATAAAAACCCTTCGACTCAAATAATTAGGGCACAAACTTAACCCTATTCGAAACCAATGAGCCGATACACAAAACAAGCGGTAGGTAAACAAATGAATCAAATAACACCATAAAGATAATGTAGCAGATGATTGACACCCCCAAAAACCTAGGGAACCATGGTACGGGCATGAGAAAAATATGAAAATGACCGCAACAAAACAAACAAACAAGAAAATGACATAGTAAAATAAAAGACAAACCGAAAACAAGAAAAATAAAGCAGAACAAAAGAGAAGACATGCAAAAAAAAAAAAAGGATTTGAAAGAAAACAAAGAGCTATGAACCCACACAAAGAATAAAAAACTAAACAAAACACAACGAACAGAAAATGAACAAAAAAAACCCTACCTCCAAATGCAATCCAACAGGCTGGTCCCTGATGTGAATCCATGTGAAAATGCCCCACTTTCGATTGAATCACGTTCCCAAATGCTCCACCACAGCTCTTGTTCGATTTTACTTGTTAAACAGTGATAATAACTAGAGAGTTAACCTTAATTAAGGTTAAATTGAACCTCATACGTGGGAGGTTCTTGTAATTAATGCCATTAATGTGGTAGGTCGGACGCTGAATCGCGACGGGAACAAGCACAAGACTTTTGTTCAACTGAAGTAAAGTTAAACAACAAAAGGAAAGGCGAGATCGGAAATGGAATGGAAACCGATTTGGAAACTTTGTCCAAGTTTCGAGTTTGGTTCTGGATCCGGTTCTGGTTTCGACAACAAAGAAATAATGAAAAGAAAGAACAAAAAGAGAAACACCGAGATCAAAACAAGAAAACCCATCACCGATCTCAAGTCCAAGCAAACAAACAAAAGGGGGAGGTGGAGGCGGGATGGAAACAACTTTGAGACTATATACAATCCTGCAATTAATATCCATTCCGACTCCGGTATGGAAAAACAACAAAGACAAAACCAAAATGACCAACGAAGAGACAAGCGAGACCAAGATCAGAATGGAATCCTCAAAACCAGTTTCAAACTAGATTCCATTCGTGTTCGGGTTCCACTAGAACAAAAAAGAAAACAAAGCTTTGGAAGTAGAAAAACTCCAAGCTTTGTTGAAAAACAACCAAGAACAAAAAATGAAAAAGAGGACCCATTTTGACCAAGGCAAAAGATGGGGTGGCTATGCAAGGCATAACGAATCTAACCTTGTTTAGGCGATCCCTTAATATGTTTGAGTGGTTTTGTATTGCCCAAATTAAGTACCAAATCTTTCCAACTTAGTTTGGGTGGTCTCATTTTTTCCCATACTGTCATTAAACCTTCTTGGTAAGATATATGTTAGATCATGAATGAAGATATATCTTTCTAATCTTATATTTTCAAATGCCTTCTCAAATACATTCAAGAAAAAGTCCATTTTCACCACAGGTTCAATAATTTATTAATATTTTATATTAGATTAAAATTGAAATAAAGAACCATTTGAAGAAATGGGTGATAATACCATGAAATTTTTTTAGCTCCACTTCAATTTCCATGAGGATACATATCTAGTCCCTTAGCACATGTACCTTACCATAATTTTCCATCAGCCTCAAGAAATATAATGCAACAACTAGTTGATCATATCTCAACCTTCAATAATGCTTGTGGTATACTGTTTGTTTCACATAAAGATGTTGTAGTTAGAATTTTTGTTGAAATTTTGGTTGGAGTAGTAGCTAGATGGTTTCATTATCTTGCTCCAAGTTGCATTTTAAATTAGGAAATCATGAGGGAAATTTTTTTATCATTCTTCAAATTAGTTAAGGATGATCATTTTATTTTTTCCAACCTCTCACATGTGAAGAAGGATAGCATTGAGCCTATGAGTGACTTTGTCACATGATTCAACCAAATTTTTGTAAGAATTTGTAATTATTTATGGCCTTCTCCACAAATAATTTTTAGTTTCTTCATTAATTTCCTTCCATCAAAAATCATTTTTTTAAATAAAAACTTGTGGAGTTGATGAATTGAGGAATCTCAAGAGTAAGAAGTTAAGCTCAAGGATAACATGATCACTATTAGTGAATTTAGAAAAGGCTCCATCAATATTAGTGTCTTGATTTTGTAGCTCCTCCCTTACAACAAGTAGTGACTAATAGGACAAACATGAAGAATCAATTTCAGAAAAATCGTCCATCTTTGTAGTATCAAGGAAATATTCAAAAGAGCAACAAAAATGATCATTTTAGGCTACCTCCTCTACCTAAAGCCTTGCCTTGACAAGCAACCATAATTCTAATCATTGTCCCAAGTTGTATCGCATGATGTAGCTCATGACCACTTTTATGTTAAATTATCAAAGGTTTATGGGTAAAATTCAATATATTCAAGTTGAGGATGATGACAACTCTATGTTAGGATAGAATCAATATAGACTAGTATGTGTAGGAAAGGTGAATACATCTAGTAATTTTACATGTTCATGGAATCAAGTAGATGTGAAAGAGAAAATAACTAAGAAGAGGAGAGTTCAAGAAGAACATCAAGGGAGGTTATCAATAGTGACTTGCCTAAAAGAGCCTCTTTTTACTCCTTCATTGGTAAATCAAGAGAGTTATTTTCTATTCCATCTCATAGGACTTGTCAATTTTTTATGGAGAGGAACAAGATTTTGTGTTGGAAGAAACTACATATCATTTTTTTGGCTGGAGAAGAAAATGTATTTCAAGCATCCACAATGTATGATGAGGCTATAGAAATTTTCAATGAGAAAGAAGGTATTTATTATGCTAAAAATAAAGAAACACTAAAGGAATTCCTCTTTTCTTTTGAGAGATTATTTGAAGAACCTACAGAAGCCAAAATTAGTGAAAATGTCATGGATTCAAATCCAATAGTGTCTATAAACATTCAATAAAATAGTGAAGTGGTATAATTTGATGAAGCACAATATTCTCTTTGTAGGGATAATAGTGTTTCAAATTCAAGTAGTAAGTCAAAATTGGAGTTGGGAGATTCCTTTCCACTCCTATACGTTTTCTTATAGCACCTCAAGATTAGTTTTGGAGTAAAATTAAAAAATAGAGTTCTAGATAATTAATTTTAAATCCTCTTTACTATTGTCCTCAATAACTTTGTATAAAAAACAAAAAAACTAGGAGTTAAACATTCAATGATTAGTGATGAGTTGAGGGAACATGTGGATTTATATGAAAAGGAAGAAATTTTACCAAATATTTATGTTAAAAAAATTTCCTCTTTATCACAAGATAGTAATTTGTAATTAATAAGGTCTACTACTAGGTGACAAGGTTTACTTCTAGAGATGGATTTTTTCTACATGTCTATTTTGAGGAACTCCTAATGTTTGAACAAGAAATGTATACATTAGATCTTTCTTCTTTTGTTCCTAAAGTTGATGGATGAAAAAGTTTGATACTGGTGGATAATATGTTCCTTCAACATATATACTTTGACAAAGAAATAATGCTTAAATATTCAAACTTGGATGGGCTATCATGTAAATATTCAAATGATATAGATAATGAAGAAGTATAGTAAGCATAAAAACATAATTGACACCAATTTTGGCTATGGAGAGCCAAGAATAGGGGACACATATTTCTCCAACATCTTCAACCTTATTTGGAGGATAATGATTTAACCAAGTTAAGGATTATTTTCCAAAGAGAAGAAAATCACATATGTAAAAATTATTATTCCCATAGATGTGTTACAACTACACTAGCTTTCTAGGTTCCTTGAAAAGGAGGCACACCATATCCACCCTTAGTATGATGTTTTCTTTGAGGACGAATACTATTTGGAGCCACTTGGAATTAATAATTTCATTCTCAAGTTCTTATTTCTTGATTGTTATTACCCACCCAAACCTTGGAAATTCATATTTTTTAAAAAGGTTTTTAGGATATGAGTTATTATAGTTAGAACCTTGACTTTAATGGAGGGGTTGTTACTTTACACTGCTCGTTAACAACATCATATAGAAAGTGTGTTTCATTCTATTGGTTGGTAGGTAGGTAATATTGTTTCCTTTGTTTGCGATATAATATTTTCCCTTTCATGTACTATGTTTTTTAATCATTTTTTTTAGGTTAGGTGTTTGTTTACTATGAATCTAATGCTTGTAGATGAGACATTGGATGAGATGGGAAATGATGGAAAATTAAACAAAGTAAAACATGAAATGTTAAGTAAAATTTTAAGCCCTTTTAAGTGATTGTACCAATCCAAAATGGTTATTTAAGTGGCAAGGACATGATGAAACCATGTTAACTCTAGGAAGGAATAAGATATTTAAAATATTACACATTTTGTGAGGCTTTGCGACACAAAAACTCCAACAAAGTATTAAGAAAGTGACAAATAGATAAGTGGTTAACACCAAGTATAAATAGGTAACTAAAGGGATAATATATGGGGAAATTTTGAGAGGGAATGCTAAGAAAAAAATGTTCCTAGAATGATGAACCATTGGAAAATTATGCCCAAATAAAGTTAGTTCAAATACACAAAGTATGTTACATTTTTTTATGGTGATACCAAGTTGAAACCCCCCTTCACACTTAAATCATCAAGTTCAATTCCCTAGTTCCTAAGTGGTAGATTAAGTAAAAAATCATAATGCCACCTTGTTTTAGTTGACACGTGTCAAAGAGAAATTAGACTTAAAAAAATAAAGAAGTTCATTTCAAACTATTTGAAGGTTTTTCTTTCCTCTTTTCTATAGATGGGGATTGGGTTTCTTTCAAAATAATAATTATTATTATTTGAGACCTAAAATCCACCTCTGAAGAGTTGCAAATAAGTGCTTCGAGCAAATAGACTATAATGAATTTTGGTTGTACTTATGATAGAGAAATTATCATTCAATCCATGAAGCCAACTATTTGTGTTTTGTTTAGTAATTGAATGTATGCAAGTTGATGTTAAGCCAATACTACAAAAGCTTATGTGGAGGTTGTTGATCTTGTGTTCAAGATTTTGAGAATTAAATTGAATCGAGTAACTATGTTAAGCTTTGATTGATGTTCATTATTCATTAAATAACAATTTTCTGTATTACTTTAAAAATTAATATTTTGGAATCATGTCATTTCATCCATTCAATCATTTCATGTCAGTGTAAAATATTGTTCTTATTTTTAGCTAATAGTTGTCATTCATTGGGGTTATTTTATTAAATATTTGTTTACAACCAAATACTAGTATCTACTTTAACTAATAGGAGGTTGTGTTTGAAGTGTTTATCCTCCTTAATTTGAACATCTTATTGTAGGGATTGATTTTTTATAGTCTAATCGTACATCTAAGGATAACATGTCATGTCCATAACTTTCACTAGAAAATGCAACATTTAAAAAAAAAAGGTGTTATGTTAAATAAGATAAAAGTTATTTATTTATTTTTTAAGTTACAATATAATTTTATACATTAACTCATTCTCCAAAGATCATGATGACATTATCCACTAACAATAATCCAATAATGATATTTAATTAAATACATTACATATGTTATTTTAAATATTAAAATGATAAGCCAATAAGAGGCTTACTATATAGCCATCATAACACAATTATTCTCAAATCTAGTTTTAACATTAATACAATTCCTTTAGTTAACCAAGATATTAACTATATTATTTACTCATAAATTACAAGAGAAATTTTATTATTATTTCATCAATTAACAATAACTTTATTTATTTATAAAATAATATTTGTACCATTAATTGTATCCCAATACTATACTACCCTTTTAGTATTTATAATTTACCAATTTTATCACTCCAAATATTCCTTAATACCAATGCATATTAGTTTCACCATGTCTATTATTACTACATACCAATACTTTATTATTATTACTATTATTTATACGTAGAGTAAAACCCCTTTGAATATTTACATTTCCTCTTTATAATATTATTATTATTACTATCACTAGCCATAAATGATATTATCATTCTCTTTAAAGATGACCACCATATTTTCCTTTAAATCACCAATCATTGGTAATATTATTAATGATTTCATATAAGCATTATAACCAACTCAAAAAGCTTATAATGATGATAATATTTAAATCAAGTTTAAACCATTTAGACAACAATTTAAACCATTTAATAATTACCATTATCAAGGAATTAGATTCATTTTAACAACAATTTTATTTATTTTTTATTTTTAATCTCAATTTACTTACTAAAATTACTTACATCTAAATAAAAAAGAATAACATAGAATAACTAAAGTGTGAATAATAATATTAAGAGTTACTCCCAAAATTAACCCCTTTTTAATTTTAATTTTATTCTTAGTTTCAATTTACCTTATTAAAATTATTTTCATCTAAAAACAATAACATCAAATAAATAACTAACTCGTGAATAATGATATTAACATATACTCAAAAAATAACCTCTTATTTACTCTCTTATTACAATAGTAATTTTATTACTATTAAATCAACCACAATAACATTATTTAGGATTTCTTTTGGTTTGTAAGTATTATATCACTTCAATTAAATACTAATTCTTAGAAATATTATTTATAATAAATATTGTTCTCCAAAATAATATTATAATTAAGAATCATATTATGTTTATAACTTAATTATTGTGGTAAATATACCACTGACAATAAAACTTCATTTGGATTACCCGTAAGCCTAACAATAATTTAATTACACAAGATTACTAAATAATACTACAATTATAATTCTTATCACCATTTACAACTACTACTCAGCTGCATGCTATTTATATTTAATTGACAATAATAATAATATTTACAATATCGTAGATATTATTATTATGTTGTTTGACAATGCAAACTGCTTTCCACATCCCACAACAAAATAAAACAACATAATTTCGTCTGTTTAACAATGAACTGATTTAAACGGTTTAAGAATTACACGTTTGATCTTCTATTTTTAAGATAAAAAGAAGGAAAACTCACACCTCCCATAATAAATTATGTGAGATCCTATAGGCATTTACCATTTACTGTACCAAATGAACTATTTTTTTTTGCTAATGTCAGAACAACTTATCTTGGTTAGCTTCCCATTAATACTATGACTGGATAGTCAAAATTTGCAGATGAAGATAGCAGACAGATTTGTTTGGTGAATAAATTAATAACTTGCAACGACAACTTGGACATGGGATTGATAAAATAAATGCTGCATAAGTACCTACGTACGAGCATCTACTATGAGCCCCAAAAATTTAATGGGGAGAAATCCTTACAACTTGGTCAGATTCACCCATTCGAATTACTGAGCAAGGCTTGATGTGACTAACAAATATAGTGGTAACAGCTGGAGGGAAGGTAAACTATTCCCAAGACAAGGCCATGACTTTAATGCATACTTCGAGCTTCCTTTTTTTTAACAGCATTCTCCAGTCTCGGCGAACCAACAAAAGTCTGAATGCAAACTACAGATCGAACAGGGTGAGTTGTGGTTAATCACCTTTGTTTCACAATATCAACCCACATACTTGCGCACTATATCCCACTTTCTTAACAAACTTGTGATGCTTAAGGGTGGATAGTTTACTTCTTCTCAAACTGCGCAAATATATGAAACCCAAAATTGAATGAGGAGTAAGGTGGACGACTTCTGGCATTGGCCGTGTCCCATGAGGAGGGGCTGCAACTCCAGTAATGGCCATGCCCCTTCTTTATGCTTAGTTTACTTTTTATTTATTTATTTTTATTTTTGCTTAAGGTTTTCTTTTATTTTTAGTTTTAAATGTAATATGCTTACGTTTACAGCTGAAATTTGACTGAGTGACAACACTCAACACTAATCCTTGGATCTCAATATACTTGGAAAGTTTACAGTTTGGTTGAGAATTCTAAATTGTCGTGTTATCCATTGGCGATTTCATAGTTTAGCAGGACACACAAACTCAAGCCGTATGAAGTCACCACATATGCTCAAAGCAATTTTATGGCAGCCGTTATTACAGTTCAATCCTGGCTGTGAACATTGTATTCAGTAGCTTGGCACAAGACACATATTTAGCAATTAATAAAATCTATTTACAATACTGGTTTAAAACTATTTGATTACCTCATTAGTTTTACCTTGCTATCACATTCTTGCGGATATGCAGTATTATAGAATGCAATTTGTTTATTTATTATTATTATTTTTGAATCATATAGAATGTAATTTGTTTATTATTCTTATTTTGAATTGTATAGAGGTGTGCAGAAAGGTTCCTATAAGCAGGGTATTGTCTCACAATGTTTTTCCCCTGGTTATCTTGCATAGTATGATGTACAAATATAGATTGCCATTCTAATGACTGATTAAGATGTGGAATGCATAAGTTTTCTACTATTTATTCATTTTAAGTGAAAACTCAAATAATTACTTATCACTTTTGTTCATTTGTTCTATTCTAAAATTTCTATTATTCTTCTTAATATAAACTTGAAGACTACTTTGAAGCTGATAATAACAATTTTAAAATCAAAGTGTAATCCATTACAAAGGAAAAGCTTAACTTAAGAGAGCAGTTGCATAAACAACTCTCATGGCATATAAAATTGAATTAATACATGTAATCCAAAAATTCATATAAATATTAAGCACATAAGTACCATTATTCATAGTGCAGAATTCCCATAAAGCCATTGATCTATATATCGAATGAAATCATCAAAACCTACAACATGTTTGAACTCTTTTTCTTAAAAAGAAGAAGAAAAAAAACACTAAACAACAACAAAGTTCTTTACAAGGAATTCCAATAGAAATTAGGTTATCAAATTTTCCCAAAACTTTAGGATTGTAAGTTCTCTAAACATGATAATACATCAAAGAGAAAGTCTTGCTCTCCTCCCTACCGTAATGGCATCATGGAGCCTCATGGGCTCTAGCCATACCCCCGAGCAAGGAATTTTTTTAGCTCCAAGATGATCAATGGAGTCTTTTCAAAATTTTACAATGGATACAAATAAATTAGCACAAATTTTATACATATAGGTTCTCTACTTTCAAATTTCAACCATGATACATATCATATGTCACTTTCTTCAACAAATAACAAAGGGAAAATGAAAATAGGAAGGACTTATCTCTTTTCTTTTAAATTAAGGGGTTGAACTCTTGTATCCATTTTTCCTCCCCAAGCCAAGTTATGTAGATCACTTTCTTTCCACCATCTCTACTCAAGTTCTCCAAGAGGAGAAGTGGGTAACACCCACTCATTCTTCTTCTTCAAAATATATAGAAGTTTCAACTTGCAACTCTTGGATGGTGATGTGTGGAGTGTCATTTCCTCCATAAATGAGGGTCTTTTCCTTATTGAAGAAGATACATGCACTTGGACAACCCCTCAATCTTTCCACCCCATCCTCTTCTCAAAATTCGTCACTCTTCATTATGAGGACTTTTCAGGGGTCAAATCATGTCCTTCGGGCACTATTGTATGCCTACTTGACCCCTATCACTATGGTATAGACCCTAGGGGGTTTATTTTTGCATCCCAACCAAAGAAATTGACCAACAACCCTCTTTAAAGCCCTATTTAAGGATCCATCCGAATTTCAATTTTATATGGGGATTCCTAAACCCTAACCCCACTTAAACCCACATGACTCATCATTAAGTGCCCTCGCAAACCAATAGTAAGTTATCCTTTTAATATCAACCCTTACACAAAAATCTACCAACATGGTAACTTTGTTTCTTTCTAAGCCCCAAAATGGGTCAAATTCATACACACAAGATGTCTTTTGACTTGCTCCTCATTTTTTTTTCCCCTTCTCGTGCTGACATCCTTTGTTTCCTGCACATTACCAATGAAACCATAAGCAACAATCATATATCACATAAATTCTCTAGTTGAATATCCTAAGATTTTACTGCATCTAATTTCAGTTTATATCACACACTTCATGAGTGTTTAACACCTTCATGGTAGAGACAATGAAATAAATGTCAAAATGAAATACAAGAATATTGTCACACAATTACATTATTTATTTCCCACAATACTACTTACCACCTATTTATGGAAACATATAACAAATTAGGTTGGGTATTAATCACAAGCAAAGCGGGGTCTTACATAACAATATAGTTAGGTATTTATTTTTAATGCAAAACATCCATTAAAATCTTGTAGAATGTGCATATTTATAAACTTTGTTAATTTTAGCTTTAGTTAGACCTTATGGGACTTTCTCTTATAATATGAAGAGTGGTTCTATTATACACACTATTTTATTTGTTTTATTGAAATAAACAAATGTAAATAGTAGCAAAGCACCTTAAAAAAACACATTACATTAAGGAAAAAATATTACAACATGAAAAATAATAGAATGGAAAGGGGAATCATAACATAAACAAAAAGAGAAGACTCTATGACCTTAAGGGCTGAAATGTTTCAAAAAATCACCTGCAATAAGACAAGGGTAGTTGTGTACCATCCATTTGGGCAAGACAACATGTATCACCTCCATAAGTCAACATGTATCATCTCCACAAATGAGACAATTTTGAAAGGTCCAAGCCAAAAGGAATCATTTTTTTTTTTGCATTCCTTTGGACTCATGATATTTTTCCCATAATAGGACTTGATCATGTTAGAAAAATATCTTTATTGATATTTCTTATCAAAACATTTCTTTACTTGTGATTTTTGTTTTGTGATTTTGTCAACTTTCTCTCCTAAATTTTATTCAAGCTTTAGGAGATAGAGAATCCATTTTTTAGTTGGATCATGGAATTGACTATCCTCAATAGTTGAGGCTAATTATAATGCTAAAAATTTGAGGGTGATAGATAATATTTCCTCCATCCCATACATGATGAAAAAGGGGAAGTACCAATCACTCTCTTCAACATGATTTTGTCAGCCCAAAGTGCATAAAATAATTTCATGTGCTATGTCCTTTATTTTCTACCACCAACTTGCATATAATAACTTGGAAATGTTTTTATTTAAATATTATTCTTGCATATTTTATTGTGGATAGTAATTAGAAGAGTGAGAGGAGTATTCCATATTCATAACAAAAGTTCAAGATATCCTTTGATGAAATACTAGAAGCATTGTTAATAAATATTTTTCTTAGTATGATAAATAAAGACATATATTTTTTTTAAGATATAAAATACCTTATATTTCACTCTTTTAGTGGGAATGGCCTCCACCCACTTCATAAAATAATCCTTTGGATTGAACACATAAATATTCCCTTATCTTGAATTTAGATTTGTTGACCCTATAAAAATAATAACCCTCATTGAAATGGAGCATCAATTAGCATAGACTTTAGGGGTATAACTACCATCTTCAATCTCCCAACAAAATTTTGATAGGAATGACATTGTTGAACATGTTTATATGTATATTTAAGCAAAGTAGTGTTAGGAAAGGTGTCTTAACCTTGCTTCTTAATGTTAAAATATAAATTTTGAGCTATAGAAGTCATTTTTGGCCTTGATAATTATTTAAATGGGATTTAACAAGCTAAAGTGGTTTATGGTGACATGGACCTCTTTGAGATCACTAATTAAAATATAGGCTCAATCAAGTTCTTAGATGAAAAAAAAAGCATCTAAAAGATAGGCTTCCACTTCAAGAATGTAAGAGCATCTATGAATCATAAGAGAGTTATAAGAGGGAGTTACACATGTTGACCGAGAACACTTGCTAACCTATTACATATCGTTTTGACTATCATAAAAAATATTTGGAGGTCTAAGTGAGACAAATTAGATCAAAGTATAAATATGACATGTTATGGCATATTCTTATAGGACTTCACTTGACATTTGGGTATTGGAGTTTGAATAGAGGATTTGAGAACTACTTTTGGGTGGTATTACTTGGTGGTTTTATGTATTGGTTTCTTTATTTAATAGGTGATTTGGATGGAGTTTACATAGTGTATTTTATAACTATTTTTATGTTTCTAGTATTACTATATATTTGAGTGTTTGTGTTGTCTGGACTATGAAGGCTCCTTACCTGGATTGTATTGTAATCAATATAATTGTTAATTAATAAATTGGTTTATAGTTTTGAGTCCAAGTTTTTTTGCTAAAATATTTTTCCAAGATGCATCGTTATGTTATGGTGAATTATTTTATTGCATTGTTTTTCCTACAAATTATTTTTCATCATGTTTTCCATTTATCTCTCTTCTTATATTAGCATAGGAAATGTTTTTGCACCTTAGCTTCCTTTAATTTGGTATTAGAGACTAATCAAATTGGGTCTTAAGTGGTAAGAATAATTTACTTTGTAGTAATCATGGTTTGAATGGAAGCATGTGCAAAGAAGATATTTAATTTAGAAAGATGGTAAGAACATCTTAACTAAAGATGGAATAATTTAGTGGAAATAACTTTGAGTTATCAAAGCTCAAGATGAAGGATTTATTTATAGGTAAATATCTATGGTTTGTATTAGCTAGATCCAAACCAAATACAATGTCACCATATGATCAGGTAGTGTTGGACAAAAATATGAGAAGTTCTAAGGCTTTTATTTGAATATTTTGTTATTGAATGTTTATGAAGAACCCACTACAAAAATCCCTTTAGGAAAAGTTGAGGAAATTATACTAGGCTAAATCTCTAGAATTAATATATTTCTTTTATAGAAGCTATACAATTTGAAGATGGGTGATGAAAATTCTATTGTTAAGGTCTTGAAAATGCTCAACATGATTATAATTTAGTTACAATTTGTGGGAATTAATATACAAAGGAAAACTAATGCATGAACCTTTTTTGTTCTTTGTTAGACTCATGGGATAACTTGGTAATGGCTATTGGAAGGACCATCTCTAGTGCTTGATGATATTATGGATTCTCTTCTCTTGAAGGAGATGGGAATTGAAACTATTGAATCCACTAAGGAAACCTTAGTTGTTTGTGGATAGTCTAAAGAAAAGGGAAATAAGGACAAGGGTAGATCTAAATATCACGGGGGATCTAAGTCTCTTAAAAAGTCCAAGGTAAAATTTTGGAATTGTGGCAAGAAAAAGCACTCAAAAAATTGTGAGGAGAAAAAGAAGAAAAAGGTAAAAAATGATTATTTTTGTGAAGAATATTCTTAGGATAATGTAGAATATGCCTTTAGAATGGTCTTGGTAATGCATGCATGTGAGGAGGTATGAATGATGAACTCTAATAGATATTATTTACATATGACTCTGCATTAGGAGTGGTTTTTAAAATATGATAAGTTTAATGATGGGATGGTATACCTTATGGAAAAATCATATCTTAGCTTATTTCTCTATGGGGGAGTAAATATTTGATTCTTTGATGGGAGGATCAAAGGGATTACTATAGTCTTGCACATCCATGGTTTGACAAAAAAATTAATTTTTTGAGTAAAATCAATGATGTGAATGTGTAAGTAGCCTTTGACTAATGGAGGTTGCAAAATAGTTTGAGGAGCTATGGTTATTGCAAAGGGGGTTTGAGTTGGTACTCTTTTGTCTTGATCCATAAACTTGCAGTTCAATAGTTCTTCAGTGCATGTGATGAAGCGATGTATAATGTCTACACCTTAGTCATTAGAACTTGCAATGAATATATTGATTGTATTTAATTTTGATTCTTGTAGATTTTGATTACCTCAACATTCTCTTAAATTGAAGAGAAATTTACAATCAATAATATTATGTTATGGAATTAGCACATGGGCTATTGGTGAGAAAGGTCTTCAGACTTTAAAAATAAAAATCTTATATTGGTAATTATTATTATTATTTTAATTAGACTGCAGGAATCGGGTAGCACGACCCCCTATAAACTGCAGTGCGCCTGGTAAACATTTTAACGTGACCGGCGACGCTGCCACAACAGACTAGACCTCGTGACCAACCTCCTACAACAGGAAATATTTAGCCAACCGAGCTAGGGCCCCAACCCCTTATAGTGGTAATTATCGATTGTTCTCTTGAGTTTAATTTTTGTGAATATGCATATATGAAAAGTAAAATCATGTTCAATTTTATTATAGTTCTCATAAATCTTTTTGGTCAATGGATGACATTAATTTTTATGTATTTGACCATGTAGATGATCCTTATCAAATTCTTTATATAATGTATTTATTTATCAATAATTATTTTGGGAGGACATGGGTATATTTTTTTATAAGTAAATAATGAGTTCTTTATTTGGTTTAAGGAATTTATGGATCTTTAGAAAAACTAGAGTGGTAGAATGATTAAGGTTTTGAGGATTGATAATAGTGGCAAATTTTTTTTTGCAAAGTTTTATATATTTATAAGAATAATGACATTGAAAGACATAAAATAACTCCATACACCCCTTAGTAGAATATATTTGTAGAATGTATGAACATGGAATTTATGGAGAGGGCTAAGAGTATATTTTTTGGGTTTATATTAGAACAAAATTTATAGGAAAATGTAGTTTCTATTGTATTTTACCTAATCAATGTCTCCTACATTAGTGTTTATAGAGAAAATTTTCATGGAGGTATGGATGGAAAATAATCTCACTTTAGCATATTTGTATATTTGGTTGCACGATATATACTCATGTTCCTAGGGAGAAGAATCCAAATATTAACAATAAGATTGTGAAATGTGTCTTCATTGATTGTGGCCTTGGTGTGAAAGGGTACAAGATTTGTGATCATGTGGTAAATTTTTTTATATAGTTAAGCTTTGATTTCTAGAGAGGTCAAAGTTCTACTATAGTTGAGTAGACAAAGGAGGATGGGAAATCATTTGTGTAGCTACAACTACATATTAAGAAGGCTATATTAGGTGTCGAATCAAAGGTTAAGGCTGGACCTGTTGGTGTTTCCAACTGATTCCTCAATATCCTCTAAATATTAGCAATGCCTTATGCTCAAGGAGATCAAGAGATTGGGCAATGAACATGAAAATCACTTCTAAGATCAATTTCCTCTACACTTTAGGCTCTAAAAAACCTAGTCGGGTTCCCCTTATGGTATCTCTAAAATATATACATTATGATAGAAAATTGATTCCTAGAAAATAATTTCAAGGATTTACAAAATATAACATGAAAATATCCAATGTTATAAAATTTCAAATTCTTGTATGAGAAGTTAAAATAATTAAAATAATTTATGATTGGATTATGATTTATCATTTTGAATTTGTATTGGGGTTTGAGAAGGATTACTTTTGGTTCCTATTTAGGGCTACATAGTACAATTGAATCATATAAACTTCTCCTTACAACTTAACACATTTTGATAGTCAATTGAATGTTATTACCTTGCAATAACATGGCCTACTAAGGACTTACAATGTGATCTTACTTAACAATCCATTTATAATGACACTATCCTCTACATTTTCATGAAATAAATTACTCCATTCATTAATAGAAGCTATCAATGAAAACATAGAATGCAAGTGATTTGCAATAAAGAACTCAATAATATTTGATAATTTTATTCATGGAGGAAAATGTATTACAAGTTTGGAGATGATGACACATTTAAGCATGCTTTTATATATGCCTCAATAAAAGTATACATTGATGTTACATAATATTATTTATAAACTTTGATAATATGCCTTAAGACATAATACAAACTAAAATACCCACCAAAAATTACAATTCCTCGAATTCCCTTTTTTTAGAAAACTAGCTCCTTCTTATAAAGAAAGAATAAGCATGTAAGCTCAAGGAGAAAATTGACACTTGTCATATTTTATGTGTGACAACCCAAAAATCCATTGAAACTTAATGGTTTAACAACCTACTAACAAAAAATATTCCCCTTTTTGTAGTAGAAGCCAAAATAATGTTATTGAAGCAGTTGAAAAGCAAGTGACCTTAACTATTGATGAAGAAAAAAAATATGACCATGCTAGGACTAGGTAGGTGACTTACCCATTATAATTTTTCAGCCATGAAGCATATATCTCTTTTATAGGCCATTGGAACTCAAGAAATGTTTCCACCTTATTCACATGAGCATTATACCTTGCATCCAAAATTATTTTAGTTTCATTGATGAAACTATCAAGGATTGCATACTCTAATTTAACCAATTTATCTAGGCGTTCAACAAAATTGAGTTAGGTTCAACATTTTCCAAAATCGAAGCACCCAAGGATGGTAAAATATTATCAAATTCTACTTCCATTGAGCAAATTCTTTGATATTTACATCATCATCCAATCTCTTGGGCATCCAAGCCTCTTACATTTCTTCAAATGAATTCAACTTACTCTTGATTTGAATCTCCAATTTTGTTTGGTAATTTGAGATATCACCTAATAGCCCCATCATCTCATAAGTGATTTCCAATTATGTAGGCGCATTAGGGTAAAAGTTAGCCTACACATGCCTTTCTCCCATTTTTGAAACTCTAGAGATCTATGTTCCTAATATTTCATTCATATAATCTTCATTGTGCAAGTAATTGGTGTATTCATTTCTTAAATTGTTGTAACTTGCCTATGTATCATCCATTTTTTTTAAGATGCTTGTCAATCTATGACCCAACAAGCCATGAACAAGGTTGATCACCTTTTACTTTCCTTCTGGTGGAACCCTCATTCAAAATTTCATGTTCCACTGATATGAGAGAAAATATTTTCCTGGGTGTCAGTTTGGTCGACTGAGACTGTAATACCCCTCTGTTTTGCTCTATTGTGTGAACTATGTTGTTTCCCCTTTTATGCTTTAGTATTGTGTTATACTTTGAATATGTACTTGGTTACAGTTGATCACTATGTTATCGTGATGTACCTTGTTTTGATGATACTATATTTTGATGTGATTACTATGGCATGTTTGGAATTAGCATAAGTAGATATTTAAATTTATGATGTTTCATGCTTTTGATTATGCTGCTATGTTAGATGCATCAGTTAGTACTACTGTATTGGTGAAGAGGACGGTATCGCATCACTCGCTTGCGAGTGCCCTGCGATTTCGTGATTTCCTCTTCACGGTGTGCCCTATTTATGACATATTATTGCATGTGGATATATTCTTTGCTCGCAGGTTGACAGGTACAGGACATCGACTCCACCTGGTTTCACAGGTTCGAGCATGTCCAAGGCCAACGACATTCGATTGGGAGATAGTAGCTAGGATTTTCGTGCCAAGTCATCACCCTGGTCGTAGTGTGTCGTCGATTATAGTGTGGTCCAGTTATTCTATTTTGTTCCGTTTGCCTTGTTTCAGTTTATTTAGGAAGTTAGAATAATGTTGAAAATGTGATTTAAATTATTGAGAAATTTAATTTAATTAATAAATAATTTAATCTTATGGTAGATTTATTTTATTAATTGATTAAGTTATTTATGTTGAAATGAATTACATTATTCATTTTGGAAATGCATGCATATTTAAGTTGGAATTGGAAATTAGGAAAATGAATTAAAAGTCAATTTAGAAATTTGAAAATTCAAAAATTCAAAAAAAAGATATTTCCTATTTTTTGTTTTCTGGAATTTATGAAGGTAATTGTAGGATTTTGGAGAGAATTTGCATATCTTTGAATTTCTTCACAAATCTTAAAAATTGAGTTTTTGGGGAAAAATTGAAAAGAGGAGAGGAAGGATTGCTCAATTTTGTGGGTTTGGAGAAACATCTCAAAGAATCTGTGGAGCTTAAGAGGGTTTCATAGCACCATCAGGATCTTCAGCATACTTCAAGAAAAATCAAGTCCTCATCTTGTTTAATTGATTTCTTTTGATTCAAAGGCACATGTGTTGTAGGGAAAACAGTTGAACATGTTGATTGTGTGCAAACAAAAAAACCTTTCAAACTCTAGCTTTCCAATCTTGTAGAACACCACTCCTTGGAAAGATTGTTTGCAAAATCAAAATGAAATCTTGTTTATAAAATTAGTTTTTTCTTCATCTTTGTGTTCTTCAATTTGCTGGAAATCTCTTTTTTGGAGACTGAAATGTATGTATATATATATTTATATATGAGATATATATATATATATATATATCTATACCTATGTTTATTATTTTAATTTTTTTCCATAGTAGGGTTATGTTGGCCATTTAAAAAAAAAAATGACCAACAGAAAAGTTTCTTTTAAAAAAAAATAGGTTCTAGTTTTTTTTGAAAAATAAAAATGACAGTGATAGTTTAAAAAAATAAAAATAAATAAAAAGAAAGTGTTTTGTTTGGGGCTGTTGGGGGCTCACCCCACCGCCGCTCCCATGGGGGCAGAGTGGGGGAGCCGCGCCCAGACTCCTCCGTTCGCGGCCCGCGCGGAGTGTGCAGGTAGCGGCCACCATTGTTGGTGGCAGCGCTACTAGCGCCGCTCGTGCGGTAACCGCAGCGGGTCCTCCTGCCCGCTGCACCTCCCTCTCCTCGGTGGCACCGCCTCCTACAGCCACCAAAGCCGAAGCCGCCACCGCCGCTTGGTAAAACCGTGGCCGGCGCCGACCTCCAACCTCCTCCCAGCAACTTTAGCATGAAGCCCAAGGTCACGCAACCAAACCTTAGGGTTGGCACCTGAACCAAGGCGTGCCTTTGGTTTTTTTTTTTAGTTTTAAAAAATATATAGCATAATATTTTATTATAATTTAATATTATAACTTTTATAATATTTTAAATATTTTATTATTATAATATTTTATTATTATAATATTTTATTATTATAATATTTTATTATCATGATATAATATTATATGTTAATGTTATGATTTATGATAATATTAAATGATCTTAATATTATGATTTAATATAATATTAAATGCCTTCAATAGTTTAATATTATGATTTATATAATATTATGTGAGATTTAAATAATAATAATCTTATTAATGTTTTAATATTAGCATTTTGAAAATGAGTATTTCATTTTATTATTACATTATTTAAATGGGGATGTTCTGTTTTGAAAAATGAGTTTTATTGAATATGGGGTAAATATTTTATTTTAAAAAGGGATTTTGCTTTTATCTGAATTATTGAGATATGGGTTAATGTTTCATATATTTAAATGCTACGTGGAAATAAAATGATTTTTAAATGGCGTATTTAATTCAGTTCATTTAACGCATTGATTGCTGAATGCTAGTGAAGAAATGGGTATAGTGAACCCAAAGTAGATTTGATTCTTGTCTCGTTTTGATCTGTTCATATGGTCATTTGGGAATTATGGGTTGTAACATTTAATCAAGTCTTCCAGTTGGGTTTTCAAGTTTGTGGGTTGTCGTACTATGTAGTCAACATTAGATGGCCTTGGGTAGTGCATTTAACCAGTATGTTCCCCGATTATCATGAACGGGAGTGTGTTGACTGTATGTCATGGTTAGGGATGTGATATCCTTGCATAACACTTGTGTACCCTTGGGTTGTGGAGTTGTTCCACGTGTCGTCTTAGAGGAGTGGCTTGTAATGAGGGCCGACACATAAAGTGGTGCCAAGAGAACTTGTTGTGAGTTAGTTAATCCAGTGATAACTTAATTAACTGATTAAAGTATCACATAGTATCAAACACTTAATAAGATAATTATGCCTCGCTTAGGATCACAAGGGCTTGTAAAGACCTGGATTGAGACGGGAAGGCCTGGAATGGCAAGATCGTTATCTTGTCCCTATGAAAGATAACTGATTCTGTATTGGTTTACATGAGGGGTCGAAAGTCGTTAAAGGTTACCAGGATAACCCGAGATGGGGGCCGGGGCCTAGGAAGACTCACCAGGATAACCCATGTACACATTGTGATGAAACTTCTCCTAGGTCGACAATATGTTCGCATCAGTGATGCAATTGATTATGTAATTTCTGGAAGCATTGTAACCTTGTGTTAAGTGATGTCGCTGTATTTATTTCAGTATGGTTATGTTAGCCTATGTCTAGAAGTAGAATTCCTTGGATAAAATTCTTGTTACTATCTCCTAGCACGGGGGGTGGGCCTTTGGGTTCCACTTGGTTGAGTGGAATGCGCACCTTCCTCCATTGGGGTTTTCTCCTTGTTCGTATGGACGAGACTTCCAGTTGGAGAGCTCATGGTTGCAGTTGCAGTTCTTGCTTGGTTTCATTTCAGTTACTCTTTTAATTATTACCCCTCTTTGTTATCGAGGTGGAGCTTGTAATTGTAATTATGTTATTGGATTTACCTCATTCGGGTTATGAGAATTGTAACCCTATTGTTTAAATGAATGGATTAATGCATTTGAAAGTTATTTATTATGCTTGTTGTAAAATTATCTTACTTGGGATGAATGTGTTAATTCATTATTTAAATAATTGTCATGGGTTTTATTTATGTTTGTGTTGAGGTTCTATATAACCTCTGTCTCGTAACCTTAGAGGTTGTTGGCTTTAGTTAGTGAGCTTACTTATTAATTGTTCTTAAACAAAAAAAATAAAATTAGCTTGTTTAAGTAGTTGTTGCAACTTCCTCTAGGGTTGCATGGTGGGGCAGTACAGAGACTAAGGTTTACGGTTTTATATAGGGAGTTTTTTACATTAAAAGATTTTGGCCTTTGTCTTAAACCCTTGTTCTTTTGTCTATTTGTATGTTGACCCACTATCACCTGTCTCCTAGTCACTTAAAAACAACCCAAGTCATTTAAATCCATCTTATAACCGGCCCCATATGGTTAGGATCTCCTACACCTGTCATTGATTCTTTTCATGTGCCTAGGTCCTTGAAATTTATTTATTTTATAAGGTTATTTTATTGGCCTTGTTTGGCCTTTGCATCCTTTGCTAAAAATGTTATCGAGTCTTTTGAGACCTTATCATGCATTTTCCTAGGATATTCCCTCTTCTAATACATCTTATTTTCATGTGCAAATTTTCAATCACTTAAGTGATCGCTCATCGCTGAAGATACTTTCTCTGTCGGGCTCTTTACCGCGTGATGAGCGCCTGAAAGTGTTGTTTTAATTAAACTTTTTATGAACTCAAAGACTTAATTATATTATTAATTAACTATTATGGCGGTAGATTACATGTTTTAATATTTTCTTGTTTCATATTATACTTGACTAATTAGAAGATATATTGATGTGGTATTTTGCATTAAATGTGTTTCTTTTAGTGATGTTAATAATGAAATGATTGTGCAAATCAAAATATTTGTTGTCATGTGTGCAATCTATTCTTGAGGATTTCATGTAGGTACTTAAAAGCTTACTATTGAGCTGGATCTGTTAAAATTTTTGTTTAAAATGGTGTTAATTATGCTCCTAAAAGCTCCAAACGGATTACTGCTTTGCTATGATTTCGGATTAGCTCCCTCTGCCGATTTGGAAACTACTGCTCTAGTTGTGATAAAGCAAGATTCTCTTGGATATTTTTAGTTAGAATTTCATTTAGTTTTGCACTCTGTAATTTGGTGGCTAGTGCCAGGAATTTAAAATTCAAAAATAAGGGATATTCTTATAAATATCTATCCTTAGGTTTAATTTGAGTTAGTCGATCTTTTGTTGAATATTGTAATTTTTGGTACTTTATATTTTTGTTTTACTCGCCCATTTTGGCCAATTGGAATGCAAATAAGAAGTTTATTTGAATCTTTGCATTAAAGGTCCCACCAGAGGAAGAATAGGGCCCGCTCAACTGAAGGAGGTGACCATGTTTCATGTTCTTTGATTCAGTTAAATCCTGTTTTGCTATGATTGGTTTGAAGTTAGCACTTTAATTCTTGTTGATCGATGTTCAATAAATGTATTTACTTAGGTTAAATTACTGTGATTTGGATTAATTAAAGATGTTTTACTATAGATCAGAGTTTCATCACTTACTATAGAATTCATTACTGTTAGTAGAAATTAGATTAAGTACTTATTTTCAGATGCATGTAGTTGTAATTAAATTGATAATGATGACTGTTGTAAAGGTTGAACCGAAGCTCAATTGCAATATGTTCATGGGAATTAGTATTCCTTTTTTAGATTTAAAGTTTAATTTCCTACAACGTAAATAGATTCACTATTTTCTAGATTAAAGTTCATTATCTGCAAGCGTAAATAGATTTCTTCTTCAAGTAATTTTAATGCTGCATTTTAGACTTAGAGTTAATTTGAGTTATTTCATAGATATTTCCATGAACCAGTTACAATTAAGTGAGGTTAAGTCTGAGCTAAGTCATTAGGATCAATATAGGCCTAGATAAGCATTAGTTAGTCAATAAGATAGAATTAGCCTTTAGAAATTAGTTGTTGTGTTCTACTCCTAAGAGCTCCTCAAGGAGATTGACCAAAATCAAAGTCACTATTTACATTGCAAAACCCCCCAATTTTTTGGAGTCCTTATCGTATATTGCTCTGAGACACACCCAATTTGATAAATAAGAAATTAAATGATGCAATTTGTGACATCAACGACCTTTCCCATCATTTTTGGTGCCATTACTGAGGAACATTAAAGATCTGGATTTCAAGTTTGAAGCCTTAATGTTGATAAGGAAGACATTTTAGTTTGTGGACGAGACGAGCTAGAGACCATCTAGGAAGGTTTCTTCCCCAAAATATTGATTTTGATTAGTAACAACAAATTTTACAACATTAGATTGAAAATCAAGGAAATAATTAGGAGCATTTTCAAGAATAAGAAATGGGTGACCAAGCAAGAAATGATCCCCCACCAAATAGGACATTTCCTTATCCTATTAATCTGAACAAAGAATTAGATGAGCCTCCTATGAATAATATTTCACCTTCAGTTTTACCTACTTTTAGGGGAAAGACTTCTAAAGATCCTGACCAATTTCTCTTCGAGTTTAAAGTTTTGTGTGAAACCTACGATTATACAGTTGATAACCAACAAATGAAACTATTTCCTTCTACCTTAAAGGAGTCATCTTTACAGTGGTTCATGGGTTTAGGTGCAGGTTCAATATCAACTTGGCATGAGATGAAAACTGAGTTCTTGGATAAATACCAGGATTACTACCGAGTGAGGGATAGCAAAGAGGAATTGTTCCAAATGAGACAAATGGAAGATGAAGGTCTTGAGGATTATGTTGACATATTTCAGTTTGTGCACAAGAGATGTGGTAATGGGTTGGACAATGAAATCAGTAAGACAATTTTATTCAAGGGAATTGATGATGAGTCTAGAGAATCCTTAAATATTATGGGAAAAGGAGATATTAATAAGTTATCTTTGGAAGCATTTATTGAAATATGCATAAACTACTCTAGGACTAGAGTAGGGTCTAGAGGCTCCCGAAGAAACAAAGCTCTCAACACTGATGTATCTCAAGTGATGGAATAAATTACTAATTTGAAGACTGATTAGCTTCTTCATCTTAATATGCAAGTAGATAAAAAATACCATTGAACCTTTATCCATTTATTGTTCCAAGTGTAGAGGGAAGCATCTTTTGAGAGAGTGTCCATTGAATCAAGTTGATATTTGTGAGATCTATGAGAAACATCATGCGACAAGTTCTTGTAGCCTTTTATTTGAGATTAAGAATCATTTGAAGAAACCACTTGTTGTGGAGGAAGAACTTGACTATGTTGGACATAGATCTCAAAATAATTATATAATCCTAATTAGGGGTAGTATGGTCCTAGACCTAATTAGAATCAAAACCCTTGGCTGAATGCAAATCAATGGAATCATCCCTTTCAACCACAACCTCCACCTACATTCTGGGGTCAACCTGAATGGATGAATCCCTAGTGGAACCAACCTCAATGGAAAGAAAATTAGCCACAATGGAAGTAGAATCAATCACAATGGCAACAAAACCAAATGTAATTTCAGCCATGGAAAAATCAAGGACCGAGACGTCCTTGGGGACAATCACCACAATTAACATAGGGTTCTAATCCTACCAATGAGCAAGTGAACCGGCCTCAAATGCCAGCACAACCTATTCTAAATCTGAAAAATAATCACTCTGATGCAAATCTGCCTACCTTGAACATTATTGATGCTAATGATATTCAATTGAGAAGCATAAATGTGTCATCCATACCAATCGTTAAAGACTGGGAGGGTAAGAAAAGTGAAAAAGAGAGTTTTATGGGGAATTATAACTCTGATAATGAGCAAGAAGTTAATCATAAACCCTACCCAGAGCGTCTAAAGATAGAACAAATTAATCCTAACATCTCCCAACCAAACTATATGAATGTGGTTTACTCAACTTCTACGAGAATTGAAAAAGATTAACATTGAGATACCATTGTTACAGGCTATTAAAGATATACCAGAAATAAATCAGTTAGTTAAGTCTCTCTATATGAAAACTCTGGGTAGGAAGAAGAAATTACCTCCTACCATTCAAATAGGGACTAAAATCAATGATGTATTGTTAGGAAGGTTACTTCCTTAGAAATATAATGATCCTAATAGCCCTGTAATAACTTTGAGTATAGGAGGAATTGAGATAACCTTGTCACATTTCTATGACAAGCGATGTGGAATATTCTTTCTAGCAGAAGTGTGTCGCTCATCATCAAATTTTGGACATAACTTTGAGGCACTACTATGATGAGTGATGGGGACCGTGATGTATTGTGAGTTGGTGGATGGCTACGTGGAAATTGCTTAGGATTCCATCATCAATTTAAAGCATCATTGAAAAAAGCATGTAGTGATGGTCAAGGAGGACCGTTGATCATGTTTTAAATCCAAAGGATCAATGACTGGGGTTTAAACTGGAACGACTACTTGTTAGTTCGCTCGTGCAAGGAATCCACCAACCATTAATGGTGAATGCACTTCAATTCTGAGGAATTAAGAGGGTTGTTGAGTATTTTCTTTCACAATTGTGGATGTCACGAGTAGAGGACCCAACTAAATGAAGAATTGAAGAAAGAAACGCTCCTACCAAGGCGAATTTCAAAGAAAAATGAGCTATTTTCTCAGGTAATTTAATTTCTTGGCCTCTATAGGTAGTTTGTGCATTGAGGTAATTGGGAATTGGGTAAGTGGCTAGGGTTTTCCTTCAAAATTTATTATTATCTTTTTCTCAAAGGGAATTGAGGTTATTACTTGTGGGGTTTGGGGTAAGAAGGGTGGAATTTCTATTCTTATTTAGAGCCCTATGAATTTAAAGAGTCTAAGGTGTAATTCCCTATTTATTTGAAAAACCCTAGTTCTATTGTGTAGTAAAAATGAGTGAATCTAGTGGGTCTAAAGCTAAACCTGAAAGAAAGCCTACTCAGAAAATAGTTAAAAGACCCAAACCCTAGGATTACTAGCTCAAACCTAAATCAATAGAAAATTATAAAAAGAAAAGAACTATGAATAAGGATCATCCTAGGTTTATGGAGGAACCCCCTAAGGACTCAACTACAGAGGTAAAGAAGAAGGTAGGAAAGAGAAAAATAGGTGAAGGTGCCTTGAACACCCATTTTGATGATTTTTCCTCCAAAATTAGTGATATTGGAGTACCATAGAGTGGTTGGGATTCATTTTACTATGCTTTCAAAAGAAGAAATTTTGACTCCCCCTCATGCAATTTATGGACCTATGACATAGGCAAGTTGGTATGCCCAAATGTATTTGTGGAGGTAGACTTGATACTCAAATTGTCCAAGTGTTATGATCTGATAGATAGATAAATCAAGAGATTTCCTAATTTTGTTCCTATGCTAGAAATCTTAGCGAGCCAGATAATGGAAGCTTTTTAGTTGAATCCATCTACCTCTAAGTCCGTCAATTTTTGCGAGTTGTATAATGAATATGATCATAATAGGTTCAAGTATAGGAAGAGTGTCTTACCTATACATAGGAGGCATGAGTTGAAGAATAATTACTTCAAAAATACCTATTATGCATTATGTCGAGTTCTACATAGGATTTATGACATTAAGATGGATATTTCCCTAATGACCTTTGCAATTGATATTCAACAAAAGTATCAAAACAAGGCTTCAAATTATGCTTTCTACATTACTGGGCATTTCCATGAGGACCTAGTGAAACTGAAAGATGCAATAGCTCCATTGTCCTACAAAAATTATTCTTTGTTGATGCACTTGATGCTATGGAAGAGAAAAAAGGTGATAAGGAACTACATACAAATAAGAGAAAGAGATGACATGGACAATGAGGTTTCAATGCAAATGTGGACACATATTTGGGACGCGCATTGTCCACAATCTGATTACAATATGTTTTGCAATGTTTTCAAGTTCAAGGTGTTGGAAGAGTTGAGTTTGAAACCCATAAATAGATTTCACAAGGTTTCAAGGAGATGTTGATACCCTCAGAGTATGAAGAGGACACTAAACCAAAGTTCAATTGGGGAGACTGGTATCTTCATACCAATTACACAATAATTAGAATTTATGGAACGCCAGTGCCACCTCACAAGTTGCTAATATATTTTTTGAGTAGACAAGCCTTTATGGAAATAATATGGCAATTGGATGCCATGGAAAAGGATCACTTCAGAAAGATAAGAAAGCCATCCCTTGTGAATCCTGATTGTGAGTTTGCATATTTCAGCTACACCTCAAAGGAGGGTATTGAAAGATTTGGATCTCTTCTAAACAATTATAGACTAAATCAAGAAGTCACTAGGTTTCTTGATCCTAAGGGAGTGATATCAGTTGAGAGAAGAGCCAGAAGTTTTTCAAGAAAACCCCATGTGTTTATTTTTCAAGAGGATGTAATTAGGAATTTTTCCACTAATGAAGAATTTAATGCAAGATAGAATGCATGTATAAGGATATGTGCAATTGAAGAGAAGATGCTAATGGAAAACCCTTTCTATTTCAGCCCCTATTCAGAGGTAGTGGATAAATTAATGCAAAAAGATATTAATGCTTGGTGATTTTAGTGATAGGAGCTTCTTTGAGAAAGTCAAGCATGCTAAGATTGAGGCCAAAGTGACCAAGGAAAACCATGATGCTCAATTGAGGAGCTAGCCAACTCAATCCTATGCTCCAAGAATCCCTATGCGAATAAAAGAGAGAGGTGGGAAACTTGCAGTCACTCCATTAGTGGTTTATTCATCAAGTGAACATATTGGTGAGGCTCAAATTGCGAAGTTGTTTGGAGAGAATATTCCCATGGAGCAGGAGGTGGATCAAGATTTCCTTGAGGATAGGGATGATGCCTTGAATATAGTGGTTCCCCCTATCAGGGTTTTAAAGCGGGTATACAATGAGGCCAAGGATGATGATGTCAGAATAAAGGCTTGTACAAAATTTATGTGTGATGATGCTTTTGTCAAGACCAAAGAATTCAAAGACTTTGTCATCCATGTCAAAGGTTTTGACATTAAAAAAAGGATTGGAGAATTGAAAGAGAAAGTTGACCCCTCCTTACAAGAAGCTGAAAAGGAGGAGGATAAAATAATACAAGAGATTGCTAGCATGTCACTTGAAGAGGCAAGAACATTGATGAAAGGGAGTGGGACAATCCTATTTCCTGAATGTGACATATCATCTTCTATTGCATTAGATGCAATTAGAAAGGATCTTGATGCCTTTGTCTTTGAGGAGGTTTTTGATAATAAGGTCTTTGGCCCAGTCTTTAGCCCAAAGTTGCATGCACTTTCCATTTGGTCAATGGCATGAAACAGGGTGAAGCCTGATGTTATAAAATATATGGAAAAGGAGATTGGAGCAGTGGTTATCAGGAGGGAAATAGAAATGACTACTATAACTGTACAATTGGCAATGCATGTTGCAATGTTAACAGTAGATACTGTTGATGCAATATTTTGCATGTAGCAGTAGCCTTATGGGAAACTTAACTATTGGGGGACATATGCGCTAGTTAAATAACCTCTGAGATTTTATCGAAGCCGACTCTTCACTTAATGGGTGAAGTAAAAGGTAAGGGAGATTGTGAGAATGTAAAATGTACACTACAGGTGATGCACCAAATCTTTAAACAATTTTATCAGAGCACAGTGCATAATGCAAAGGCTCGAATCACTAAATTGTTGTTATTTAAGATAATTTTCTCAAAAGCACTTGTCATGCAAAAATACCCTCTGATTTGTATAATGTAATCAAACATAACTTTGTATTAACATAGAAGAGTAGTAGAAACATGATCTGTATTCATTCCAGCTATAAGAGGTTATAGAAACTGAAGAATAGACATTCATACAAAATGAAGATAATAGCACAGGTCAATAGTTCCAACAAATGCTTGAAAATAGAAAGGACGAATCTATTTGGCACAGTCCGAAGTCTTTGAATTAAAAGCAACTATTACACGAGGCTTACTTCTCAGTGCTTGGGAGTTTTTCATAAACTTAATCAACAACCTAATTAAAGAAAACAAGGCCCCATTTATTGGCCATCCCACTGCCTGAAAACGCATCATGAAAGAGCAGACCACGCACGGCGATCCTCGGTTCAGATCATCTCGAGCTGCCACAATAAACATCCATCGATCAACAACACGCTAGCGAGGCCACAATACGAAATAGAAAACCATGCAGCAACAGGAGAGGACACGCGACAGCAGGAAGCACAAAAGATCCGTTGGCATTTCCAAGGTAACCGGCGCAGGAACAGAAACACCATGTGTCACCCAGACGGAGCCCGAAAGAAAGCAGCAAAAACATCCAGCAGAAATCCGTGAGAGAGATCCACGTGGAGAGCTTCGAGCAAAAGTAAAGAACGAGGCAGGCCCGACTCAGAAAAGTAGCCAGTGCGAGCCACGCGGCACACAGACGGAGATTGCCAAAAAGCGAAGTGAAGTCAAAGAAAAAAGCCCCGCGAGGCAGCCACATGGCGAGCTCCGAGGACAGTGAGCATACAAAATTAAGGCGTAGCCACAAAGGAAAAGAAAACTGCCAAGGCTTAGGCAGTTTTTGTTGAACAGTTTGGCAACTCATAGGGGCTTTTCGCTCGCGGAAAGGATAACTCCAGAAATCTTTGGCTCAGCAACAAAAATGCTCACAACCTCGAGAGAGCGGCCTGTAGATTGGTCCATACTTCATCTGTTGGTGCAGAGAGAGTTCACAGATGCTCGTGAGCCAGTCTGAGATCGATGATTGCTTTGAAGGGCAATCCGCCTGATACTTTTGTTTCCAAGTCCAATTGGAAGAAAAGTTGTGCTAGTTGATGTACAATCACCTCAATCTCCTCAGCAGTCAGAGATTGATTAAAGGTCTGGAAGACAGAAAGGTCCTGCTTCTTCTTTTCGATCATTTCAACAATATGCTCCACTCCTGCTACTGCCTAGTCTACAATGAAAGGTGAAGGGAGGCCTCTCTGAGTCATATGGGAAAACTTTGCTCGCATGTCACTGGTAACTTGGTTTAACCGAGCTCTGCAATCTACTACCTGCTGAACGGCCTCGTGCATGGAGATGAGGCTACTTGCACCTAAAGCTGCCGTTGTTTGGTCGTTCTCTTGGACTTTGAATTTATTTACCTAGATGTTGAACTTCCTTTTTAGCTCAGCAATCTGATCATCCTTCTTCTTCTCCTGTCGGCTGAGCTTGAGAAAATCAGTAGTCACTATTTTTTGAATCTCCTCCATCAGCTCAACTTTATCTTGTGGGTGGGCTTGTTGTAAGTCTAACCCAATAGCATTCACAGAATAGTCACTGGGTTGCATCTCGCCTACTGCCTTGATCACATTAGGAGTGATCTTCGCAAACATCAAGGAATTCTGGCTTTCATTGAAAATGGTTTACAAGTGGGGCTCCACCTGCCTGGTTGCGTCCTTCGCTCTTCACTTGTTGATCCGGTCAGTGTAGGCGCTTTTATTTGCATCGACCTACGAGAAATATTCTTGGACCGGGATACCCAGTCCACCAGCAAAAGGATACTCCTGAGGGACAGCCAACGGGAAAGATAGTGTAGTTGATGCATCAGAGGTCTTGCTGGGTCATATTATAATAGTCGGGGAGAATGGCGAGATGAATTGGCTACTCGGAGGGGATGAAAATGAGGTGACGGTGTAAGGAAAAACTGGAGACGCACCAACCGCAGGGCTGGGCCTTGGGAATAAAAATTGTTGGCCTACGAGCCCGGTACTTACACCAAATTGCATTCTGGGTAAGGTATGGAAAGCGGAGGATACAGGTGGGAAAATAGGAGGAGCAAGACTGGAATGACTGGAAAATTCAGAAGCGGAGATGATTGACGCGGATGAGACAGCAGGGGAAGACTGTGGCGAGACCAAAGACATAAAGGAGAGAGAAGAGGGAGGAAAGTTTACCTGATGCTCCGACGGAGCCACAGACGCTACGACCACTTCCTTCGTCGGTTGTTCCTCCTTTTCACCGGCCTCTTCGGTTCGTTGTCGCTTTTCTTCCGGGAAATCATCGAGGTCGAGAATGACCCGTCTCTTACCACTAGTGGTCTTTGTCTGCTTCCGTTTTGATTTAGAGGAGGTGGCTGGCTTGGATGCTTGTGCACACGGCTCTTCCTCCTGCAGAGGCTGTTTACCATTATTCTTTTCAAGTATTGGACTTTTGGCAACGGCAAGGGGATTCTGAGTTACCTTCTCCTCAGACTCCACAGTAGCCTCCTCTCTTCTATATTGCTGCACAGATGTTGAGCGGTTCAGAGAATTCTCAACATCCGGATGTTCATTTTCCCAAATGTCATCAAATCTCTCATCGAGGGCAACTTCGTTATACAACTTGTCAGCTGCCAAAATCTCCTACCAGTATGTCCAGAAAGCTTTCATCTTCTCAAGTGCCCAATTGAGCTTCTTTAATTGGGTGACCAGGGGGTGTTGATCATAAGCTTTGGGTTGACCCTCCCCACGATGTGATAAAAATTCAGCCAGGGTGGTCGACCATCCACTGTAGGAAAATATTCAAGGCCTACATATCTACTTAAGTTTCCCTCATCGGGATCCCTCCGAAGGTCCTATAATGGCCGAGGCGAATGTGAGATTTTGATGTCGATTCCCGACAAATTATTGTCAGGGTTGTAATTCGAGGGATCATCTATTAGTACCAGCCTAAGGTGACCCAACTTTGAAAGTAGAATCATTGAGGTATCAATTTGCGGGGTCCTCTTCTTAACCAGCGATACTGAACCAAACATTATCGGTAGCAACAAATAGGAGGTTAAATGCTTTCCTCCCCAGTAATCATCGTCCAGTATACATAGCTACCTCATTGCCTCCAATGCCAACACTCAATTGAAGAGAAAATGGGGAAGTCGGAAAGGCTCCCAGATGAAACCTAGCAAGTGGAGCATGGTGAAATCTACGCCAAAGAACCAGTTGCAGGGCGGAGTTAACTTCCCTAACCAGGATCTCTGTCGGGGCGATATGCGTTATGTCATATTTACACCAGCCTTACCCAAAGCCCTTATAGTCGGGGCTATGAACGCATCCGAGAATGCATAATAATCGAAGGTTTTTGACATGACAGGGGTCCATGTCAAAACTGGCTTCCTTAAGCCACCCTCATAAAAAACAGAGAAGAGTATAGACGTTGAAAAGTAATCCGGATTTTGGTGCAAAATTAAGTAAGCTAGGAAAGATGAATATCTGAACTTAGAGCCGACCCCAAATTCTTTTTTCTGCAGCCAAATGCCATCACTAATAAACTTTGCAAAAACAAAAAGTGGGTCCTCGTGATTCCTTTTTCAGCATAAAGCAGAGGGACATTTGAAACTGATGAACGTATCTGTCCGAGTCCAAACCGCACACCATCGCCAGCATAGAAGCGGCAGATGAAGCCGCACCTTTCAGAGCTTTCAAACTAAAATGGAATTTGGACAGGGTTGAACTACTCGTTTGCTGAAGCTCGGAATGATAAAATTGTGGCCCTGATTGGAGCTCTCCCCACTTTTGTTGCATTCTCTCCATGTCAAAATTGTCATCTTCCTTACCCAAAGGAAATGGGACGCACAACATATCTTGAATAGCCACGGGGCTAATGACTACCTAGAAATCCTTGCCGCTGATAACTCCTGTGTTCGGGTCGAACCATTCCGCGCAAGCTGCTACAATCTCTAGGAAAAGGTGCACCAAGGGAACCATGTATTGTGCAAGCCCACAATACCGTAGCCATTTGGGAAATTGGTCCATCGTATGCATCATTCTTTCGCATGCAGCCTCCCGAAGGCTCTTAGGATTGCAAGACAACTCGAGGTCAAAGACGTTGTCCCAATTCTCCAAGACCACCGCCTGGTCTCTGTGTGGAACTATGCTCAATAACTTCTGGTTCACTGGGTGAGTGAAAGGCCAGCTAGGCTTTGCAGGTATACCTGGAGTGGCATACGACTCTCCATCGTAAAGCTACACGCGGGTTGCATTCCTCATCTGCTCGCTCAGACTTACTTGAGCCGAAGTCTGTGTAGGGTTTTCTACAATTTCGGCCATTTTTGTATTCACAAGGGTCTCTCTACAAATCTTTTCGCAAACGACTTAGCTTTTCTAAAAACCTCTCTTTTCTTGCGAATGCCTCAATTACTTAATTCTTGGTAACTTTTGCAATAAATATGTTTCCCTGCATGCCATAACTTGCCTTTTTCGCTTTCTCGGGAATGGCGGCCGAAAAAGGTATGTGCCAACCGTTTACGCCAAGTTGCTATTATGTGTTATCAGTTTTACCCATGCGAAAAGATCGCCAACTAGCTGAACTGCTCAAACATTAATTGACAATCTTTTGTGTGTGACGGAAGCGGATTCCTGTCTCGAAAGACGAACCCAGGCAACCCTGTGAGCATTTCCCTACAGGTTATCTTTATTGATTGATATTAATGCTCGTACAGGGCACATTTCCCAACAGAGATTTTCTCTATAATTTCATCTGATTCGGATGAGATGGTGGCGCTTCGTATTATTGACAACTGGTCGATCTGTGAACGATGTGGCAGCTCAATAGAGCAAGTTGCAAGCTGATCCTGCACCTCCTCGTCACCTCGCACACTGCGATGCTGCAAACTGAGGTGAAGCGACACACTTGGTACAGTTATTAATCATGATTTCTTCAGCAAGAAAACCTTAGCCAGTCTATAAATCAGCCCCTTGTGCAATATTGCAAATCACAACATCGACTAGCCTTTTAGCTTAGCAACCTCTTGTTGGATAGTAGTTTTTTATCTGTTAGTTAGAAAAGTAGAAGTCATGGAAACACCAGTGAGGCTCACCTGCAGAAAGACCCAGGCTACCTTTCTTGGCAAGATTACTTGCAGGTGCCTAAAGCGTATGATAGGTGCAAAAAACTTGTTATACGTGAAAGCCATCAAATGGATCTTTGGGAAGGACTGCGTGCATTATGAAGAGCAATATCGGGTGAACACCAACATCTGCTCCCACTTCGTCGCCTTGCTATTGGACATCAACGTCTCCAAGCGTAAGGTTTTAAAACTGACGAAGCTGGTCTTCCCTGCGCGCTACCTCGGAGGTCTGGAGTAGATTATGCGCGCAACCCAATTGGGTCGTGGGATTCCCTTGGTTTGAAACATTCGCCTACAGCGGCTGTATGGAGGCATCGTTCCAACCAGGCCATTTCTTTTTGGGTTTGAGCTGGAAACCCATGAAGAGCATCGCACCAGAGCCCGCGTAGGCTGCCACTTCCTGATGCGCATACACTATCTCATGCCATTATCTAGTTTTCAGTGGTACAAAGATTTTGAGAGAATGATATTCCCCGACCCTGCGCCGTCTGCTGGCATAATTGCTGGTCCCTCTCACTGATATCATGAAGACAAAGATGGTTACAAATTTTGCTTCTTTTGCTTACAAGCCCCGCGCTACAACGGGCATATGTAAATGTTAACATAAGGCCTTCGGCTCCAATATATTGTAAATTTTTGACTCTGATGAATATAATCCAGTATGCCTCTTTTTGACCACCTAGTCTATTTATAACTTTCTTTCAATTGTTTGCACCATTGCTACGTTTTATTTCGATTCTTGTGCCGAAAGGATCCAAAACTTAAAGCAGGGAAGGGTAATTACATATATACAAATGTACAAAACTAACACATATGTAGAATTAATAGAATCTTGTAAGATGTATTCCATTAACTGGAATACTCAAGGCGTTTCCTTCTATATCTTCCAACTCGAAAGAGTTGAACTATTTACACTAATGAATTCTGAATGGCCCTTCCCAGAGACTATCGAATTCGCTATGTTGTCCGGGCTTTGCTCCGCGCTCATTGAATTTGAGGACCAAATCTCTGCATTGTAAACCCTAATCAGAAGCCTTTTTGTCGAACCATTTCTTCACTACCTGCTGGTGGCTATTCATTGCTTCTAGGGCGTGTTCTCTTTTCTCCTGCACCTCAAGCAACTCGAAAAATCACACCTCCATCACTCCGTTTTGTTCAACTTCTAGAGACTTGAGCAATTGTAGGGCAGGAATCTCTGTGGCAATAGGCAGCAATGCCTCCTTTCCGTACACCATCTCATAAGGAGATGTCTTCAATATCTGCTTGGGCGTAATTTGATCTACCCAGAGTGTTGTCCGGAGGTTCCTATGTCACTCCTTTTGATGTTCCAAGCCTATCCATTTGATCAACCGGATGAGGTTTTTATTAGTAGACTCCGCGAGCCCATTTCTCTGGGGATAGTAGTTAGAGGAGGTTTTCAAGAACACCTCGTATTTTAGAGCGAACTGGCTCATTTTCGAGCTGAGAAAAGCTTTAGCATTGTCAGAGATAATTGTTTTAGGCGAGCCGAATCTGGCCACCAGTTCTTCAAGGAAATTAACAATCTCTGATTTAGTTGCATTTTTTAACGACACTGCTTCCACCCACTTGGTAAAATAGTCAGTTGTTGTTAATATCCATTTATGTCCTACTGAAGAAAGAGGGTTAATCACCCCAATGAAGTCTAAACCCCATTGAGCAAAAGGTTCTTCTATCACCATGGGCCTTAAAGGCATAGCAACATTCTATCTCTTTCCGACATAGAACTGACATTCCTTGCAAGACCGGATTAATGAAAATGCATCATTAAAAAGTGTTGGCCAAAAATAATCAGCACATATAATTTTAATTGCCATGGTTTTTGCAAAAAAATGTCCTCTGGCAGGGCTATTATGGTATTGATCTAATATCCTATGAGCCTGTTCCTCATTTACGCATCTTAGTAGGACGCCATTGAAATTTCTTTTAAATAGGAGACCCTCTAAAAGGACATAATTGCTATTTTGTAGGCGATAGAAATGTCTTTTAAAAAATAGGAGATCAATCAGATACCTTCCTATTTGCATAAAATTTATCCTGTCATCAAGCCAGTTGCTCTGAGAATTATTTTCGTTTATTAACACAGGTTCCGAAGCTTCAAACTCTGTCGTTGTTTCACTGTTTTCAATGATATATTCACATAGTCCCTTTCCCTTGACGGTCTTGACAGGTTTGACTTCAATCTCATATTCTAGGATCTTGGTAATCCAATTAGCTCTTTTCTCAGTGATTTCTCCTTCCATGATATATTCTCACACACTAGGATTCGAAATGCAAACAATCACCTTATTATATGATATCAAATGCCATAATTTTTTGAGCCCTTTAACAGTGGCGAAGGCCTGCTTCTCTACAAAGTTATACTTTAATTCATACTCTTTCAAAGTTCGTGAGTAGAAAGCAACAGGGGATTCCCTTGTATCCTCATCATCCTTCTGCATAAGCATCGTGGCAATACTATTTCCACCACCCAAAACATACATAATAAAATCTTTTGACAGGTCCGAGTTAACCAACATAGGGGCGAAAGAAATAGCCCTTTTCATAAGCTCGAAAGCTTTTCTGGCTTCTGTCGTCCATTTGAAAGTCTGATCTTTTTTGAGCATTAAAGTAATAGGATGAATAATACCTACAAAATCTGCAATAAACCGGCTAATAAAGTTGACCTTACCTAGGAAAGACTGCACACCTTTTTTGTTTATGGGTAATGGAAGTTCTCGGATTGTATCAACTCTTTCTGGATCAATAGCAATGCCCTCCTTAGAGACGACATATCCCAATAGCTTCCCTTGGAGAACTCCGAACACACACTTCTTTGGATTCAAAGAGATCCCGAATTCCTGGCATTTCTGGAAAATAAGCTCCAGATGATCAAAATGATCATCAACAGATTTTGAGAATACTGTTAAGTCATCCAAGTAAATGAGTATAATCTTGTAGATCAAGTCTTTAAAAGCAATGTCCATAGCCCTCTGAAATGTGGCTCCGGCATTTGAGAGCCCGAAAGACATTTTAGCATATGCATACGTTCCCCGCTTCGTGGTGAACGTTGTTTTGTATTGGTCCTCTTCTTTTACCCGAATCTAGTTATAGCCCGAAAAACCATCCAGCATTGAGAACATTTCGGAGCCAACTATGGTCTACAAAATTACCTCCATTGAAGGCAGGGGGTAATGATCCTTTAAGGATGCTCTATTTAGGTCTCGAAAGTCCACACATAGTCGTATATCTCCATTTTTCTTCCGGACTGGCACCAGGTTTGACACCCAAGTGCTATGTTTGATCGGGAACACTATCCGGGATGCTATCAATTTGTTCAGCTCCTGTGACATTAGGGATTCTATCTTTTGGTTCACAGGACTTTGTTTTTGGTAGACTGGCTTTGCTCCTTCTGTCAGTTCAATTGTATGCTCGATGATCCCAGGATCGTACCCTTTAAGATCATCATATGACCAAGCTACTACACCTGGGTATTCTTCACAGAAGTGTTTTAGTCTAACTTTATTCTTTTGCGAGACTTCCTTCCCCACTTTGAGCTTCCTATCTTCTCCTATGTTTAAATTGGTATAATTGCCTTCATTAGCCACCAGCTTTCTCTTATCTCTTGTTGCATCATTGGAATCGAACAGGCTTTCTAGAGTGACTAGTCCTCTTGAGAGCTTGTTGGATTTCAGCTGGATGATTTGATCTCCGTAAGCTTCGATGATCTTCAGTTGCAGTTGATCGGCGAATTCTCTAGATGACTGGAGGAATGATGCAATATGAGCATCACTATCAAATACCTACCAATCTTGATTGTTATTTGGGACAGCGGGTCTTACAATTACCTTCACCGCATGTTTATTTTTTAGCAATTCGGTAGCGGGCTCAAACTGAGCCCCAATACTTGCCATCCTGTCAGCTTCATAATTCATTTCCCTTGGAATAGCCTGAATATTGAATGCCTCAAAGTTGTCCATCAGATCCCATACTCCATGTCGATAGGATCGCATTCATATGTTCTTTGTGGCCGAAGTTCTACGGATTTGGTTGACCACCAGTTCTGAATCTCCGAAGACACTTATCTGCTTTGCACCCATTTGCTCCGCAAAGCTTAAACCATGGATGAGACCCTCATATTCATCCTCATTGTTTGAACACGCAAACTGGAAATGGTAAGACCTCAAAATCTTTTTTTCGGATGGGGATACCAAACAAATCCCTACTCCAGCTCCTACTTTGCATCTGGCTCCATCAAAATATAATGTCCATATTTCCAGAGATTCTTCATCTTTTGGTTCTTAAGTAACTTTGGGCATGATCTACCCTTCTTCATGTATCACATAGGTTCTGAGGCCAGTTGCATGGTAATTACTGAAAGGGTCTACATCAATGAATTCATTCAACAAGTTTTCTTTGTCTTCCGTTCGGGAGCTAGTAGCCTCCTCTTCTTCAAGAAATTCCACATTGGAGTTCTCCTCCTTTGTGATTGAAGTGTGTGCCACTTCAAAATTTCGCAAAGCTTCATCAGCAACATGTTCAGAATGCAGAGTTTTCGACAAGAGTTTCATCTTAGCCCCATGCTTAGTCCTCAGAATCAAGTGTGACCAGTCTAGCGCCATATATCCTCCTACATTTGCAGTGAACTCTCGTGACAAACAGATCCCGAATAGAGGAAGGATATCGATGAGTATGGTATCCTGATTTACAGTGATACTGGGACAGACAAACAAAGTCATGGGTAATCCCTTGATTATCCCAATAGTATCAACCTTGTTTCCATCAAGCTGCATGACTCTTTTATTCGAAGGCTCATATTTTAGACCCAAAGCGTCAGCTACTTGTTTTGGCATGACAGTGGTGTTAGCACCAGAGTCGATCATACATTTGTGCAGCAGCTTGTCACCAATAATCAGTGTTAGAAAGAAAGGCTTAGGTTTAGGCTTACTTTCCCTTTCGGACTCGAGTTTCTCCTCTGGTTGAATTGTTAGCACTTTATCCAAGTTCGGATTGGATACGTCTTCTTCATTAGAGTGAATAGGAATTTTTGCATCTTCTTCATTAGACAATGCCTTTCGTAGCAGCACCTTTTGCTCTGGGATAGCCAAGACATCCCATAGAGAAGCGTTGGAAAATGACTTCTTCAGTTGTTCCACCACGTTGAATTGCGCTTTCGGTTGGTGAGTTGCGATTGCCTGCACTTTAGGTCTTGCGGCCACCATTGGTTTCGCGGTCGGTACATCCGACAATTTAGTAACAGCAGAAGTGACTGACGGATCCTTTGTCTTTGGAGGAAGTGGATTCGGAGGGCTAAGAACAACCATCTCTGACTGTGGCGGGGTTGGCAATAGGCCTGGCGTTGGGCTGGGCAGTGGTTGTGATGTAGCCTTGGTAGGTAAGGCTATGAATTCTCCGATAAATCTACGCTTAGAACGCGTATTATAGTTAGATTGCACTTGGGGTACTTTATCAATAGGGATGTCATTCAGAAACGTTGACTCTTCTCCTTCCATCCAAAAAAAGAGAGCCTAGTCCGAGACAATGTCCGACTCTTGCTAGATGGACATCCCCTGCATTTGCGCGGCAAGGACCGCATTGTCCATTCGTTGAGAAGCATATGGTGAGTTGCTAGAAACAGATGCGCTGCCTTGGCTACGTTGATCTGTGATTTATTGTTGCAAATTTCCCCGTGGACAGTTTCACGACATGTGTGCGTCATTGCAGGGAAAACACCATGAATTAGCATATTCGACCAAATTGTTCTGTCCCGCCACCAGCTCCTTATTCGAACTAGGATGAATAGTCTGCATCGGTAAGGTTACCAGAACCATCTAGTTACTTGATTGAGCCGAAGTATTCCCACGTGACCTATCCTGCCACTAGTTTGATTGGTACAGAGGTTTTCTGCCTTGGTAATTTTGGTATGCAGGCTTTTGAGAGCTATATTGTTGCTGCTTCAAAGTAGTTAATTCATTAGTCATAGCCCGCATCTGTTCTTTCATCTCATTCATCTCGGCGACCATGGGATTAGGCATAGGAGCTTCCATCGGGGCCGTGCTTGGAACACTTCTGGGATAAACATACGTAGATTGGGGTGGGGCCGTAAGAGTGCTGGTAGAAGGGACCTCAGCTTTTGGGGCATTGCATTCGGGGAACAATGGCATGATGGGTCTCGGCGCCAACTTTCCTACAACGATCAAATTATTTTCTGCAGTAACAACTAAGGCATAAGCACGAGGAAGAGTATCTCTGCCCAAAGCTTATAACATCATGGAGATATCAGTGTTGATTGACTTTAGGTAGAACATGATTGCTAAATCTGGAGGTGGTCAGTTGTCTATAGGCACTCTCTGCCAAGTCGAATGGAACCTCGCATTAAAATCAGGTAGAGCTTCATGAGGGGCTCGCTTTATATTTTCTAGTTGATGGTACAATGAAGATTTGTTGCCAGCATTTGAAAAGCGCTCATAAAATGGGGTCCCGAGCTGGTCCCATGTAGCAATACTACCAGCTTGTAAAGTCCTGTACCAGTTTAGCGCCTTTCCTCGAAAGGAGGCGACCAACAATTTGAGGGCTACATTTTCATTGGATACGCCATGTACCAGACATACGTCTGCTACATCTTGCAGGTGCTCCGTCGGCATCTTTGATTCATCCCTAGAATATTTAGGGATAGCCTTTAGAGCGAAAACCGGGATGGGGGCCCAAGCTGCAGGAGGCACAGGTGCTACTAATGGATTGTCGGAGTCCCAGGCTACGTAGTTTCTAGCAGCCATAAGCGCAGATGGATTAGGTAACTTCAGAGAAGGTGGAGATGGAGGAGGTGAAGGGCTACCTTAGCAACCTCTCGAGTGCACAGAAACTAAAGGTGGTACAAGCTAGCCAGGGACTCTTGCAGTTTGCGACCTAGTTACAGGTCGATGGCTCATACACACCTCTGACTTCTAATCAAGTGAATGTGCTAGTTCACAGTCCCACTGGGCGTGCCAGAAAAAGAACTGTTGATGCAATATTTTGCATGTAGCAGCAGCCTTATGGGAAACTTAACTATTGGGGGACATATGCGCTAGTTAAATAACCTCTGAGATTTTATCGAAGTCAGCTCTTCGCTTAATGGGTGAAGTAAAAGGTAAGGGAGATTGCGAGAATGTAAAATTTACACTACAGGTAATGTGCCAAATCTTTAGACAACTTTATCAAAGCACAGTGTGTAATGCAAAGGCTCGAATCACTAAATTGCTGTTATTTAAGATAATTTTCTCAAAAACACTTGTCATGCAAAAATACCCTCTAATTTGTATAATGTAATCAAGCATAACTTTGTAGTAACACAGAAGAGTAGTAGAAACATGATCTGTATTCATTCTAGCTATAAGAGGTTACATAAACTGAAGAACATGTATTCATACAAAATGAAGATAATAGCACAGGTCAATAGTTCCAACAAATGCTTGAAAACAGAAAGGACGAATCTATTTGGCATAGTCCGAAGTCTTTGAATTAAAAGCAACCATTACACGAGGCTTACTTCCCAATGCTTGGGAGTTTTTCATAAACTTAATCAACAACCTAATTAAAGAAAACAAGGCCCCATTTATTGGCCATCCCACCGCCTGAAAACGCATCATGAAAGAGCAGACCACGCACGGCGATCCTCGGTTCAGATCATCTCGAGCCACCACAGTAAACATCCATCAATCAACAACACACCAGCGAGGCCACGATACGAAATAGAAAACCATGCAGCAATAGGAGAGGACATGTGGTAGTGGGAAGCACAAAAGATCCGTTGGCATTTCCAAGGTAACTGGTGTAGGAACAGAAACGCCACGTGTCACCCAGATGGAGCCCGGTAGAAAGCAGCAAAAACACCCAATAGAAAGCCGCGAGAGAGATCCACGTGGAGAGCTCCGAGCAAAAGTAAAGAACGAGGCGGGCCCGACTCGGAAAAGCAGCCAGTGCGAGCCACGTGGTACATAGATGGAAATTGCCGAAAAGCAAAGCGAAGTCAAAGCAAAAATCCTCACGAGGCAGCCACGTGGCAAGCTCTGAGGACAGTGAGCATGCAAAATTAAGACGTAGCCGGAAAGGAAAAGAAAACTGCCAAGGCTTAGGCAGTTTTTGTTGAACAGATACTACTCAACTTATGAAGGCTAACTATAAGAGATTGATGGATAGGTACAACAAGCTAATGGATGAACACAATAAGGTGCTTGCTACAACATAGAGGGGTTTTCCATCTCCAACAAGTTATACCTAAGACATTTCCACATAGGACAGAGAGACTATGTCTCTCAGAATTCAAAATTTGAATCGAGATTTGAAATTAGAAAAGGATAATACAAAGAAGGCCAAATTGGAGATAGTTAAAGTACTAGATGACATCTTTGAGGATGTATTGATACATAGAGTGACCAAATGGTCAATAGAGCTGATGATGTGTGGGCATCCTACAAGAACATCCGTGAGGCTAACATCAAGCATTTGCAAGTCCAAAGGGCCTTTCAAACTGAGTGAAGTAAATGGAGTACTAGGGTTGGAACACTGAAGGAGTGATGTCCAAAATGTAGGAAGATCTTGAAGCTCCTACTCATGTTCCTGAAATATTGCAAGCCATTTGTTTGATTAATGAGATAACAAATTTCCATGGGAAGTTAGGAATGCAGCTTCAAAATAAATTGAGAATGTTTAGGGCTATGGAAGAACACAATATGGCTAAGATACTAGATGACAAGGGTGATTTGATGGAGTTTTTCATATAGAAGCATGAAATGGAAGAATGGTTGCCATGAGCTAAGACAATGTTAACTATAATTGATTACTCCATGTTGAACCCACATATTGATAATATGTCTGGAATTGATATGAGAATAGATGTATTTGTTAAAGAAGCCAAAGCATTAATTGGTGCAAGGTACACTCAACATAGTTCCAAAGTGCAAACCTTGTTGTACATGAGATGGTCCACTAAAGATGAGTATCACAAATGGTTGGAGAAGTTCACTGAATGAGCTTGTGTTAAGAAGGGGAAGACAAACAAGGCGAATAACATAAAAGAGAGAAGCAATGCATAGCCTGGAAATAGTACAGATTAGGATTTTTTTGAAGTACTATAAAATTTTGTTCTCTCCTATCATGAAGATTGGTGGCACAAGTGTTGACTTGGATCAGTCAGTTGTTACTCTTTTTGTTGCTTATTTATGCTTTATGGGTTTGTTGACTGGGTGTGCATGTTGTTAACACTTTTTTCCTATGAGGAAGATATTTTGGTTCTATTACAACAAGTAAAATATGCCTTTTGGAAGGTGGGTGTATCTTCTTCAGAAAATAGAAATAAATTTTGTCTTTTACACTTTCCCCCTTATTTCAATGATGAAAATGTAACCTTCTGGGGGGAATCTTGAAATTGAAATTGAAATGTATGTCAAATTAAAATGTGACCTTAATTATAATTTGTCTTGATGCTTGTTGCTCTCATATGTCTATAAATGAGAATTCATGGCCAATTACATAGGTCTTTTGATGGTTAAGCAATTTTGAGCTCATGTATGTATAATTTTGATAACTTCAAGCATAGAGAAATAGATTAGTGTTAAGTCTTAGGAATGTATTCAGATTTGTAATAGGCTTAATTGTTCTACAATAGCAAAGATATATAAATGATAACTGCAAGTTCCTGGATTAGTTTCTCTCATCTATAATTTTGTCTTTTGAATTATGAATAAAGGAATCAAGGTTCATTTATTTGTCTTTAGTCACTCTGATTGAATGTGTGATTTCATCTTTTTCTTTAGTTCAAAGAGCTAAGCAAGTTCTTAAACGAGATCATAGATTTGTAAGTGAAATTCAAGGATTGTTAAGAAGTTTCTAATTCTGGACATATTGATTTGTGTGTTACAAAGTAATATGAAATAGTCTACCAATAATTGTTTCCATTTGCTAATGTATTACAGTTTATTACATATGTGAATCTATTACCCTTAGATAAGGCACTGGTCCATTTATTTGGTCATCTTTGATGTTTGTGAGTTTCTTGTACCTAACAAAGAACATAAATATTTACAAACTATATTTGGCATACCTGTAATTGTAGTATAGTAGTATGAAGTATTGCTCATTCCTAGTTGTAGGTACAATTCATTAAAGGTTCTGCTAAATCCTTAAGTATTTTTTGTCTATTTACGTCCAACAAGAATGTATTTGTTTTTTTTTAACTTTAGTGATAAAATGGCACAAGAGTATCATATGAACATTGCCAGGATCACCCTCCTAGGTTTTACAGAGCCCAAAGAGTAGAGGTCTAGCCTATCAAGATAGTACCTGTTTGTTGGCCAATCATCACCAATGTTTATCATTGAATTGTGGCTAGTTCATAGATAGTGAATGAGACTAAGTTTGGTTCTAAAAAAATAATGAACAGATTGGTGACTCTGCTGGGGAAATTGCTAGTCCAATGTATCTAGGTAGATTTGGTACAGTCATATTCAAATTTTTTAAGTGTTCTTCACTGTTTGGAGAATAATTGGTTCAATTTTTCATTATATAAGTCAAGTCTAGTTTTATGCTTCAAAGTTTGGTTCGTTCTTCTAGCTTGTGTCGGATTATGTTCAAAGTCTTCTCTAATATTGCAAGTGCAAACCCAAAGTGTGATAAAATTTTGTTTCCCAGTATCCTGGGTGGCGACACTAAAGTCCCTCGTGCCAGTATGAGAATAAATTCCAAAATAGAAAGTGAGAAAGAGTATTCTGAGATACAATTTGGCCCCATGAGGAAGACCATAAGTTACATAAAGAAGCATCCTAAACAAAATATGGAGTCTAAGCATTCTAAAGACAAGCAACCCACTTGGGTGAAGAAACATGTTGAATCAATTAAGTCAACTAAACTTCCCACTGATGCATCTCTTACTTTTAATAATAAGGTAAATAGTGAAAATATTCATGAAGAGGCATGTGAAGTGGAGGTGCCTAAGGTAGATCAGGGGAGTTTTCCTTTTGAGGAAGTATTTGACAATGAACTTGATGTGTCAAGAGAAGAAGATAGGTGGGAATTTTTGGAGAAAAAAAGTTCTCAGAACCCTTAAATCCTAGGGTTGGGTCTATTTTTAATGGTGGAAATTTTAAACCAAGAGGAGAATCTGCTAATGTAGAATTGCACCAATCTCTTGAGGAAGAACTAGCTAATCCTACATTTTTTACCCCTAAGCCAAGTGAGCCCAGAGATATCTTGGAAGATGAAGAAGATATAGATAAAGATATGCAATCCTTGGAAGAAGAAGAGCTTAGGCTTAAAGAAGAAGAAGAACATAGGCTTAGGGAGTTGGAAGAAAGAATAAAAAATGAGTTGAAAGAGAAGGAAGACAAAATTAAAGCTAAAATGCTTGAGAGAGATTCTCAAAAGCAAAAAATAGAAAAGATGAGAGAAGAAGCGAAGCAAAAGGCATGTCAGGATAATGTTTCTAGTTTTTCTACTAAGACAACCCCTGACCCACCTAAGGTGACCATTCAAATGGGAACCTATGTTGCAAACACCTATACTACATTTATTGCAAATACCAAAGCCTTTGATCCGTTTCTTGCTGCTAAGAAATTACAACATGTAGATCCTAGGAAGAAACCAATTGACCCACTTATGTAAACTGCATTGGAAATTGAGTTGTGTAAATCAATTTTTATGATATTGATTTTGAATGCGATAGGTTGTTATCACGTCCAAGTTGTTTTGGTGTATCACCTTAGGTATTTTAAGTATTAGGTTCATTTTCATGCAATTCTTACCCTTCATCTCAAAGATTAATAGTTAGGTGACATCAAAAGGGGAAGCCGACCCATAAAGGGCCATGCAACTATTTGTGTAAGTACATAGTGGCATCCATGAATGTGTTTTGAGTCCTATTGTAATCCATGTTGGGAGTGATCAAAGATAGTGAGCATACAAGAGGTTGTAAGTCTGATTTTTGACAGTAAGTTCCCTACTGATCATGAGTATTGTTCGTTTGAGAATATGTTGTTCCTTTGCTAAAGCTTTGTATCCATGGATGTAACACAAATGGGTCCTTGATGTGTGTTAATCCTTGAATTTCCAAATGAGACATTGTGCCTACAAGGTCAATTAGGTGAGTGAAAAGATAATGTTCTATATAATGAAGCTACACATCTATCAGAAGTTGTGAACTTGTGTGCTCACAAATATAAAGGATGCAATAAAGAAATATATTTTACATTTGAATCTCCAAAATCCTTGTAAATTGACCAAGACAGATTTTATGATTTGATGCCTAGCACAATCCATTCCAATTTATGCCCTTCGTTGTTTGAAACCTCATTTGTGTCTTGCAAGGGTCAAGAACATTTCATGGTAAAAGTTTTCTAATCTCTCTTCAATGAAATGCATCTATAATACCTAGTTAGGACAATAATAAAAGAATATCCTACACATTTCTTTCATGCTAGGGAAAATTGTAAAAGGATTTTATTCATTTCTCTAGATTAGAAATATGATTTTAGGTAAGATGTACTATTGGGGTACAATTGGAACTTCAAGTGGCCATTGATGGAATGCTTTTTGATTTTTTTGTAGCTCTTTATAGGTGAAGTGGATTGGCAACATGTTGAGTATAGTTGAATAACCTCATTTTTTTGTTTTTCAGGAAGGCAGTATTGTTGTGTTAGTTGGTACTGTAACGGATGATAAAAGACTTTATGAGCTACTACCATTGTAGGTTGTAGCTCTTCGATTCACAAAAACAATGAGGGCTAGAATTTTGAAGGCAGGAGGGGAATGTTTGACCTTTGATCAACTTGCTTTGCTTGCACCACTGGGACAAAACACAGTACTGCAATAGAGCATAATTGTGTCTATTCATTTTGTTTTTTCAATTTTTGGTTGGCTGGATGCTTTGTAGGTGGCTTGGTATTTCAATTTATCCTTGCAGTCATTATGCCTTCTAGATCGTAGCCCCAACTCTTTGCTCCTATGCGCGGGGGATTCATAGGAGCCAAATAGACTAGTTCATTTTTATACTTTCAAAAGAGAATTTTATATTTCAAATTTCAAATACAATTTGGGTCCAATTATTTTCCTTCATTTTAATTATTAGGTAAACTTGAAGCATAAAATGTCTAGAAAACACTTTATTTGAACACCTCCTAGAAGATATCAAGGGCCTAAAAATAATAATCTAATAATAATGCTACATTAGAAATTGATTTGGCATTCTAGAATAATATGCACATTTCACTAAATTAACGTGTTGTAATATTATTTGTCCATTTTAGTTGGATTTTGATTAAAGAGTTTGATCTAACATCTAATATCATGCAACATTTCCTCTAAGAAAATGCATTTGGAAATTACAAAGCTAAATTTTATAGCCTTCATTAATATCCTTATTGTTTCTTTCAATATGGAAGCTTTTATTGAGTTATGGACATCCATCAAAGTATAACATATAGAGGTATTTTTTCCAATGTTGAGGTTACAACTATCCTAGTCGTATCACCTACTTTTAGTGTTGTGCCAACATATCTAACATGAAACAAATCTACAACTCCTTCAAAATAGGGGTAGTTGTGGGTTTGTTGGTTTTCTTTGTATACTATATATTTGGCTCCTCTAGGATAAATAAGTCACTGTAGAAATGAAAGATGTTTGATTATCTACCTAATATTGTTTTGTGTTTTTGAAATGGAAGAGATCTAAAACTCTATAGAAAGTGCTATATGCTAATGGTCAAATTATTAGACTATTTAGATCATTTTATTAGTTGTGTATCCTAACTAATATAGAGTAAGCTTTCTCATTTTAATTGACTACTACATAATAATTTATGTGTTGAAAGAATTGTTTCCATTTTTTGTAGTTTTTACATTGGAATAAAAATCATATTTAATTTCACGCCAATATACTTCTTTCATAAAGATATTTGTTTGATTTTTCCTTGCTACTTTCATCTTAAAATTTTAAAAAATGTATTTTATAGTATATAATTATTTTCAAATTGGGACAAAAAGGATTCTAAGAGATATATTTAATCATAAATTTTACAATCATAAATATCATTTAATTTGTATGTTGTAACTTTACTTTTAGTTAAAATAAAAATAACTTAAAGTTATATATACATATAGTTAAATTGGCAAATTTGTTTGAGTTAATTACTAAATTTTATCTAAAAAAATTCAACACTTTAGATAAATTCAATTAGATATAGTTAAATTGGAGGTGTCATTTGAGTTAATAATTAAAAAATTAATAATCAATTAAAGCAAGGGACATAATTTTGGATGCGTTTGAATTTAATAAATTACAAATTAAAATAGACATAAATTACTTGAATTAAGTGCTTCATAACCCATCTAATCAAATCATAACCTATCAAAAAGGCAATAGGAATTTTCTAAAGAAAAGAACACTTGACCCAATCATAAGTGTATGGCCTTCGCAGAAAGGAGTGATCCACCTTAGCAATAGAAACTACCTCATCCAAAATTTGCTCACATTAAACAAAGCCACAATATTCCTCCAAGATAAGCCAATCAAATCCTACCTTATGTGTCCTAGTAATCAAATTGGAGATGATCCTAAAAATGACATTGCGAAGCGTGATTTGTCTAAACAATCTAAACGACTTTGCAATTATTTCACTACTAGGATCAATGTGTCATCTTTCATGAAATTTCCCAAAACACTATTCATTATGATCATATGGAAATTTCTAGGAGAGCTACAATAGTTGTAACATCATGAATTACAAACATTAAAAATTACATCATGAATTAATTATGTAATGGCATAAAAATTAAAAACATCATGAATTAGTTATGTAACCATATAAGTCAAATATAATTCTATCAAGAAATCAATATCAAATAGATAATATAATCACATAACTCATACATTTCAATGTCATTGATCTTCTTCTTCATCCAACTCTTTGTTTGTATCATCCGATCCAGATTCGACATTGTAAGGATTGGTCATATCATCATCATCATCATCATTGATATCAATTTTGATAATGTCATCATCCACACAGATATTATCTTCATGAACATTAACTCCTACATCATCATGATCTAGTTCCTCTTCTTTGACATCTTCGTCAGGCACATCATCAACTAACTGTTGATCTTGGTCATAATCTACATCATCTTCTAGTTCTTCGGTATCTTCTTCTTCCGCCACATTATACTTTACCGACCTTCCTCTTGGATCATGTCTAATAACAAATGACCAACCCGGTTTACTTGGAATCTCTGAGTAAAATACCTACTCACATTGGCTTGGAATAACATAGGGCTCATTTCTAGCTCGCTCAACCGACCTTGTATTAACCATGGTAAATCCATTATCATGTTCAATAACAGTTCTCTCAGGATCATTTTCATTCAATTGTAGCTTGTACTATTGGATGACGAACATAACTAATTTGAAGGACTTAAAGTCACACTCAAGTATATCATCCAAAATCCCATAGATTGTCGAAAGTATAGATAAATTATCAAACTCACTTTTATTTATTAATATTTATGCCTGAAATTTGTCGAACAAGCGATGAAAATCACTGTTCATCTAAATTTCGACGAAAATCACCAATCGTCAAAATTTCGATGAAAATCACTGTTTGTCAAAATTTCGACGAATGTCAAGCACAAATTTTTAAAAAAATGAAAATTACAAGTTAAGTTCACATGTACTCAATGATTAATCTAATTGTACATCTTTCTTTGGAAAGTTTCATTGTATTTTGTGGTCAAATGAGTTAGTGAGAGAGGGGGAGAAAGAGATTGTGGGAGAGATGGAGATAGAGAGGGAGGGAGAGAGGGGGAGAGTGGGAGAAAGAGATGGAGGGAGAGGGAGAGTGGGAGAAAGAGATAGTGGGAAAGAGTGGGAGAGTGCGAGAGGGGGAGAAAGAGAGAGAGGGAGGGAGAGAGGGAGGGAGAGGGATAGGGGGAGAAAGAGATAGTGGGAGATATGGAGATAGACAGGGAGGGATAGATAGACTAGGAGAGAGATAGAGGGTAGAAGGTTAAGAGTTAAGGGTTTAAGGGTTAATGGTTTAAAGGGTTAAGGGTTAAGGATAGAGGGGAGAAAGATAATATTTAGAGAGAGTTGGATAGTGGGAGAGAGGGAGAGAGAGAGGGAGAGGGAGAGAGAGGGAGAGAGAGGGAGAGAAGGAGGGAGATGGAGAGTGGGAGAAAGAGAGAGTGGGAGTGATTGAAAAATGAGAGAGATACCTAAAAGAGAGAGAGGGGGTAGGAGGGAGTGATTAAACCCTAATCTGTCAACCCCTATACCCTCTTAATCCCTCAACACTCAACCCTCAACCCTCAACCCTCAACCCTTAAACCCTAATCCCTCAACCCCTATACCCTCTTAATCCCTCAACCCTCAAATCTCAACCCTTAAACCCTAATCCCTGAACCCCTATACCCTCTTAATCCCTTAACCCTCAACCCTTAAACCATAATCCCTCAACCCCTATACCCTCTTAATCCCTCAACCCCTATACCCTCTTAATCCCACAACTCTCAAACCTTAATCCTTATACCCTAATCCATCAACCCCTATACCATCTTAATTCCACAACCCTCAACCCTCAACCCTTAAACCATAATCCCTCAACCCCTATACCCTCTTAATCCCTCAACCTTCAACCCTTAAACCATAATCCCTCAACCCCTATACCCTCTTAATCCCTCAACCCTCAACCCTTAAACCCTAATCTATCAACCCTTATACCCTCTTAATCCCTCAACCCTCAACCCTTAAACCCTAATCCCTCAAACCCTATACCCTCTTAATCCCTCAATCCTCAACCCCTAAACTCTAATCCCTCAATCCCTATAGCCTCTTAATTCCTCAACCCTTAAACGCTAATCCCTCAACCCCTATACCCTCTTAATCCCTCAACACTCAACCCTTAAACCCTAATCCCTCAACCCCTATATCCTCTTAATCCCTCAACCCTCAACCCCTAAACCCTAATCCCTCAATCCCTATACCTCTTAATCCCTCAGCACTCCAACCCTTAAGCCTAATCCCTCCTAACCCTATACCTCTTGTCCCTCAACCCTCAACCCCTAAACCCTAATCCCTCAATCCCTATACCCTCTTAATCCCTCAACCCTCAACCCTTAAACACTAATCCCTCAACCCCTATACCCTCTTAATCCCTCAACCCTCAGCCTCAACCCTCAACCCTCAGCCCGTAAACCCTAATCCCTCAAATCCTATACCCTTTAATCCCTCAACCCTTAAACCCTAATCACTCAAACCCTATACCCTCCTAATCCCTCAACCCTCAACCCTCAACCCTTAAAACCTAATCCCTCAACCACTAAACCCTCTTAATCCCTCAACCCCTATTCACTCTTAATCCATCAACCCTCAACCCTCAATCCTTAAACCCTAATCCCTCAACC